>BMAU01019643.1:0-600000 GCA_019973935.1 Trichonephila clavipes | reverse complement strand
AATTATATGAAATAGGACACAATAGAATTTTATATGCTATGAGGTCTATTTAAAAAGAAGCAGTTGCAAAAATATTTTGCGGAGTTATGCATTTGTCACTTACACCATAGTAGTTTTACGATTCCATGCATACATTAAATAATGCGACAGAGAAAGTAACCAAAGTGTCTATGGCTTTAGCTGCGGCCGAAACAATATTTAATAATGGATAATCAAATATACCAGTGGCTATCAATGGTACCTGGCTAAAAAGAAGCTATATATTTCTAAATGGTGTTGTTACGGCAGTTAGTTTGGACACTGGGAAAGTTGTTGACGCTAAAATATTATCGCAGAAATGTTCATGTAATTTTAACAGTGATGTACATTGCAATGAGTGTTCGGCAAGTTACATTGAAAATAGTAGGGGAATGGAAGTTGAAGAGGTGCACTTTTTTTGTATCTCTCATCGCTCGCAGACATTACACAATTTACGATATACACAATATTTGGACTATATGGGAACTCTAAAGCATACAAAGCAGTTTTAGAATCTAAAGATATGTCAATATTGAACAATTAGAATGTGTTGATCATGTTGAGAAAATGATGGGGACATGACTTAGGGCCTTAAAATCAAAATTAAAAGACAAAAAGCTTAAAGACAAAAAATCTCTAGGATGCCGTAATGGCTTGACAGATGCTGAAATAAATAAATTGCAAATTTACTATGTTTTGGCTGTTCAAAACAACTCGGGAAAATTTGACAGCCATAAGGCAAGCTATATGGACTATAATTTTTGATAAAATGTTCACAGGTTTGAATCTACGACACGGTTTATGCCCCATGGGATGTGACTTGTGGTGTAGATATAATATGTCCATACTGAAAGGTTACACATACAAGCATAAATACGACTTACCTATTGTAATTAGGAATTGCATAAACAAAGTATTTAGAGATCACTAATCTTGAACATTTATCTGGATGCTTGCTTGATAACTTGTCAAAATATTAGTGAAAGCGGAAATAATTTTTGGTGTATAATTCCAAAAACTGTAATTGTGCAATTGGGACCTTCAAAAACTATAGTACATGAAGCTATATACTTATATAATCAAGGCTTCATTACCAAGTTAAAAGTTTTAGATGTATTAAACATTCAACCTCTGAATTTTACAAATGTCGAGCATTGCAAAAAATAGATCATCCGTGTATTAGGTAAGCAGAATAGTCATTTTTACAATGGATTAAAGAAGCTAGAATTAAAAACAAACAATTAAAATGTAGGCAAGAAGATGATCTTGCAGATGACACTAGCAATCCAAGTTATAGTTCTGGTATGCATTAGTTAATAGTTAGTTTTTACTTTAAATCACTATTTTTCAAAAAAGTAAATTTCAACACAAAAGGAACATTTTTGAAAAAACTACTTATTTTACAGCCTTGAAACTTTGCACATATCTTAACACTATACAAATAAATATTTTAATGAGAGATTTTGTCAAAAAAATTATTCAAAAAATATTTATGGATTAAAATGTACAAGAATTTTCATCGTTTTAAAAATTTTGACTTGTTACTCCACATATGAATTTTTTTAAAAAAAACTAATTAAAAATTTTAAAAAATGATCCCATTAAAATAATAAAAATAATACAATGAATACACACAAAAAAGTTCATGACTGTGCAACCAGCCAATTTTTAAAAAATGTTACTTAAACTTGGTCATTTTTAACATTACGCAGATAGGGAAAATGCTGCGTGAAGTGACCCCCTTAAATTCAGAATACGCTGCGTCAAAGGGTTTTTGTCATAAATATATCAAAAGGAAGCAACATGACCTATAAAATTTTTATTTAATAAAGATGAATTTAAAGCTTATTGATCTAAAATATAATGATATTCTTATTCCAGTGATTTTGTAACACTTACTACAGATTTTAAATGATGGTCAAATGTCGTAGGTTTCTCATTACATCATAATAGCTTTTACTATACGTTACACTACAGCAAAAAAGCATTAAAATTCACTTCGTGAAACAGAATTTTGTACGGTTATACAATGATTCGTCAATGTGAAATTCGTGTAATAGCATTTACAAATAATAAATTTCTATGAAATATCGCTTAAATAGAGAAAAACCATGTAACCAAAAAGATTCAGCACTGGAACAAGTTCAACATAACTTATTTACCAAATCTTTTATTATGTATACGTGTATGAACGAAAATGTGTAAAAAAAAAGCAATCATCATAGTACTATACTTGACCATCATTTAAAAGATCGCAGCTTAGAAGTCCATTTAGTGGCACTTGCTATTCTAGACATGTTCATGTTTCACTCTACGTCAGCAACTTTTGATTAGTATTCCGAACAATTTGACGGCAAATGACGCTGCATAGTGCACGTATAAAGTTTAGTGGCCCTTTCCACACAAAGCGCTCTAGTTACTAAATATCTTTTTTTTATTGCGGCAAAGGAATAAAAGACGAGCTCTTGAATAAGGACTAATGAATCCTTTTCTGTGTAATACTAAGAGATGGATGGCTATCTAATGCTCAGTGGAGCATTTCTTCTGTTAAGTTCGATTCCTATCATCGAGTATTGGATTGAATAGATGGCTTTTGTATTTGTTCATATTGGAATCTCCGTATTTAGATTCGAGGACGTTTCGTTAACAAAGTAAATGCATGAGATTGTTCGAAATGAAGTCAATGAGAAACTTAAATCATTATTAAAATTTAAATTGGATCTTCTCACGAGTATTGTTCTAGCGGAGACAAATTAATATTCATTCGATGATTTGTGGAATAAATTATGTTCGGAGTTTAAATACATCTAAATATTTTAAAGCGAAATTATTCATAGACATGAGAAAGAAATATGGTACTATTTCAAAATTACCTCTGATTTAATGAATGCAAATCATACAAAAAATATAAGTGCGTGCATAAATTTCTAATAAATAGATGATTAAATTATTTTCTTAGGGGACTCAGTACGATTTCGTTAACAAATACGGATAACAAATGAAATGAAATGTTTAGCCTAAATATTTTTTTATACATTTCTTTAGAATCAAACACAATTTGTAAACTTTGAGTTAAAAGAACCAAGAGTTATGATAAATTTACGTTCACTTTTTTGCACAACGCCAGAACAAATGAAAACTTTAAACTGATTTATTTCAAAGAAAAATCACTAGTTTTTTTTTTTTCATTTCAAATGCTATGGTATTTTTTCTTTTCAACCAAATACTTTAATGTTTTTTTCCCAACTATTGTTAATACTACATGTATCAAAAGTGTAATACATTTTTGTATCAAAGCAATACTTATTTTAAAAAAATAATTGTCTTAAAATTCATAAATTTTTAAAGGAATTTTCAGAAAGCATTCATGAAAAATAGATTTTGTCGAATATGAACCATGTTTTTAAAAACTCATATTAACTCTTGTAATACATATATAATATGACGTACCTGTACATTAAGTTTCACGTATGTACGTAAATTTTTGCAAGGGAAATAGAATTTGAAAATCACGAATTTTTAAGTTTTCCTTTAAAATATTAAATGTTTAGCTTTTTGTGGCATTTTAAACACAAAAATCAAGTTATTATTGTTTTATATATTATACATTTACTTAGAGATCAACCAAAAAATTTGTGAAAAACATTTCGCATAAGAAATATTTGATATAAATTCTATTACGTCCCTTAAATAGAAATTATCTGCTTTTTTTCTTTTTTCTCCGAACGCTTTTATTAAAAAAACATAAAATAAATAAATTTTAAAACTACATAGTTATAAATAAATTATGTCAATATTACAATTCTACGATTGTAGTGTAATCTTAAAGTTACACTAATATGTCGGTGAGTCTTAGTCAAATACAGGAATTCCGCCAATGAATTCTATTATATAACACTCAGGTAATCCTCGTGCACTTCTCAGCGGATACAAACATATTAAACAGACCTATTTCTCTTAATTAATATCGCTTTATTATGAAAAATTCAATAACTTATCTCCTTTGGAAAGCACGTGAATGGAAGCGGGAATTCAATTGTAGGGCAGTACTGTAGGCTTACGCTGTTTGCAAAATATTAATTTAAGCAAATCATCAATTTTCATGGACGCAATCTGTTTCGACTACTCTAATGATTGATTGCTGTACCTAAGTTTAATTACTAATTCAATTAGTGATTCAAAAGGTAGAATTTCTCGGTTTTCAATGTAAAATGAAAGTAACTAATTACTGCGTGGAAAGCAGATGGTCATCAATAGTAATTCCTCGTTCAGTGTGTTTCTGAGTAAGATCCTATGTGAAATGGAATAAAATCCAGTCTTATTTTCATATATTGGATTTTAGAATTAATAAATAATTATAAAACAAATACAGGAATTCACTTGACTTAAAAAAGACTTTTAAAAAAAGTTTTTGAAGTAAAGTAACTCTGACAATTTATAATTTTTTTTAAAATGGTATATGTTCTTTGATATACGAGTAGTTACTAGATTTCAGCCTTAAATTCAAGACCAAATTTTATTTTAAGAAGTTCCATTGCGCGCGTTTTCTAAAGCACGGCTTTTAATTAATTATAATTACCATATATTCTTACGTATTACTCACATCTGCAATTTCGCTTTTAAAATTTTTTTTTTAGTTTTATTCGTCATACAACACACATCTTTTGTAACACGGTCTTACAAGTTTCACTTGTAGTAACGGAATCTTTGAATTCGATTTTTGCCCACTCTAAAAAGTATTATTAATTCGAAATTTTGTACATTTATCAAGAACCGATGATAATACAATAATTTTATAATTTTGTTCCATTGTCTCGATAAGGAGCATCACCAATAACGATTTCCAGATTTGGTGACTAATTCATTATACCATTTCCAGATTTGGCGACTAAAAGATTAAGTTGCAACCCTGAAACCAAAACAGTGCTTCAGGAATTTCGTACCATACTATGAACAAATGTTTAGTTTTTCTGAAAATGGAAATAAAAAAACAAAACGTATGCATGTAAAAAAACAGGCCGTATCGACACGCTGATAGGATGCCAATAGGTATTCAAGATTCTAAAAAAATGACGCATTTAAAATTAATTTATTAATCATTAAATGATAGTTTAAAAACTAAGAATGCATGCTTTTATTGTAGATCGAGCTAAAAAATAAAAAAAAAATAAATTATAGTTTAAAAAACTAAGAAAACACGCTGCTATGGTTAATCGAACCAAAAAGTAAAAAAAAAAATTCTTAATATAAGAATAAAAGGATTAACGATAAAATTAATGGCATTGAGGTAAAAGTGTGGGATACTTTGTGATACATTTTTACGCTAATGCAGCATTTCGGAATATAACTTGTAAGAAATTCCGACAATTGATATGCAGCACTCTACGCTGTTATCCCAATGTCATTAATTTCCTCGTTAATTACTTTATTCTTATATTAAGAATATTTTTTTTTTGCTTTTTCTTTCGATTAATCATAAACGCGTGTTTTTTATATTTTTTTAAACTATAATTTTTACGAAAAAATTTTAAGTGTTCACGTGACATGCTGTAATCACATTTAACTTTACTTATTCGAAAAACTATATTAGTTTTTAAATACTGGTATACTGCTAGAGTTACGATCCTAAGGTGCAAGAAAAAGGTTTTACTAAAGGAGGATCATGGCAGTCTAAAAAATATATTAGTAGTTAATAAAATCATGGGGTGAAAATAAGTCTAAAATGATTCAAAAACCTTTGTAACGATGGTGAAAATGAAACAGAATTCTATGACATTTATGAAGATATAATGAAAGATGAATTTGACGAACTTTTTATGTTCAATAATGAAAGATCATGATGTATTGCATTTCATTAAAATATAAATATAGAGTTCAGATATATGCAAAAATCCATTTACTTCATACAATATCCCTCTGCTTATTTTTAAAACTACCATTTTTAAATCTAGCGTGTAACATAGATCCGTATATTCGATCTTATTGTTTGAGTTAAAAGTACGTGGTATGTTTCGAAATATACATGATATTTCTGTGATTCACTTTCCGTTGATTAAATTTATATAAAAATGTATTTTACTATGTAATGTCTATTAAAAAGTTTTTTTACTCGTGTAGAAACAGTCGAACTTTTTCCTTAAGGTATCCGACTACTTTCGGAACCGTGATTTTCAAAACCGCATAAATGGACAATAGTTCTGATACTTAGCGTCACTTAGATTAGAATGTATGCATACAATTCTTTTAAGGACATTTTGACAAAAACAATTTATTTAAATACAATATTTTGGCAAAAAAATAACTTAGAATAATCTTTTTTTCAAATGTTCTCCTTTTGTGAAAAAGGGTTCTAATAGAATAATATTTTGCCTGTACATAGCTCAGACCTCTGTTCAGAGGCTCAACTAGAATTTTTGAAATATATAACTTAGAAGTGGGTTTATTCATATTTTACGATAACAGAGGAGAGAAATTTTAAGAAAAAAAAACGCGAATAATTATTTCTATTGGTGGTATTTCTCAAAATAATGTGAATTTTTCAAAATTTATAGTTGAGCCTCTGTAGATAGATCTGAAGCTATATACAGGCGAAATATTATTATAATTGAACCATTTTTCACAAAAGGAGAACATTTGGAAAAAAGATTATCCTATGTTAATTTTTTGCCAAAATATTATATTTAAATAAATTTTTTTTAAAATGTCCTTAAAACAATTTTATGCATGTATTCTAATCTGAGTGACATTAAATATCATGAAAATTATCCATTTATGCACTTTTTTTTAAAATCACGGTTCCGAATGTAGTCGGGTACCTTAAGCAAACCTTTTAAGTTATCTTTATTTCTGATAACTGTTTACGAATATCATTAATTTGAGATTGATCTATATTGTAAAATTTAATCATTCCTCTGATAATAAACTAAAACGTTAATTAAAGTAATCCATACATAATTTAAAATTATTTATTTTAGAAATGATTTAAAAATGCTCTTAATGTGTTATTCACCATTATATATATATATATATATATATATATATATATATATATATATATATGATAATAATGACTGACTTGCCAATTTTAAAAAACTATATTTATGTTCATTAAGTAATATATGATATTAATTCTTAAATATATAAAATCACATTCATATACTTTTTTTAAAATATGAAACGTAATTTTCAGAATTAGCTTAAAACATTAAAACAAATTAAATTTATATAGAAAATTACAACATTATTTAAAGTTGAGGAAACTTCAAAATTAGCTTAAATCAATTATCATTGTTTTAAATATATATTTAGTGACTTCAAATTGATTCTCCAAATATTTGTCTTTTAGGAAACTGTTTGAATTGCATTTTTCGCAAATTTATAATGATAATTCTCTAGATTTAAATATAATTCATGATCGATTTCTTATACCATTACATGGTACGCTGTCTAGATCATGAGTTATACTGCCACAAATCTCTAACAGAAATTATAATCACACTAACTTATTGGTCATCGTTGGTGGTGTTGCCGAAACGATGGTTCGATATCAAAAGACTGGGATAACAAATTGATGGAATCGAGGAGTGTCATTTTAAAAGCTTTGCAAGATCTCAACTTCCTCCCATCAATAACGCTTCAGATGACAGACATATTATTAGGTCGGCCTTGCAAGATCGTTAACCTTGAGATAAGAACTTGTCTACGATGCGAATATGCGAACGCGATATGTATCTACTTGAACAGTGCGTCGATGTCTGGAGGAGCACAGACTGTCTGGAGAAAGACCATCATTGCAACTTTCATTTACAACTGCAGAATAGAGACATGTAGTGATAGCTTTCAAAGGAAAAACTGCGTAAAAGAGTAGAATCTCATACGTGTGGAATCATTATGTACGTATCTGTATCTAAAAGCACCGAAACGCACATACGTGATCAACTCACATTCGATAACGTCATACGATTTCTGAATCTGATGGGATAGTATGACCAATCACTGAGTACACGACAACACGACACGAACACCCTTTGTTCACATTGTCGCTAAATGGCCCTTGAAAGACTTTTCAGATCTTAAAGTCGATGGCTTCGCCAAATCTTTGAGGCCTCATCAATATTTGACAAAATAACTCTAAACAACGTGTTGCCTGTGGTGTCCTGACTATTTCCCCAAAGCGATTCAAGTGTTATCTTGACCAACTGAAAATATCTGGGGTGTAGACTGATTAAAAATTGGATCTCCCCTTTTTTCCAACCACTATGAATTAAAGAATGTTGCAATGACTTGAAGCTGTATGAAATGAATTTTATATTTCTCTCATCTATGATCAGTTCGACTTGATGAATAAATAGGTTACAGCTATTTTAGCGCCCAAGAGCGAGATCTGTGTGTGTTTCGTATACTCCCCCCTTCCAATTTGCAAACAAATATAACCATGTTTTCTTCCTATTATGCTAAATATGGACATAAACTTCGTAAATTTATTTGCCCTGATGTTGCCCTTTTAAAAATATGGAGTGCATATACTAATTTTACAAGAAATGTATGTATGAAACTTACATTGATAATGAGTGAGACGGAAATCAGCCGGAATGAAAAAATGTTATAAAATAAGTTTATAAAAAAACAATTTATAAAATATTTTTTTTTTTTACGTCTAAAATCTTTTTAAACAATGGTTAAGAATAATATTCTTTCAAATTGCATATTTTTCCATCTCTCAATTTGATTCCCAGAACATAGTAGTAACAATAAATGCATTCGACAATTATGGCAACCATGTAAGCATTCTTCCTGCATACCCACTTTAGTAATGTTTTTCTTGAACTCTAATGTCTTCGATAAATCATGACGCACCAAAGTCGTTTCAGTTTTAATGGTTATTGTTTCTGAGCAATTGGTTTTCTCTGTATAATTAGCCAATTTTTTGTTATCTTCTTGAAAATGATTTTCATGATGACATCTTATGAGGGACCTTCTATTAATCGACCTTCAAGTTGCGTGTAAATTATAAGATAAAGCTCTTCAAGGATTTGCTAAGACTGAAAAAGTAATAAAATGATAATTTTTTTCTCAGAATCAGAGTTCAATAAAAAACTGCTTTAAAAATAGTTTTCAACTATTATTTGAGCATTTACACCATTTTGTTATCTAGAAAAAAATAATGCTTTTTAAATACTTTAATCGGTATTAAATACTGTTTTTCTTACACATATGGGAATATTCTAAATGATCGATTAAATAAATTAAATAATATTAATGAAAATATAAAATTGATCCAACGCGGATAATTTTATGTACTTTAGAATTAAAAAAATATTGAATATTTCATTCTGAGAAATATTTTTGTAATCCCTATTCATTCTTATAACAGTTATAATAACTTAAACATAAATTGAACTTGGGAATAATTCATGTAACAAACTCACTTTTTGAAGGAAATGTTTATATGAACTTTGTATATATTTAACTGTTTTGTTATATATTATTCTAGTACTGTATCTTTTTATATTACTATATCATCATTACGATATTTTTCTTATTTGTCTACTAAAGCCCAATTTTAAATACTGAAAAAATTTCGGCATTGAAGTTCTTGGAAATTGTTGTATAAAACACACGAAAAAGAGAAAAAATAGGACACGTTCCTATTCGAATTTACAGAAGGGTGCTCGATACTTCAACAGAAAGAAACAATCTCATAACGAGAAACATATTAAGTTCGAAAATTAACCAGTGTTCTTTCCCCATTTAACTGCTTCCTGAACACCCATGGGATACGTTAATACCAATAAAGTAAGATAGTCTTAAAAGCTCTAAGAAAATCATGCTGGTTGGACTCTATTTCCTGTTTGAGCCCTGGCTAAAATACGAAAAAAATAATTAATTAACTGAATTCTCTTATTTTCAGGTAATTGGGATAAATGCAATATTTTTTCATTTTTTTAACCACAAAATCTCCACAATCCAACAAATGAACAACATGTTATACTGTCGTCAACCACTGGCAATAAGAAAATATTAGCATATTAAAAAATTTTTACCTTGAAGAGAAGCTTTTTCTCAAAATTAAAAGATAACGTGATTAGTTTATTATGTTATCATTATTAGATGTTGTGACGCAAATATAAGTTTTGTGATGTGAATACCATAGAGGCAAATAAAACATACACAATCATATATGACCACGGTAGCCTAGTGGACATGGTAACGGACTCATGACTGGCGTATCATGAGTTCAAGCTTAGTGCCATTGAAATCCTACCGTATTCAGCGCCTGATGCACTTTAAATCTGTCGAAACTAAAACACTATCACTCCCATGGATGTTTGGAGGCTTGATCAAATGTCATCTTCGTCACATGAAAATGTCTTAAAGTTTTGAGTTCCATCGCCAATAGCCCTTGTGTTGCTTTATAATGGAACTTTAATAAACACTTCCACACACATAACCAAAAACCTTTTTTCACATGAAGCCAATAGTTTAAAAGAGGCTGCAGTAGCCCAGTGGTCAAGGTATAGGATCATGGCAGGCATGTCATGAGTTCGAGCCCAGTACCACTAAAGACCCACACCGTATAGGACAGCAATACACGTTAAATCTGTCGAGAGCTGATACGTCCTTCCATTGGTAGTTAGGAGAGGGGGTTCCAGCTCAGGTGTTGTCCACGTCACTTGATCATGGCTCAAAATTACGTGGTTCGTCGCCAAAAGTTCTCGATTAACTGAGCAGTGCGACGTTAATATTGACTCACTCACTCAACCGGCAATATAAAACAAATACCTCTCTCTCTCTCATTTTTAAATTAACTGTCTAATCCACAAAAATTCTCTTCTCCCCAACTTTTTAAAAAGTTATTAAAATATTTTTAGGCGTATGGTATTTGATAGAGCATAAGGTGAAAAATGATCTCGAATTTAGATAGATATTTAATTCAATATTTTACGGTACAAAAACATAATATTTTAAGGTTATTAAAGTATTTGATGTCAAAGAACTGAACTGAACTCAATGCCACCACAGCCCTTGAGGGTCAAGGACCACTGTTTACGTGATCTTAGGCGCTGCGGTGCATGAGCAGATCTGTCGGTCATATGGTGAGTCTGACGCGAACCCCCCAGTGTTCAGTTCCTAAGCAAGCTTAGTACTCATTTTATCAACCCACTGAAGAGATGAAAGGCTGAGTTGATCTTGCCTAACCTGGTATATACTTGAAAAATCGACATGTGGCATGGAAGCGCGGTACACTACTACTCAGCCACCGGACTTCGATGGCAAATAAATCATGATTGTTAATGGATTATTAATGGAATTTTACATATTACATAAAGTTTCATTTATCATTTAAAATTAGCCCTTCTAAAAATATATATCTGCAAAAATTTTGTAAGCCGAAAAGTATTTTCCTAGCAAATAGTGATTAAATATTTAATATAATATATTTATTGAAACGTTAATTTTTATAATTAATGATATTACTCTCTTTCTTATTCAACTAAAAATATATTTCGATAATTAATCAAAAAAATCTTTTTAAGCGAAGCAAAATCAGTTCATTTTATATCTTTTTGAATACATTTAATAAAATTCAAGCCAAAAAAAAAAAAAAAAAACTGAAGATTTAATGCTTATTACGCTTTTATCAAATTATATCATATTTTTTCTATAAGAAATAAAGAAGTAAATGAAAAATGCAATAATTTATTTACTGGTTAGACTTACACATGCTTGGTTTTTCTATCATGTGTTTTTACACTTTTTTTAAAAAAAGATTTCATAGTAATTTACCTAGAAAAATATAAATAATTTTGAAAAATAAAAAAAGAGGAACAAATTCATACTTTTTTGATAAAAATACATTTACCTAAATCTTTTGTTCGCTATTGGAAAGCTATAATCAATAACGATAGTCGTTAAAATATGATTTATGACATTTAGTATCGAGTATTATTCATATACTCTATTATTTCAAAGAATTAGAAATCATATACCATCTCAAAGAAAATTAAAAATAAAATAAATCGGCGAAATAAATATTAGATGATGACTTCCCAGTTTATAATATTTTATTTGAGTTTTCGATTGTACTTTCAGTTAATGACATTTTAATGAGTTACAAGTTATACCAAACGTAAATAACAATTCTTTGAGCCATCTTCTAATAATTTCTTCCCTAAAGACAAATTACAAAAGTAAGCTATCTTAGTCTGCTTTTAATGCATTGAAATTATTTCTCATTATTTTCTTAAGGAATATTTTTTGATTAATTATTGAAATATGACTCGTCTTTAGAAATTGCACGTAATGGTATTTTTACTGAAAAGATTATTTTAATGTGTAATTTTAAACTTATTTAAAAGTGCATGACTGAAAGTTATTCGAAGATTTGTTTTCATATATGCGCTCATATATGCTTTCATACATTTTTCTTTCGTGCTTTATTTATATAAATGATTTTAATATTTTACATCTACATATAACCGATACTACTAATCTCGCTTTTGTATTGTTTAAAAGGTGGAGGAATGATATTTCTACGGAAAGAAAAAAATCTCCTAAATGATCTGCGTGGTTCAAAAGTCAACCAAAGAATATTTTTTTTTGCTGAACTACTTTTTGAACATTGTGTAGTCTATTAAAACCCGAAAATATCTTGTTTTCAGACGAGGAAGGGAATAGCCAAGCCTTTTCAGCAAATTTTTTATTCAAAACTAATTGTTTCAAATTAAATAACAACTTCTTTTAGCTTGAACCTAAGTCTTCTTGCGGGTCAATAGTCCAAATTAATTTAGTAGTTCAAGGAGGATAACTTGTTAGTGCTGGAAGAAAAGTACGAAGCAAAACCTATTATCTGTTACATCGTGTCCTCTCATAACATCCTTAGTGGCATGGATTTTAACTGTGCAGCTTTACATAATTTAAGTACAGCTTAACATATTGCATAATCTTTATATGTATAAATCTTCTGTGAGTGTGTATGTGACTGAACTCCTTCTATACGACTTGAATAATTTTGATGACATTTTTTGTTTGGTTCAAGTGGATTCGAGAATGGCTTAGGTTCACAATTCGGTCCGATATAGCAATTAGTTAAAAAGATATTAATTAAAACCAGTTTTAATAACAATATGTTGGCGTTAACTTTGATTTATCTGCATTGTTGTAACACTGTTATTGTTACAACAATGGCAAAAGTTGGCGTCGAAAATCATTTTTTAACCAAAATGCGATTTTCACGTTGCTCTCTTGACTGTATTAAATAACTTTGCTTAAAAATAAATGCTTTTAACATCTGAATAACTTGAAATATAGATTTTTAAAACCTCAATTTCTACAATGTTTAAAATTTTTATAATTTAAATTCCTAAAAAAAGATAAAACTATTTTTCAAGCAAATTGGTACATTCTTTAACCTTTTCCAACGCTGCCAAGTTAATTTGAAACAAAATATTGTAAAACTTCAAAAAAGTTTGGAGTTTTTTAATTAAAAACAAATTTGCTTTCTTTATACATAAAATATTTTTAAAGAAGATGCATTTTTAACATCTTGGGTAGCCGTAATAACACAACGAAAAAAAAATGGAAAAATTACCAAAAACCAGTAATAGTTAATTATGGGAAAGCTACCTCAGAACACACGAGTTTGAGCGCTTATAGCGCATGTGCGGAAACTTAAAACAGTTTGAAGTGTTCACTAGATGCATGATGGACAATTGATCTCAAAATAAAGGATTTTCTACACATCTATTTATATCGAGTGACATTTTGGAATTTAAAAAAATACTAAGCAATACATTTATTCAGTATGAAACGATAATTGTAGGTGTTTAAAAAGGTAAGGTAACAAGCCTATTAAGTCTAAATGTTCATTCATGAAATACATGTATGTATATAGTATATTACCGTTATAGTATGAAATCCGTTATTTCATAATATAACTAGGTATTTCATGAAATAACTGGACAAGTCAGTTAAATAATGTAATAGATGAAAAAAAATATTTTATCTATTTATTCTATAAAATAACTAATGACAGACAGTTAAAGTTAAAAATAAACATTTTCAAAGTTTTTTTTTTTCAATACATGAATTTGTCCCAATTATCTAAAATCTCTCAAAGAATACATTTTATTTCTATTACGGATAATTAATTGATAAATAATAAGGAAAAACAGATGGAATAACTTATTATTTGTTTGTTGTTGTTGTGACAATTTGCCTGACGAAGTCAGACCGAGGCCCACGAAATTAATCGTGGATAAGGGCTAGAATTTTTACGCTTGTCGTTCGCCTTAGCTTTGAGCATCACGCAGGTGACAGTACGATTTTGCTCGGCTCCCACTAATTTAGAGGGAGAAAACCTTTTAGGTAGGCAGGGGCCTCCAACCTCTCTTCCACTTCCACCAACCACACGAGATGACCTGCAGCTCGACGGCTATTTAGAGTAACCCCATGCCGCAAAAGCACTATACATTTACAAACATACATGTCTTCTTCGGAATTCGAACCCAGTCCATACGACCCCGCAGTCAGCATCACTAATCACTATACTGGTTGGGTAACTAACTTATTATTGCCCATATTGCTAACATTAGTTAAACAGAAAGGGAAAAAAATAATATGTTGCAGAAATTATTATATTTAAGTACTATAAAAAATACATGCTCGGAAGAAAAACTGTTTTTTTATAAAAACATTGTGTAAACTTTTTCAAACAATAATGTAAGAGAATATTAATTCAAATTTTATAAAATACCTTTATTTTACTTTTCATTATTTATTAGAGCCAGGATTGCTGCGATGAGATACTTTGAATTGTATTGCACATTATTTTGGAAACGAGCACACTTTTGTCACGCATTTTTTTTACACTAGCACTTTTTTAATACTTTTCCAGTTTCTCAACTTTGGGTTGTTACAACAGATCAAAGTGATGTGTCAATAGTCGGCATATCCTCAATGGAAATTAGTTCCCGCTCACATATTACTCAACGGAGATCAGGAGTAGTATTGTTTTTTATGTACAACTATTATTTAAGCGGTTCAAAATAGTCTAAAAGCCGCTAGAACTGGTTCAAATAACTTTCGAGTGACGTACTTCATGCATTAACGATCCAGTAATCATTACTCTATAGAATACCTAGTTAAAACATAGAATACAATAATTTTATATACTTTAACTCATTTGTCCAGTTTTTTCATAAAATACCAAGTTATTCTATCAAATAACGGATTTAATACTTTAACGGTAACACATATATAAGGCGGGAGAAGCCAGAGGTACACATTACTTCTTTACATAGTCATCATACTTACTGAGGCATTTGTTTCATCGGTACTTCAAATCTTCGAAATCAGCATCGTGGAAATCACTAAGGTTGTGCAACCACGTCAAGACGGCTTGCTAAATCTCAGCATCGGCTCTGAAATGCGGACTTTCTAAGTGTTTCCTTTAAGACCCGAAAAAATAAAAATCACTTGATGTAAGGCCGGTAATGTAAGGGGGGGTCCAATACCTCCTACCTTTCTTTATTTCGTATATCAGTTTTGACTTTCTCAAATTTCATGCATCAGCATTTGTCTTCATGGCATAACATTTGTACCAAACACTTTTACTCACTGCCGAAGAATTTCAACTGGAGAAATTTTCTGTAATCTCAAAAGCCGTTAGTAGAGGACCAGCTCCTTCTAAGGGTGCCGTTTGAATGCTTTGAATCCTATGGTCGTCTTCGTTATCTTCAGAGGAATTTATTATCCATACGGGTAGTTTGCACATCCGTCAGAGATCTTGTTACCTAACTTTTAAAACTCCTACATATTTTACTTGTTTGCATCTTTTTTCTAGCATAGTTTTTATGAATGTTTTCGTTTCTGTAGATACTTTAAAGCGGCATTATATGACACTCGCTTGATTTGGATAAATTCTATTCTTCATTTTTAGGATTTATTTATCTTTTTTTGGAAATTTTATTCTCTCTATTTAAATTTGCTATGTGAATACTAAAGTAAATTATATGCATATTTTATTAGCTATTTTCTAGAAAGTAGTCAGTTTCTTAAAATATTTCTAAAATTTCTTTAGAGCAAAAATTGTACATGCAACATTTTATGCATTTTTAGGCAGATTAATTAATCCGGGAAAATAATCTCACTTAAACAAGAAGAAAGTCGTATAATAGAATTTTTTTTAAAACAAAACGCAAAAAAAAAAAAAAGATTAGATTAATTTTTTGCCTGTTTCAATTAACTTGTTTTTCAAGTTATCTAATATTCTGAAACAACCATGCAGCATACGTTAATGAATACCAGGTATCAAGTAACATTATCCATTCTGAGATTTTGAAAAAGTAAACAAAGTTTTCCGTTAGTTTAGTCTTAAAATTAAGGTAGCAGGGGTGGGGCGAATTATTAAAATGCATTAACTCATTTACTTACTGTGCAGTTTTCAATATCTTCTTAGATAAGAAAGGAAATTAATATTAGATGTAAATTGTAGCTTTTTTTAGATACAGATGTCGAACATTTTTAATTAATATGAAATTACATTCTTTATTAACAAGAAATAATTGTAGGAAAAAATCTTGAAACAAATAACTACACCGTAAAAAAAGGAAAGTCTGTCAAATGGCTATCCTAATATCAAACTAATTAATAATTAATCGACATTCGGTAGTTATAAAATAGTTTATTTAGCTTAGTTATGTAATAGTTCCTTTTTATTTAAACATTATTATTGATTTTAAATTAATTCCTTAGATTTATTTTTATTTAGATATTAAATATAGTTACTGGATATTTTTTGCATTACGCGATATGAAATAATATTTTAAAGAAAAACGCATAATTTTCTTTGAAACAGTCCAGTGAAGTTCTTTACTGTAATTATACAATAAATATTCAAAATTACAATAATCACAAGCATTTAAAAGCATGAGGGATGAAATTTTATTTTTAGTTGGTAATTTCAAAGGTAAGAATGTGATAAGTGACACGTCTACATGAAACGACTTTTGCACATGTATTTTTAGCCTAGATGTTTGACTTTGCAATTGAAGAAAAGGAAAATATACTCTAACGTACGGTTTACATCTCCTATTATCTGGAGAAAACTTTTGAAATGGAATGGAACAGACGATGTTGACTAGTTTGATGGTTACTCCGAACACCATATTTATCACGTCTCTCACACATTTTTCTTATAAAGATAATTTAAGATTCATTTATGAACACCGTTTGACTTTACTGAAGATATTGAACTATTTATTGATGATGTGTACACGGGAGAAACAAAATGAGATTTCGAAATTGCTCGTGATTTATTCTAAAGTAGCTGTCAAACTTATATAACTTCCAGTGGTTGGAGTTTATTTAACATTATTAAGCAATTGTATTGTAAACATTATTGTAATAATGAACTTTGCGAAAACATAAGTAGAAAATCTGCTTTCCTTTCTTTTTTTTTTTTTTCATTGCTTCGCTTGCTCTCACTTTTATGTTACAATGCAAAATATTTTGGATTTAGTAATCTGTCTCATTCATTATAATGATTTTAAATCTTTATCGATCGACGGCACTTATAAGTACCACTCACTTTAAAATAACGTGGAATAACCAATTTTACCAATATTCTGACAATACTTAGCAGGAATACACTTTGAAATCCACTCTTCTGAGATATATGGCAGCATGGGCTCAATGATGAGTATTTTAGCGGGAAAAGATAATAGATTTTTGCTGAAATTGCGTTTGCAGCTGACGACGTTTTCAGCGGATTGCAAAGATTATCATTTTTGTCGCGAAAAAATAGTTGATGTCAAAATTTAAGTGTCATATTTTTTTAATATTAATGAGGACCTTAAAAAACGATTTAACTCTTTATTTTAAGTGAACAGTGTATAGAATTAATTTTACAGTGGAATATCGTTAATTGATTAATTAGCTCTAACGCATTAAATTTCCCACAGTTGAGTATTTTGTTTATGTATACCCCTTAATTTTCAATGAAGTGATCCAAAAAAAAATGTTGCATGAAGAAAACTCCAGCAAATCATAATGTGGGAGATAAGGTGTTAAAATAGGAGTGTATGCTCGAGTGCATACACACATGCACAAATTATTTAGTCTATTTTCTAGATATTCAGTAGCATAATAGTCAATTTTTAATGTGTACTACAATTTATTATAAAAGATACTATTTTAAATTCAGTAGCAATAAAGTGCTACATCGATATAGTAACATACCTATATCACAACTTAGAGAAATATTATAATAAATTATATTCAACTTAATAGGAACTTAGTTCCATATAAATAAGAAAAAAAAATATATTACTCTCCTGATTACCATTTAGAACATTAGTGGTCAACCCACGTCATACGTGCCACAGTGTGACACGGTGTAGTTGCAACAGTGGCACACGCGGACTTAAGGTATCCAACTACTTGCGACAACTTTTTTTTAAAATAATTTATATATGGAGATTTTTTTGTGGTTTTTAGACTTATTGAGTACATTTTAAGAAAAAACGACTAACATTAAGAATTGAAAAATAAATTAAAAGTACGAAAATAAAAAAATGGGTAAAAATTGACAAAATATAGCATAAACGGGGCACTCTCTGTACAAATAGTAAATGAAAAAATTCTCTATTTTGATGTATTACTTTGCTATTTCTTTTTGAAGTGACCTTCAGGATAATAGATAATTTAATTTTTAAAAAATCTAGAGCACTCTATCTTAGTGACTACATGAAATTGCTTAAAAAAACAGTGATTATAATCACATACAGGACTGTAAATTTTGAAAAAAATAGTGATTGATAAATCTGAAGGTTAGAACACTTCTACTGTTATACAAAGCATTCACAAAAAATTTCAGCAAAGTATTTTCAAAACTTTTTGAGCAATCACTGTCCCCGTTTGAGGTTTTCGAAAAAAACACATTTCGAGTAAAACGCATTTTAAAGTTTGACATCTTATGTAAAGTTATGGCATCTTCTTTTATTGAAACACTTGTAGTTTTTTTTCTAGTGAATTGAAAATAGAAAGCTTGGTATTTATTTTTATTAAGCTAATAAGATGATTTTTAAAAAATTTTGTCAATTTTTGAAAAAAAATCATGATTTTAGGGTAGTCGGATACCTTAAAAAAATTGAGGAGATAATTTTTTCCCCTATAAATTTGCTAAATGTTGCTGTTTGACCAATTTAAAAAAACCCTCAACATTTATTTTAAGAGCACCTTAATGAGTTACAATAGAAATCTATCTTGCAGAGAATGCACCTGTATTATTGTGTGAGCTGGCGTTCCACAAAGCGTTTTTCACTCGCGATATTTTGGAATTTGAGGGAGAAGATTTTAAAATCTCTCTCTCTATATATATATAGAAGTAAACACTTAAAACCGAGCAGTGAGTGCTCGCTATTCTAGAATGAAGATTAACTGTGGGATTTAGCTTTTCTTACCGATATTATGCAACATTAAAATTTAAATTTAAGATTAGTGAAGAGAGATTGTATTTTACCTACCCTATAGTTGGTCATATATCTTCATTTGAAAATAAAATTATTTTTGTCGTGATTTTGGTGAAAGAAAATTAGCATTCTTCACAATAGATCTGGAACTATCTACCAAAGTAAATAATGTTCCAAGCTATGGTAGATTTAAAAATTTAATATCCACTTTTGCATAATTCTTCCAGTGCTAGGTTTGATGATTTTCAAGGTTATAAAAAATGTTGATCTTTCATAAATCTTTTTCCAATTCCTCTACAAAACGTCAATCGTTATTCCTATGAAATCTAAATTGAATTGATGTACGGAGCAAATATAAAGTTTTGAATTGAATTTTGAAAGCTTGTACTAACAAGCAATTTTTCTAAATTACACATTATTTGGCTGTCAGATATTACTGTCGATTTGAATCAAAACACGTTTGTGAACAAATGTTTACTATCAAGAGACTTAACAAAATCAAAATATCGTTCAAAATTAACTGAACTGATAGACAATAAAATCTAAACTTGTGCTTTGGTTTAATTTATTATATTATATTTCAAAATTTCCACTATTTAAACTTGCATTAAAATTGTTCTCTTTGATTAAAAATTACATAATACGCCAATAAGTAACATTTCCCCCTTTTTTTTTCTTTTGTTCGAAAAGTTAGAAATGGCACGCAAAATTATTTTTTGTCTCTTTTCCTAAAAAGGTTGGTCTCCTTTGGTTTAGAACAAAAATACTAAATTTTTATTAATAGTTATACTTATAAAAATACATACTCTGTAGGAATTGATTCATTCTTTCTTGATAATGTCGCTTTGTTATTACAGTCGAACCTGTTGTTATGCGGTCCTTTTTTATGCGATTTTATTTTTGTGCGAGCGCATTAAAAATATTTCTGCAGTATTTCGACGAATCGCCTTGTTATATGTAAGGATTCATGAAATTTTCGACCAATTGTTTTGTACGGTTATATTTATGCGATTTTTATCAACCTCACAAAAACAGGTTCAACTATATTAATAAAAAACTAATTTAAATATACACTGCTCAAAACAATTAGGGGAGCACATGATCTTAACAAAAGTAAGCAAAGATGTATACCAATAAGTAACATAAAATGAATCCTCTATAATGTAAAGCCTACCAGGAAACGGAAGAAGAAAACTTTATATGCAAATCAAAGTTCATGACGTCAAAAACCAGAAAAACGAGATAAGGGCAGAAATCCGGATGTTGCAGAAACATCTGTTTTATTGCCGTAACTGTGAAATTCGATTGCGCAGTATTCTTTTTTTTGAGACAAGGTTACTTGAGAATGTCTCAACAACGTGATTTACCGGAATCCATGGCATGGCGTGTTATAGGCAGACTGGAATCCGGGCAAACACAACGTAGTGTCGCGGACGCTGTTGGAGTCGCCAGAAGTGTTGTTGCAAGGCTGTGGAATCGATTCCAAGAAACATGAAATGTTAGATGTCAACCAGGGGCAGGTCGGCCACGCGCCACTACATCAACTGATGACCGGTATATACAGTTAACAGCCCATCGAAACAGAACAGAGAATGCTACGCAGCTGCAAAGACAGTTGCTCTTGGCAACAGGATGAAGGGTGTCCAGCCAAACAGTACGTAATCGGCTTCAAGAGGGAGGGCTCTTTGCACGTAGGCCAATGGTCTGCATTCCTTTGGCCCCACGCCACCGTGCGGCCCGAAGAAGATGGGCTGCTGAACATCGAGATTGGGAGCAACATGATTGGAGCCAAGTGCTGTTTACAGACGAGTCCCGATTCAGTCTAGAGTGTGACACCCGACGTGTTCTTGTATGGAGGGACAGGGCCACTCGAAATAACCCCGCATTCGTTCTTGAAAGGTCACAATACAGAAGAGCTGGTTGGATGGTATGGGGTGGAATCAGCATAGGCAGACGTACGGACCTGCATATCATTCGGAATGGCACTTCGACGGGCCGAAGGTATGCAGACGAGATACTTCGACCTCATGTCATCCCTTACGCTGGAGCCATTGGAGATTCCTCTGTTTCCCAGGATGATAATGCCCGACCGCATAGAGCTCCTGTGGTGGAGAGCATGCTTGAAGCTGAAACAATACAGCGTGTGGAATGACCAGCGTGCTCTCCTGACCTGAATCCAATCGAGCATGTTTGGGATATGCTCGGAAGACGCATTGCTGTGCGACCAAGGCCACCTGCTACTGTCCGAGACTTGGAGATTGCACTTCTTGAGGAGTGGAACAGTATTCCCCAAAGTCTGATCGATAACCTCATCGCATCCATGGCAAACAGGTGTGCAGCAGTCTTAGCTGTTCGAGGAGACCACACGCCCTATTAAAACTCATGCACTATGTCTAAACAGTACCTTTTTTATCGTTTACATGTAACCAAATTGTTGCCCTAAATAATCTTTTCATGTTTTTTTCCATATTTTCAAAGAATTAAAGCTTAATTCCAAATTTTTTTACTCCTTTTTTTCTGTATTGCGCATTGATACGTGTGTACTATGCATTGTATGCCAATACGTGGCTGTCTCACAGGGTTTTCTTCACTTTTTTGCTTGCTCCCCTAATTGTTTTGAGCAGTGTAAATTTATCTGAAATTTTTCTTCATTTAAAAAACTTGTTATCAAATCACATATGGCATATTACAGCTCATGGGAATAATGGTTAAAAATATGTATTATTAGTTTATTCGTATGATTGTGTAGAAAATTATAAAAAAAAGTCTTTATGTTATTGATATAACATTTGATATATTGAAATCAGTAATAATATTTTTGTAATTTTTATAGCTAACTATTCTGCTATTAGTAGGCTTCTTAATTTCAAGCTTTGAACTTATATTTAGATCATAGAATATGGCTTTAACTTGCTTGCTGTTTTTCGATTCAAACGGTGGTTTTAAGCTTATTCGGACTTTTATATGGATATGTGATATTTTCGTTATTAAAGGATTTAACATGCCTTTCTATTATATTCCTTAGAATTTCCCTCACTTATATAAACATACGTAGAATGTTTGGCTAGCGATTTAAGTTCTTTACACATAAAAATAACAACAATAATAATATTAATAATAAAGTAAATATGAAAGTTTAAGGTATGAGCATTTGTTTTACTCATAGTGTATTGTTCCCTGTGAGCGTTTTTTTGAATTTAGTTTTGATGTTTCTGAAAAATTTACGTGTGTCATATTTAATCACTTATAAAATATATAATATAGGAAGAAAAATCATAGTGCTCAAATAAATTGTTCAAAATTTTAAAATTTTAAATCAAATGCTTAAATATGTTTCAAATTTCAAACTTTTCTGTTGATTTTGTTTCTCTAAAACTATTTTTTCTGGTCCTTAGAAGTTTTTATATGGGTTTACCATTATTACTATTATTTACAATTTTACATTATTTTTCTCTAAGACACTACAGACAGAAGGAAAAAAACTATTTCTCAGTCCTTTAAGTTATTATAAAATCACTTTAATTTTCGAAAATGTCATATAATGGTTATGATTATAATTTACAAACACATGAAATATTATATTAGATCTCTTATTTATGATAAAAAGGCTTCAATAATTTTGAATAATATTATAAATGACTATGTTAAGTAAAATAATTGAAATAAAAGTAAAGTACACTGTAAGTTAACTGTAAGAACACTAGTCGAAAACCAAAAATAATCCTTAACTTTTCTGATAATCTCAAACACTCTTTTATCATTTGGATAACCAGGAGGTTAAACTCAGTTTCAACAATACTGTAATAATCCATTTAGACTCACGCTACCCCGACTAAGGCATGCCCGGAGTTACGTGATTTTCAAACCTCTAAAATTAATCTTTGATGTGAGGGGGAAAAATTGTTACAAATGGTGAAAATGATGAAAATGGTAATTTGATTCAAGAAATTTTCGATATTGCCAGGCTAATAAATTTAGAAGTGGATAGTGATGGCGTCCAAGAACTGCTGGATTACCACGATTAGTAACTGATAATTGATGACATAGAAATGTATAAGTAAGAACAATACATGGCAGAACTTGAGTCTTTAGACCTAGTTCAATCAGAAGATCGCACAAAGGTTGGTAATTTGGCAATAGGCTTCAGTTTTATTGAAAAAAGGGATACAAATTTTAGTAAATACGGACTCCGTCAATGAGAGTATTTTTTCAACAAAACAATAAGTAAAAAAAATACTAGCAAGCTACGGGGAAATGTTACGGGACAACAATTTTTGAGCTGACAGACTACATCGTAAGATTTTATGAAACATTCTACATCAAATTACTTCAGTTTGCAATTTTCTAATTGTGTTATCTAAGATTTTATGAAACATTTTTCTTTCTAAATTATTATTTTGATTCGTCTGTGGTCCCAACTAAAAATAATTTATGTGTATTTATATGCGAAATGAAAATCTGACTTACACGAGTTGGACTTACGCGGTTATCACTCAAACCCACCTCTCGCTTAAATTCGGGGTATTATTGTATTGTGCCATTCACTTATGATGCCTATTTCCAGTGAATTACAGATAAAAATTGTTTATTATTAGTATGGACTTTGCGTTTTCTATGAGATTCAAGTCTGAACTCTCTCTTAGACATGGGGAATGTTAACTTTTGCTTTTTGAAACCCAACCAGAGAGAATTTGATGTATATCAAGAAATGTTGTCCTACTGAAATGTTCAATAAGACCACTCAATAAAGGTCCAAATGGTAAGAGATGATTAGAACTCACTGCTTGATATCGTGCTATGTCAATGCATTCCGAAATTGACTGTAAAACGCACAACAGCATTTACAGCGAAATAAGCTGTCTTTACAATTTTTTGAGCACACAACACACATTTTATAGTATTATTCCGGGATGTATCTTCATAACGCTCGAAAGGCACTTTTACGGTTTCATTCTAAGATGCTTCTTTGGCAAAAAGCGTCACATCTTTACGTTCAGAGTATGCAGTTAGAGCTTTTAAGGCATTTTCAAACCGTTGTTCATTCTGTACTGACAAACAGTTAGTTCTCTTGGAGTAGAAGTTTTGGATAGTCTAATTCAAACACAGTCAAACAAAGCCTCGTAAGGCGTTCTCCTTATACCAGAATGGAGAACCCTGTTTTTAATGAACTAAATAAATTTAAGACCAAGACTTCATGAAGTAGAATAGCTGCCTTGCATCCAAATTGTTATGTTTCCGACGTCTTGATTAGCCCTCTGATTGTTACCTTGACTTTTATTATGTTTGGTTTTCCTATGTAAGATCTTAAGTTCCTGCCAAGTTTTTTTCAAGTCGTCTATAATTTTATTGCAGAAGTCCCTTCCATTGATCGATTATATCGATAGTTTTTATATCAATGATTCAGTTCTTTTTTCATCTAGTCTTTACACAATAGAAACATGTGTTTTATACAAAATGTCAAAGAACATGTCACTTGAGCAATATTATACCGGGTTTTAAATCTTTTATTGATACTATTAACTTCTCTACCCCTTGAACTTCAAGGGTATAATAATGCTGGAGTAATCGATAGTCACATGGTACTTTTTTCTGAAAAAAAAACCACCAATATAAACACACCGTCGTAATTTTACGTCTAAAAGCAACAAAATGAAGCACGTACACACACACGTCATTGAAAATCAGCTATACATTGTTCAAAACAAACTAAAAGCAGCTTAAAGAGGTTAAGGTGAGTTGGAAACCTCTATCTATATATATATATATATACTGACAATGTTAAATAGGCTGTATTCGATGTACCTTTTCTCAAAATTTGTTACATGTACATGCTTGAATTTTTTATACAATTAAAATATACCTTTCTTTCTCATTATAATGAAATCAGCTTTTAGTTAATTTTTTTTCATAATTTATAAAATATTTTATCAAACAGGGAAATTTGACCCATTTTTCGCTTTAAAAAATTTGTAAAAAATGAATTCTTGAGTTTTTAAAACAAAAAGCTCATTTCAGTATATATAAGCCATCATTATAAATGTATCGTAAAAAATTTACATACCTGTAGACAGCAGTCCCTCAGAAAAGGAACATTGGACATCAACATTTACGTTTTGAGATAAATTGATTTTAATGTATGCAGTGAAGCTTCTAATCGGCTTGGAAATAAAAAATAAATAAAAGGCTCAGTTTATAATAAAAGATACATGTTTTGGTTTATATCAGACGTTCAACTTTTAAGCAAAAACGAAATACTTAGTTTACATTTTTCGCCATTCAAATGGGTGAGGCCCAGTTTCAACAATTATTCAAAAATAAGTTTTAAGGGCTTCTAATTACCCTAAAGGTTAAAGTGAGGTATTTTTAGAAGGGTTAAAATCTATAAAATTTGAAAATGTAAAAATCTCAAATTGTCAAACAAAATCGGATTTTAACTTTCCAACACCTCTTAAAGTACTTTCGAGTACCACACACACACACATGTTTCATATTTTAAAGATCAAAAAATTCTTTAATCTATGGAATAAAATAAATTGTTGAATTCAATAATTTTATATGCTCTCTAACTGACGTGTCTAGTTGTTTCATGAATTCCTAGTTATTCTATGAAGTAACGGATTTCGCTCTTTCGCGGTAACATGTATACAGAATATACTTGTATTCAATGTCTATAAAATGATAAGTCGCGTACAAAGCACCGTTTCAATTTGAAAAATTCTACTGAAAAAGGTATTTACCCTTAAATTGATTTTTGCTGCATTTATTTATTAGTAATAACAAATTTTTAGATGAATCTGAGAAAAAAAAATACTGCTCCCACCACAGATTTATAATAAATGAAATAAATAAAAAAAATATTAAAAAAGCGCCTTTTTAAAAAAAATTTTTTTTCCCTTCAAAATATACATCAAAATATTTTCAAAAGATGAAACTTTCCATTAAATATTTTTTTCTTAGACTCTCGTAGAAAAAAAAAGAATAATACCAGACCTTTTTTTTTCTTTTGTAAAAAAAACAAAAACATGCAGCGAAGATGTGAACATTTATCCTGTGCATGCAAAAATATAACTCTTTTAAAAACATTCTTAAATAGTTAAGAGTCCACACTGAACGGAGTCTTTAAACTGCAAATAATTAAATGCTGGAGAAGACGTTTTTTTTCCAATTTACAAATTTTTTGATGAATTTTTATTTTTCCAGATTCTTTTTTTTAATGCATAACCGCGAAGATCGAAAAATAAAGTATATTTTCTTTGTTCAATAAATATTGATGATCACATTCATAAAATCATCTCCTAGAGAAGTTTTTGAATTGAAAAATTTTTTAAAATAAAAAAAATCTTTTTTTTGTGCACTCATTAAAAGGAGATAATATTATAAAAAAAAATTTTATTAATAAGTCTCTTTTTCTTTATTGCAGAAAAGTATATTCCCGCTCTTCTTCAATACATACGCTATAATTGTTAAAATATATTTGTAAAAAAATTGTTGGCCACCTAATGTTAAAGAATGGAATCTAAATTCTAAATATTGATAGGTTTAGTGCTGTAACATATTATCATACTTTGCTTTTGCAAGCCTGTGTGGAAATATTTTTTATATCATAGTGAACGTTTTTAAACAAATTAAAAAACATGTGTGTTTAAATTATTTATTTCCTTAGGTTATGGAAATAATTAATTTAGAAACACAGTATGTTAAAGTATGCTAAGTGGATATGTGATTTATAAATCCATATGGTTTTAAATGAACTTTATTAAACATTTTTTATTAAATAAGTTTTGATTTTGAAACATCAACGTAATTAGATTATAGAATGTCTTATTTAGATTAGCATTATTATTATAAGCCCTAAATGGTGACGATATTTCATAGATATGAATATTTATGAATTAATTTCAAAATACATCCAAAGCTATTTTTCTTCCTGGTAAATAAATTTTAAATATAGTGATTATTAACTAGAACAGGTTTTTAAATTATTAAAGTTACAAAAAGTTAGACGTTATGTCGACAGATGACGCCGTGCATCGCCGTTCTAAAATTCATTTCATTAAAAACATTCTTCATTTCTTTGTAATAACTATAAGCTTATGTTTACCAAATAAGCAACGAGGCACAAATTAATGATAACTAAAATATACACAAGATATTTCCTGCGTACGTTTTAATCTTAAATAAATAAGTGAATTAAATTTAATCTTGGAAATAGAAAAGAAAAGAAAGAAAATAAGAAAAGCTATTCTAGATTAGAACAAGTAGATAAAATATTTTGTGAAATATTACTTTCATCTTCCAAGAAATACTATAATTATTTTACAAGGAATCAACTATAACGGAAATCAATATTACTTGCATAATGAACATCATTACTCAAATTTACGTAATGAGGACGTTTCAGACTGAAAGATGTAATTACTGCTAAAATTGGAAACATATTTAACCAATGATTGAGAATATAAACCAATAGACTCACCTACAACTTTTAGGCTTCCCCAGCCAACACTGACGACTTTTTCTTTAGTTAGAGAGTTAGTGACTTGACATCGATAGCGGCGATTTCCATCAACTTGTTCAGAGGACGCGACATGCAGAGTGCCTGTATTGAAGGCCTGATATTTGGATCCACTGTAACCTAGAGTAAAATATCGCGTTTGTCAATATATAAAATATCCACAAAAAATTTAGATTTATATTTAATATTAAATTCAGTAATGAATATATATCTTTTAAAAATATTTTTTTGAAATAAAATTAAGATAAAAGTAAATTATTCTATAAAATATTCCTCAAAGCTTTCTGGGAAAAAATAAATTATTTACCATTTGATCGATACAAATTACTTTTCAGTAAGCAGGCACGTGTATGAACAAATTTTAGAGCTGCATAGAAGAAAGGCCGCAGACATAGATAATATCAATAAATAATGAATTTGTTAAGTTTCATAAAGTATATTTTTAATAATGTGTGATTAAAGGATCTTTTAATTAAAATTTTAAATGAATTTTTAATTTTAAGAAATATTATTAGATATTTCATAATATTAAGAATAATCTTAAGATCTGTGTACTAGGCTGTGATAAAAAAAAACTTTGCCGATTTACAGCAACCGTCTCGTTCAACCAATAGACATGAAATTTGAGGTATAATTATTTAAAGGTATGCACCTGAGTTCCCAGGAACGGTAACAAAATGACACTAAAAATTGCAGTTATAGTGACAGAAACTCAAAAAATACTAATGGCAACACCCATTTTTTTTGGTTGCAAAATAATCATCACGTAGGAAAGCCCTAAAGAGCGTTGGAACGGTACGTGTATCACATAGACGGGTCATAAAAGAAAGCACTATCAAGGATTCACAGTGGGAATTTGCATATGAAAGAGACAAGAAATCGATCACAGAACGCTATTTGCCAGATAGTTAGCTTAGAAAAAAATATATAACATAGGGTGTTAATGCTGGTTCTTCATTCGGGAGCTCCAACACGCCAACGAAATGACTATGCCCATGATAATCCGTGGTGAATTGATGAAACTGGACTATCAAAATGGGATGAATGCCGAAAAAGCTTAGCATATTTACCATTAAAATCGTTGCCAAAGACGTAGTCCATGTACCCCGCAATCTTTGCGTGATTTTATAAAGATATTTGAAGAAACTGGTTGCACTTGTAGTAGACGACGATCCATAAGACCAACTGTTCCTGAGAACACTATTTCGGAAGTATATCATGTAGTGACTTCAGGATACACGCAAGATGCAAGAGGTGTAGACCGTATGTTCTATGTACCGAAAACAACGTTCCTAAAGCTACAGAGCTGGGTACTTTGAATGTTTCCATACTTATTGATACCAGCGCGTTCAGATGTTGGACACGGGGGACCAACAACAACGCTTTGATTGTACAAGTGAGTATCTTATACCATACGATGATGATAACGACAAACCTCTTCGCATATTATGGACAGATGAGTCGCATTTCACATTAAATGGCAACATCAACAGCCAAATTTGTGTGTACTGGCAGACATGAGTCCCCTCGTTCTGGTACCATTAACTTTATGTGACGCAAAAACACTGCGTGGCGAGCCATTGCAGGCAAAATCGTTCTAGGTCTATACTTTTTTTGAGAAAGTTACACCAAAATGGTTGTGAAATATGCCTCTGACTTCTGATAGCACCCATGTGTAATCCAAATTAAAGTCTTGTTTTCTCGGATCTGTATTGTCCTCAGTGATTGGTGTCTTGCCTTTTTCATATGCAAAATTACTGTTTGTTTCCCCGATCTTGGTATTTTTTTGCCCGTGCCGAACTGTTCTTTGCGCGTGAATACCGCGCGCTATACACGTGTTACACATAACGTTGTAACACTCTTTAGGGTTTTCGCACGTCCTAATCATTTTG
This sequence comes from Trichonephila clavipes, assembly GCA_019973935.1. Lineage (NCBI taxonomy): Eukaryota > Metazoa > Arthropoda > Arachnida > Araneae > Nephilidae > Trichonephila > Trichonephila clavipes. The sequence goes on along the minus strand of BMAU01019643.1, from coordinate 570,103 downwards.
CGACAAAAAAAATGGGTGTTGTCATTCGTAATTTTTGTGTTTTGGGTACTACAACTGTAAATGTTTTAGTATCAATTTGTTATCGTTTACAAGATCACGAACGCATACATTTACATAACTATACCTTAAATTTCGTGTTGGGCAGTTGAATGAAACGACCTTTAGAAATCCATTTATCGTCAAAGTGTTTTTATGACCACGCGGTATATCTTTGATTATTTCTATGAAATAGAAAGTATCCACACATCTATATCCCATGAAAGGAATAATTTGTTAAAAATAAATATCAGTAAATCACTACTGAGGGATTTTCTTACTAACGCTACTTGTCGTAATAACACGAAAGCTTTAGACAAAGAACCTCGTAATTTTGAGTCACAACTACTGAAAAAACGGAACAGACATTTTGATTTAATTAGGAATGGGGTAGATTTTTTTCTCTTAGAAAGATTATGAATAACAAAAAAAAGTATGGCTTTGACAATAAATGATAAATATCTCAAAAAATTATTTAAACCATATAATTTTTGAAAGAATAAATAGCTCAGATGCTTTGGGGAACAAAAATAAATAGGATCAAATAACTAAATTAATGTTAAAATTAGTATGTGAAGATTTAAGCAATACCTGAAATTAGATTTTTCGTAACTAGTATTTTAAACATACAACTCGTGCCATTATTTAGATAACTCAAGAGTTTTTATAAATTTATGTATACATTGAAAAAGAAAGGATATAAAGTTATGTCGAGTTTATCTAATTGACATTTGCAAAGAAATCCCTGGGTTCTTCAGAATTTCCTTTCATTATCCACTTGACATAAAAGGCCCTTTTAGAGATAATGTTGTGATACAGATAAACACTGACTTTTATTTACTTAAGCAGAAGAATGGAATTATTCACTATAGGAAAGTTATTTTTCCATAGAAACCAGAACATAATTTGTTTATTTAACCGCAAAAAACTATATAGTAAAATATAATAAAATCAATAGTTTAACAGAGAGAAGAAATGAATTAAATGATTAAAATCACTATTTTCAAATACTACGTGAAATAAATCACGCTTAAAAACGTCAATTTAAAGTGAAAAAAAAATTCTAGTATCTTATAATTCATTAAACTCCATTGTCTTTTGCCTGAAATAGGGAAATTCTATGCAGATGAACTGAAAACAGTTATTCTAAGACATCGCTGAATTATATTCTAAATATAATCTAAGCATAATTTACGGTAAGATTTTATAACATATTTGCCAATGTTACTTGATTATATGTTGATAGAAAATAGCTATTGCCTTCTACGAAGATTACCGGGAGTCAGATTTCACGCGCCAATAATGTTAATATTGAATTTTCAAGATGATTTCGGGAGTGAATGAGGCATCATCTTACATAAACAATAATGTGGAAAACACAGCAGGTTTGTAATGTTATTTGATACATACAATTCGTAAGTTTGCCTTTGAAATTAATATTCATCTTCATTCAAATTCTGAATCTTCAACAAAGGGCGGAATGCATTCTTCCTAGTGTTGTAGTTTCCACGCAGAAATTATTCTAACACCAATTTTGAGCATTATAGCGAAAATATGGTTAGAGATAAGGATTCTTCAATGTACCATACAATATTCTATTATACTGTTTCCATATAATGAGGATAAGGGAAAGTGTGTGTGTTTTGTCGTTAAAAGTACAGTGGTTTTCACTTTTTATTTAAAATTTAATCTAAAATATCGTGTTCTTTGTTAGTTACAAATGTCTGCCAGCTTTCTGGTAGCTCATCTAACTCCCTGGAAAAAACGTTATCTGTTTTGGATACAAAGTATTATTCCTTTTCCATTTGGACACCCTAATAATTTACACATTCATTTCCATCAAGAAAATTTTGCAGCGAGCTTAACAGATGATAGTCAAATGGTGCAATATGAGAAGTATATTCTGGATGACGAAAAGTTTCACAACCTGAATCACTCTGCAATTTTTATATAGTGTTCCTTGCCACGTGTAGCCTAGACTTGCCGTGATGAAATACCGCACCCTTTTTGTTTGCCAAAAACTAATGTTTATGTTGAATTTATTTATTCAAAACATCAAGTTGTGAACAGTAAAGACCGTTTCATTTTCTTTCACTAACTCATAGTGCACTATACACTTTCTGTCTCACCAACAACACAACATAACTTTTTTTGAAACATTCCACCCTTGGGTGGGGATGGTGGTGTGTGTAAGTGTCTTCCCTTTTTAAATATATAATATTTTTTCAAACCACGCATTTTTACACTATCAACTTTTCTTCTCCAGTCACCAAGTGGTACGAACATGGTTCCCTTTTGTGCGGAACAAGATTTGAAGAATGTATTGAAATTCTGGCCTTTAAATTTTTTCTCTTAAATACTGTGGCACCCAAACAGAGAGTTTGGACAAGAAAACATTTAAATGTATTAAAAAATAGTGGTCTGAGGAATTCCAAGCTTGAAGCCCACTTCTGTGAAAGTTAACCTGAGATTTATCCTGATCATACGACGTAGCACTTTGTCACCGACATGCGATGGTGTTCCCGATCTGGGTTCCTCTTTCAAAGAAAGATAACCCAAGCGAAATTTCACAAGACATCTTTGGCATGTTCGAGCTGCTTCTGTTCCCCCTTCAAACACGTCTCTTAAGAACAGTCAGTAAGGTAAAACCCTTTTAAAAATAGATTTTGATTTTTCTGAAATCTACAAATCAAGACCTTTCCAATGATAAAACATACACGCCATTATATGAAATAGAAGTATTTTAAAATGATTTTTAAAAAATAATCAGTTGATTTACCACGCCCATTTTGACAAATAGAAATGTAAACATTGTTTTTTTAAAACTGGGGAAAAGTTGCAAAGCCTGGATTAATTTTTATTTTTAATACCTAAATTAACTTTAGATAATTGTATAGCTGCAACTGTTAGATTTGCTAAAAGCCTTTGGAGGCAATTTCAGATTTTCTTGTGGGTTTTAGTAAATTTTATACTTAAAATGTAGGCATTTTTCACTGAAATTTAGGTCTTTTCTTTAGTTTAAATTCATTTTTAATTAGTTCTTATTACTGATTACTAAATCTTCGCGTGTTTAAGTAAAGTGTTAAAAGAAAAAGAAATTAGGTTATATGATTGTGACCAGGTGAGAAATACATACGTAATGAATCTTATTTTTATAACTGAATAAAGCATAATGAAGATAATTTGTGATGGAAAATAAATAGGATAATACTTTTACAAGGTAAGGTTTTTTTGCAAAAAAATTGTTTCCTAAATGTTTTTTTTAAAATTGTATAAACGTACTTTGTTTCTTAAATGCGATTGTGTATACTGAAGTGACATTTTTGAAATATTCTTAAGCAGATATCATAAGAAAAAATGACAATTTTCAATAAATTCATAATAATCATATTTGCTCGCTCAACTAAAAGATTGTTTTTGAAAAAAATAATTAATATATTTAAAAAATTTCACTTCAGTATAAATATAAATGTATAATTAATACATATAGTCAAAGTCATATGTTTAATAGTTTCTGAGATAAAGGTATGAGATCAAGTGTGATGTTTGTTGCCTTTGCGAGAAGCTTGTTACATACATAAAAATACATAAATTTCATGTTTCAAAACATAAAAAAAGTTTTATTTTGGCTGTTTTAGAAAACATTTGTCCAGTTTAGAGTAATTTTTGAAGTTTAAACCTTAGAAAATGTCTGCAACAACAAAACCTATTGATAACTTTACAAAATCCCAGTGAAAACTTTCAAAATGTCGTATATATATATATATATATATATATATATATATATCAGGTATTTTTATATAAATACCTTCTCAAATTCATACAAAAACCATATTGATACATTTTTCCATTATATTTATGTTGCTTTATGTTCAAATTTGATATCTGTAAAGCATGAAAGCTACTAATTCTTCAAAAATTGATGCAGAATTGAGAAAATGGATATAATACTAGAAATGATCTCGTTAAAAAAAACTGTAAAATGCTATTCTGGGCAATTTAAGACTTTTTTGCTTACTATTTTATGCAAAATAAATTGCAAAGATGCTAATGTTCAATAAAATGGACAAATACATGTTGTAATTCATTATTTTTGTGATACAGTGGCACTTTATAGTGAAAATTCAATTTTCTCAAACATGATGTTTTAAAAACTGTATTCATGTTTTTCTCAGAATATAATGTATGAATGTAATGAATTCCCCCCTCATGTTACTTATAAGTAACTATATATTTTCATGTGAGTTTTTTGGAGATTTTCCCAAATTATTTGACTGGAGTCCATATCTCTCTCTCTCTCTCTCTCGTGACAAAAAATGTCAATTTTTTTAAAAATTCATAGTGATATTTTTATGTTACATGTTTTTGAGAAAACTAAACAATATATTTTAAATATTTCACTTAATTGTAAATATTAATGTTTATTGTTTGCTCTCACAAGTTTTTAAGCTTTAATAATTCAAAAGTTTTTCAATAATAGGTAACTAACGACTACTCAGGTGTGTAATGCTTTTTGTCGTTGCGACAAGTTTGTTACATGCATAAAAATACACCAATTTCATATTTAAAAACATGAAAACAGTTTTAATTTTGACCTTTTTTAGAAATCTTTTGTACAGTTTAGAGAAAATTTTGAATTTTGAAACTTTAAGAAATTGTGTTTGCATGGAAACATACAAATCCATAGTTAAATTTTTCTAACGTCGTAAAATCACATTTTCCCAAATCATGACTTTTACATATTGATACATGTTTACATTATGTTTTTGATGTTATAAGGTCAAATTTGATATTTATTATGCATTGAAGTTAAAAATTCTTCACAGATTGTTACATAATTTGTGAAAAATGATGCAAAATGCTAAAAAAAATCTCGTTGAACAAAAACTGAAAATTACTATATATGTAATTTCTGAACATTTTAAGGCTTTTTTGTTTCATATTTTATATTTAAAAAATTAAGAAGATACTAATGTTTAATAAAATAGGGCAAATACATGTTGAAATTCATTATTTTTGTAATTAAGTGACTTTTTACACTTAAAATGCAATTATCTTAAAATGATTGTTTTCAAAGTGCGTGTACCTTTTTAATAGGAAATAATGAAGGAAACTATTTGAAATTTTTACTGCTCATAAATAATATGTAACTATATATAATGGAGCTATTTTCTTGGAAATTTTCCTAAAATATTTTGCTCAGAAGCAGTTATCGTTAAAAAAAATGACAATTTTCACAAATTTCAAAACGTTACTTTTACGATGAATTTTTTTGAAAAAAGTAAACAATATATTCGAAACATGTTACCAATATTTAAATAAAAAAGCCTAATTATTGTACAGCCAAAATTTGAAGTTTTTATATTTAACAATTTCTGAGAAACAGGTTCCTAAAATGGCCCAATTTAACATTGTCGGTATAGGGCCAACCGGCTATTCTTAAGTTTCTTTTTTCCAGCATCACGTTGTTCCCTTTTTAGAATTAAAGCAACATTTAATGTCTTAAGAACATATTTTTCTCACTCGCGTTGACAGTTTTATAAGTGTAATAAAACATCCAAAATGCAAAGAAATGTACACAAACCATTAATACTATGCTGATCTAACTACTAATCTAACTTTCAGTCTGATTAGAATTCTTCCTAAGGATCGACAAGTATAAAGGTGTGCATGTTCAAAAACTACAGAACTTTCCCTTACGTCTAATATAACTAATGTAAACATCTAATGTATTTTGTACTGAAGTAACACATTTCTGTTTTCTAAATCAATTTCAGGTGTTCTAGAACTTCATTTAACAGCTATTTATGATGAATAGAGCAATACACCCTATTCAAAATTCTTACTGTACTCCTTTTGTTTTGCAAATTCATTACATTGTATTTTTTGATGTATCAGTTGCGTTTCTTTCATTTTTTTTTATTTATAAAGGACTTCATTTAGTCAACAATTACACACATGTAGTGTTCCGATACCTATTGAATAACATTGTCTAAGCAATAACACGTTATTGGTTCTACCTTTTCATCACATTTGCATTTTTCCGTTTTATTTGTAGACTATTTTCCGTTTTATTTGTAGACGGCATTGAGCCAAACCATTATTCACAGCTTTAGCTGTGTACCAACCTTTAAAAATACAAGTATGAACAGTTTAATGAATAAAAGGTTGGGCTAGTTTATTGTAATCTCCTGTTGATATCTGTTTTGTAAGTTTATTATTTTGTTCCTTGATAAAATGAATTATGACATTCATGAAATAGTTTATGGTGATATGAATTGGTCCTTCTCTTTTTTTATCAGTGGTATTTGAGACTTCTTGTGTATAGTATAAAAATCTAACACACATTTTATTAACTCTAAATATTACAATGTTTTTTATATCTCCTATATTTCAAAACAATCTAATTCCGTTTTAGAAATTTTGTGGAACATTATTTAAAACATTAAAGGTGATAACAATTTCATTATTTTGAAAGGTTTTTAGAAAGCAATAAAATCCTTATTCTGTAAGAATTATCCTTTACAATACTTTTATATTAGATTATATTGAAGATTACGAAGTAAATACATAAATAAATAACCAAAAGCAACGATAATCGAATATCAAAACTATTTTTCTTGTTATCTATTTATACATCCTTTGTATTTCGAACCTTATTCCTTGAGTAAGCGAAATCTAACCAGGGATTTGAAAAGAAGAAGAAAAAGAAGATAAAATACTGTCCCATTACTCAAAAGAACGGAATTCGGAAACGCGATACAGTGCAGAGGTGATCCTTTGAACAGAGAGACGGGAGATTTATCGAATTGCTTCCAAGAGGTTAGATTACCTTTTTGCTCTGATTTTGTTATATTTTTTTCACCCTGTGCCTCCTATTGATCTATTGTTGAGAAAACGTAGTAGGAAAGAAATCCTAAAGCACGACTCCTCAGAAGGAAAGAAGAGCACAGCATTAAATTCTTTTACTTCTTTCTGGACATGCAACAGGATGTTGCTTTTTTATTTTGATTGAATGAAATAGGATTTTCTCTAAATGTTTCCCGCATTTGACACATTATTATTGGTATTACAAAGACATTAAGAAATTATATTGTAGATTTTGTTATCATATTAAAGTCACATAGTTTTTTCTTTATATCTATAAATAGAATCCACGAAAAGTAATGCAATCACTTAGAAAAGACAACTTAAAGATTAATTTTTAACTTAAAAATATGAACCAAATAAACCAAAATGTTTCAATATATTTTTTTGGAAAAAAAAACATTTGTAGCATCATGAAGAATGTGACTTTTTTTATGGAAATTAATGATATGAAAAACCTATTCCCAAAAAATGAAATTAGTAAAATTACAGTTGTAAGACTGCTAATTGTCTAGAAATTGGACATGGAACACTAAAATTAGTAATCGGAACCCCTCAGCCTTGTAAATGCTGATAAACGAAGTGATAAATATTTCCAAATCACACATCTAATGCTGCGAGGGATATATCATTGGTTCAAATCCACCCCGATTTTGTGTGCATCATGTCTTGTCATCATGTCATCGGTTTGAATAGAAGCCTGTTACTGGCCAACAAGTAATATATGAAAAAAAAAGTTAATTCCTACTTAGATCAACAAAGAAAATTTTTATTTTAGTTACATTTTTACTAAACAGTTGCAATTAATATAAATTTGTATATACATATGACAGAATAAAAATATTAAGTGACAAAACAAAAAACGTTTTTCCTCGTAATTTTCCATTTTCCTTTCTATATAGGGTGTTGGGCTATTTTTATGAGTATGTTACTGTTTATTCATTAATTAAATTTTATTATTGTAATAAAACAGTATAGTAATAAAGGAATCACATTCGCAGAATTTAAGCTACCCCAGGTGAAATTCGAACTCATGGCCTTTGGATCAGAAGTCAAACGTGCTATCCATTGCGCTTCAGGGACACAGCTAAAACCTTTCTTTCTAATATTCTATTGGACTATTATTTTATTTTGTTACTATTTATTCATTTTTAATTTAATTAATGAATAAATATTTGAAAAAAATCTGTATTAACATTAAGTGTACTCCACAACAAGTTTAAAAAAATATATTTAAACTTAAATGGAAGAATAGAAACTATTTTATTAACGATTGAGATTGAAAATTTGAGCAATATATATATATATATATATAAATAGGTAAGCAATTGTAGGAAATGTAAAGGTATATAGGCTAGCAGGAAGAAATTCTAGAAGTGTGTGAGCCTTACAAGGCCTGACATTTTCTTGTTAAAAATTACCAAAGCATAAAGAATAATGCAACCACTATCACTCAGGATGTTATGAACACTTGCTGAGCTGTTAAGCGTATACGCAGTATACTAAAAGATGACCAGCTATTAGCAAATCCTCTCAAATGGTACTCACAATCATTGGCACATCTAATTTCGGCGCTTCTACACACATATCCGACAACCATATAATCTAAAACTGAATTAGGATTAATCACTAAAGACTTTGCTATGCCAACCTCGTAATGGTCAATATGCTTATTTATGCTGTAGGATTAGAAGTGAATATCTTACTGATCGCTGTGAGTGTAACACCTTTTAACCACAAGTCAAGTACCATGAGACTCAGGAAAGTATGAGAATAACCATAGACATGAAGCAAACTGCAAAACATTGGGTGATGGATTAATATGCCATCGACATAGTTCGTGACTCTATTAAATGCATATTGTCTTGCATCGAGTTTATATGCTTTGATCTTCCTGAGCCTATATTCAACTGATTTATTCCTAATAAAGCCATTGCTACCAGCACCTTTTCACTATCATGATGAAATATTACAAGTAGCGCAGTATTGCTCGATATTTTCAGCTATATCTTTCCGCATCTCGACTGCAGGATACCTTATTTGAAATCTTCAAATTCTTCATAAGTTTCATTTACAACGCCGTAATAGCATTATTCAGTTGGTGCTGAATTGCAACGTCAGAGCAATGGGAAAATATAACGTTTTTACAATTGTTACCTACAGTACACAAAGTTATTTGAAGAGTAACAACGCACGATATTGTAGTATTAATATTTAACAGTCTTGTGTATTTGGTATACGGAGATTTTCGCAAAAGTTTCGAGATAATGAGACAACTTTTATGAATGCTACGTTTTGTTTAAAACAATGTGATAACCTCTTTTACGAATAATAAACATAGTTGTTATTTTTATGGAAATCACATTGAAAATTTTTCTCATTCAATAATAAAAACAAAACAAAACTGCTTTGCTTAAAGCCTAATGGGATATTAGTTATATTTAAATGATCCTTTTACATTAGAATATTCAATAAAACATCAGAATCATTATTTTAAATCTTTTTCTTAGCACCTATTAATACGAAAACAATTATATAATTAATTGAATTCGAACCAATTTTGTGGATGCTTTGATCCTACACATGATATATATAGTGTCGAACCTTTATTTTGCGAATTTTTCTATGTAACAAACTTTTTCTTGGAACCTTGAACATTTCACGATTTTCTTCGTAAAATAACTTCTCTATAGTGAACTGCATTTTCTATATAACGAACTTTTTCTTTTGTGACTTAACTTTTGTTCTCCCTTTTTTAAAAGTATTTGTAAAAACACTTTAAGTTATTCTCCATTTAATACATTTTTGGTGTTCATAAATCTTGAACTGGTTTTATTAGATCATAACTTGGCGGTGAGTAATAGTGTTCTGGGTGATCCATCCAAGAAGTGAAACTTTTAATCTCCATTGTCCAGTTCACTAGAAGCATCTTCGATCTCCTCTTTCACCACCAGTGGAGTTGTTCCATGTCGCCGTGTTCTAATTATAAAATAATGTATGCCTAATATTACTCTCTTGTATAACTTAAATTATAAAATGTCCTTAAAATTCATTAATTTTAGTATAAAATTATTTTCTTAATATTGAAAGTACAGTGAATTCTTCGACATTCTTTTTTCTTGTTTTCCTTGCAGTTTTTCTTCATTCCTTCTTTTTTGGATGTATAAGATGCATAAAACAAACATATATTAATTTTAAAAAAAGATGTGAATATTTACTTTTTTACTATATAGAGCTTATGAATATAAATTTGTTTTATGTGATTTATAAAGTGAATTAAATAAATAACCTTTACACATAACGAATTTTCCATATAACGATCTTTTTTCCGGGATTTAGTGACTTCATTATATAGAGGTCTGACTGTACGTGTGTATGTTTTTAGAGGTAAATGAACTTTTCTAAATATAATTCTCAAAGTAAAATATGGCATTTTTTCTCTGCAATTTCTGATTCCTTGCACACGAATGAAACTGTGTACTAAATATTTTTTCGAAAGGTGATTTAAGGTTAAAATGTAGTATTGCTTTGACTTTGATTGTTAATTTTGGATAAAAGTGTATCTTTGTTCATCGTTCAATAATTTTTTTCTCAAATTTAAATAACAAATACATTTTTTTGCATATTTTTTAAATAAAAAAAAATGATGTTATACACTCATGTCCATAAATTAAGGATAATTCAGAATTCCACAGATATTGAACTCTAAAATAAAAATTTCATCAGTAGAATTATCCCACACATCTTGAAGAAGAATATGCAAATTACAGGAAACCACCACATGGCGCGGATAGTACGTCACAATGACGAGAGTGTAAGAGAGGGGTATATAAGGACAGGTGGCAAGGAAGTAAAATTGTTCACAAACGCTTTAAAAGCCTTTCAGTGCAATAACCCCGCATAGTTATGACATAAAGGAAGCATTTGGATGATTTTTTACGCGGTAGAAATATTGGACGACTGGAATGTGGACGTACCCAGCTGGAAGTATCCGAGGAACTTGGAATCGCCGTGAGTGTATCTCCAGGCTTTGGCCACGATTCCAAGATGATGGTAATGTGAGTAGATGTTACAGCACAGGTCGCCCCCGAGTTACAACGCCGAATGAGGACCGGTATTTGGCAGTTACTGCCAAAAGAAACAGACGGATCATAGCATCAGACCTGTCTCGTCAGCTCTCTTCAGCTACCGGTACGACAGTTTCAAGGCAGACCGTGTACAAAAGCTTAGGGCACAATGGTCTTTATGCTCGTAGGCCTGTTAGAGCATGTGTGGGATATGCTCGGCTGATGAATTGCAGCCCGTTAACCCCCTCCCACCTGTCTACCGGAACTTCGAAGGGCATTGCTTGATGAGTGGTGTAATATTCCCCAAGATCAGATTGATAATTTGATACTCATCATGCCTAGGCATTGTAAGTCCTGTATTGCAACGTCCGGGTGACTTACTCCGTATTAAACACCATACTAACCATGTTATACTGCTTTTTGTAAATAGTTTCTTTAGGGGAATTTGCTCCAGGGAGTAAAAATTGCAATTTTTATTATCTCTGTCAAACATATAGCATATTTTTTGCTCTTTACCTTTTGTTTAATAAATAGACTTTACAAATAAGTCAAATTTGTTTTGCTTCTGTCTCTTTCTTTGCCTGAACTTCATTATCTTTAATTTATGGACATGAGTGTATAAAAATACCCATTTTGGATCAATATTATTTTAACGTTAATTATATTCGGTACGTCATTTTGCATTTGCTTGTTTAATTTAGAATTAATTGACCCAAAGTTTAGAGGATAGTTTTATTTATATTGTACAAATTATAAACTGTTTTCTTTGCTAAGAAACATATATTTGGCAGAAAAATCCATCTGTACAAATTAGCACAGCAACACCAGTGGCGTAATGCATACCCCCCAAAACCTTCATTGCAGGAGGGGTGGGAAGGGCTCAAGGGGCCCAAATCCTGATTGACCCCAAGAACCTACCCTTTGCAAATTCGAATTTTGGGACCTGAAACCAGACTTTTCAATGGGCCCAAATGTTCTCCGTTGCGCAACTGAGCAACACCCACAAACATTCAGTTCATTACTACAAGATGAAAATGACGGTGGTAACCGAGTGGTCGCAAACACGTGCTAGTGGTCTTTGTTAATTCTGTGAACTCATTGGCTCAATGCCTGAAGTCGCACTTAAGGTCCGCTGTGTAGAAGGAATAACGCTCGTTATATTTCCTGAAGTTAAAAATCCGTATATTACCTTTGAAAATTATAACAATTCAAGAAGTTAGACGTTTTATTAAATATTTTTAAACCAATTTATATATCTACAATTTGCTACATATATCTAAAAGAAGATGCAATCAATTTATATCTTTATCTCACATATAATAATTAAAATATTAAAATGAATGAACAGCCTAAAAGTTTTAGAAACAACTGTTAAAATAATTTAAAAATATAATACTATGCAGTGAACAGAAAGAACAAGTGTTCAAAATTATAATTAAAAAGTAAACGATATTTTTTGAGAATATTTTATGTACTATACTGTTCGAATTAATTGGGAAAAACATGTTTTTCTTGTTTGAGTTCATATGTGATTACTAGTGATGTCCTGAACTACCACAAATCCGTTGTATCTGCTTTTAGGTAGTGTGACAGATCAATTTTGACTATAATTTGTTTTTTTAAAAGTATCAGAAGCTCAGTTGGGGGCTTTTCAGTGGAGCAGCTGGTAATTTCAGTTTTGCGTTTTGTATAACGTGTTACTTTTACTAGTTGAATGATGGATATTACTCAGAGGAGTCATTCTAAAATAAATCGCTCTCAATAAACACACTTCTATAAATGTGATATATGACTAAGGCAGTTGGTGCGATCGAATTATGTGTTTTAAGAACATTTCAAAATTCTGGATCATCGTCTTCAAAATGAAAAAAAAAATGTGAATGCAAGTGGAAAATTACTCCAAGAATTGATAAAATTTTAATAAGAAGCAGCAAAATAAATCCAAGACAATCATATACCTTTGAAGGGATTTATTGGATAGTGATGTTGAAGTGAGTACCTCAACTGGCACAGAAAAGTCTTCTGGAATGTGGCCTTAATGCAACAAGACTAAGGAATAAAACTATTTCTAACTCAGAAAATTATGAAAAAACGTTTAGCATGGACTGTTAACGAATGGAAGAAGTTTATTTGGAGTGTTAAAGCATTTATTTGTGCAGGGATACAAATCAAGTGTAGTTAGACGAGTGAACTTGAAACTTTGTTACCAGACCTTATCTAACACATTGTAAACACTCTTCTAAGCAGACGTTTCTTGTTTTGTTTACAACAAATGGTCCTGGAACTTAGTCCTTCTTAAATACACTATGAATTCTGTCAAATGTATCGAAATATTATGTAGTAGGAATGTCCCTTTCATGGAACATTTCACCATGACTTGGCCCATTATCACAATTCGAAATTAGTCCATACTTTTATGCGGAAAACAAAATAAAAGTGCTCGATTGGCTTGAAAATTCCCCAAACGTAAATTGAAAAATAATGACATATTCTCAATAATTGTTTTGCTAAAATGAATCACATGACTACAGAGCAAAGGACTATATTAGAGAGTTTCCAAGATGATTAAATCTAGAACATATGTGCTACTCTAGTTGAGTCAATGCCGAAACAGGTTGAAAAGGTCAATTCTTCTAAATGAAGACATGCTTTGTACTAATATACAGCTGTTTCAGTCTATTTAATGTTTGTAATGATAAGAAGCTAAGGTTTTAGAAAAAAAAATATCTCTTTTTCCCCATTTGTCCCATTCAATTGGAACAGTATAGTTCATAATATTAAAACCTAAATAAAGCAAAATAAAATTTCAGAGCTAAAATAGACAGACTCATAAAAATACAAATAAATTGCTATACTATGAAAGTGATGTGCATGTATTGAATAGTTAATAAGTTTAGTTTATTATTTCTAAGTATTGCAAGTAATAAAAATAATTAAAAATAAGAAGAAATTGTATACCTTTTTTTAAAAAAATTACAAGCAATATTTGTGAATTTCCTAGCAAAAATATATCATTCATTACTTACAATATAGCAAGTTTTTTTATATAAAATATAAATATACTAGTCATTTAATATCGAGTCTTAAGTATTGAAAGTATATTTTTGCTTTCTGAAATTCATTAAGAGTAACTATATAATCCTGTAAAAAAATTAAATAGTCTTCAATCTTTGAAATAAAACATTACCTAAATCTTATTGTACATTATTTTTTTAACATAAAATTAATGTTAAAAATTATTACATTGTGCATTCAGAATACATTTTAATGAAAATAATGTTAGATTGTGATATTCTATCATCGGTGAATACGCGTCTGTCTTTGATCTCTAAGAGTGAAGTCCATTAGTGTATGACAAATCTTTACTTCCCAAAACTTGCAAAACATCAAAGAGTTACACCCACTTTAAGGAATAAAGTTAAGCATTTCACGAGAAACTTTCATCTTTAAGGAAATTTAAAATTAGGCAATTCAATTAAGTTCATCCGGAGGTGATGGATGAATATATAACCACACTATTCACTGCAATATTCATTAAAGCAGGTTCAAAGGCGTTTTCTGTAAATGATGCCAACAGATTTCATTACTCAAATGAGACACATTTTGAAATGTAGAAACCTATTTTGAGTTGTTTGGTTAGTTCGAATGAAAATAACTTCTTCGCTGGATTCGAAGTAGTTCTGACTGCAAATGTCGAATAGTTACCATATTATTTACAGATTTGGTAATACAGTTTTTGAAAAGATTCTGTTAATTTCATTTCAATCCATTCTACTGCTTATAATTAATATTAAATAATATTGATATACATTTAAAATCATTTTTGATTAACGTAAACGTATCGACTTAATAACTTCCGTGAAGCTCTACTATAATTATTTGGTGAATTTGTTTAAAATAAAACGCCTGTTCAACATATTTTCTATAAAAAATCAAATAATAAATTTAGGTTTAAAATAAACACATTATTTAATGATTTTCATTTTATTTAAACTTTATCCAAAAGAAAATTATAATATACAACATTAATATATATATTTATCAAAGTTTTAAATTGGAATTATTAGTTATATAACTATCTATGAATACTAATAGTTATATAAGTATCAGAAGTAAATAACTGTCTGTGAGATAATAGCATAATTATTCGGTGAAATTGGTTAAAGTAAAATAGCAGCACAACGTATTTTCTTTAATTGTTTAAATATTGAATCTTAGGTTTGTGACGTCCTACGCGTCTTTTCTTTAACAAGTCCTTTGGGTTCTTTGAGCCAGAAGTAATGGCAACTCTTTTCCAACCAAATCCAAGAAACGAGAAGTGAAGAGATGCAAATAATATAGGATAAATATAGGATCTTAGAGTAAGCGTAACGGCAATGTAAAGGAATGTTAGACAATTGACGTGCGTTGTGGCAGTGGATGATTATTGAAGTTCGTCGTTCAAGATTTAAGTTCTATGTGTCGTGGATTAACATATTGATGATCGATTAGAAGTTACATACCATTGTAGATAAAGACAAGTTTATTACATAATAATATAAGGTAGGATTGATTAATTACTTATTAGTATATTAGAAAATTAGGTGGTTCGATTATTGAGATTGCTCTGAATTATAGTGTGTGTTTCGTATTACGTCCTCGTAGATTCTCTCATTAATTATTAATATTACATTTGTTCAAAGTTTACGTTAAATATCTTAATAAAGTCATATTAAGATAATGTTTGATTCTAATTCTTTCGTTAACCCTACACCTCAACTCACGCTGATGCTTCGAGGGATGTACTCCCAAGGGGAGGTACATCACAGGTGTAAGATAAACATTCTCTAATATGTTTCATTTTATTTCAGAACTTTATATTTCATGCGAAAGAAATTTATAACATATATAACATTAGTAAATGAATGTATCACACATAAATGATTATTTTGATATTAATTAACTTCATATGAATGCTTGCATCAAAGTAAGCATACATTTTTAGACTTCAAATGTATGTATGAGATATATTTGACTGTGAATAAGCTGGTAATTAACAAACTCAAGTAACGCTGTATAGATGTTATTATTTTTATGGCATATAAATAAGGATTATGTGTTAAGAGAGTATAGATCTATTAAATAAATATACATATTAGAAGAACATGTTACTTATTAAAGTTTGTCACCAATCGCAGCGCTTTTCAAAATTTTCAAAACACTGTCGGACTGCTCATCAACAAAGAACGGCTCTTTCAAAATTATTCATCAAACCTTTATTTGGTTTGTGTACGGAAATTCTAGTGTGTCAGCCAGCATCGGCAAGTTTATGTTTGAAATTTCTGGCAGATGAAATCAAATTGAAGATACTTCCTCACTTGCCTTTATGACACAAATCACACAGTTTCCTCCCAAAGGCAGCTATGATTACGTGAAGAACAGCCGGAAATGACATAACTTTTGTGATAAGACGAGCAGAATTTCTCGACATGTTGAAATGTCTGGAGAATTGCTGCCGGCGAGAAAGAGAGAAGATGGCAGCTGTTGGAAAAGGATTTCTCAAAATTTATATAATTTATTTTCTGCTAAGGATATGCATATCTTGCCTTCCTTTTGTGAGATATAGATAGAAGTCGCCTATCACATGATAAAAATGTATTTATTAACATCTGACACTTCGGGAATTGTTTAGAATTTTGGAAATATTATACATTCTTTTAAATTTCTCTGCCAAAGCATTGATACATTTTTGCAACATTATAGCAGCAATTTTATATGTGTTTGTACGTTAGTACTAGAAATAAAACTGGAAGCGCAGTAGGATTAAAATAAAATGTAGAGCTAGAATTAAAGTAAAATATTAAAATAAAAGTATAATACTGATAAATATAGTATTATAAAAATTCGTAGCAAGTGTGAAAAAAAGAAGCATTTATATTATAAGCAAAATAATATTTAATGTTTGGTCTCATGTAAAAGGAAATGTGTAATACAAAATTACTATCTAACAAATATCTTTACATTATAGTGTCAAAACATCTATATTATAAAATATATTTGCACAGTTATTACTTAAAACAACATAAATTTAAGATAAATATATTCAGAAAAAATAATTTTCAAATAGAATGTTGTACATTATTAATATATGAGCCAATCTTATAATTATAAAAACTCTTTCAAAAAACACATCTAAAAAGTGATACCTGTATTTTCAATTATGGATTTATTATTAAACACTTTAAATGAAACAAAAAACCATGTGGTATATTTATACGAATTAAAATGAACCCACTAAAAATACAGATTTACCAGAAAGACAATTAAATTAACAATTAGGCATGAATATGAATTATATTTAGATAAAAAAACATACCAAGAAGTTGAAAATAATCATATCCAGTATGTTATTACAGGAGATGTCTTAAGTGCAAGAGACAATTTTTAAAATATTTTATGAATACAGGTACTGATTTTAAGCTTATATTTGCTGATTACAATATGATTATCAAACACACACACATTAATTAGACAAGAATATAAATATTTCATTCTATAGTCAGCTATTAAATACGGAATGTTTCTAGGGGTATAGAAATAATTTTAAAACAAAATTAGCATTCAGCTAAAAAATATATTTTTACAACACATAATAGAATTCTATTTCAGAACCAGTTAACAAAAAGTAGAAAAAAGACAACTTTTTTTATAGTTTACGTTGACAAATTACTCAAAAATTATACTACAGTTTTTTGTTACTATTATTAAAGTTTATTACTCGACAAACACAATAAATTAACCGTAATTTTTTTTTAAATTTGCAATTAATAATAAATAAATTAATAGTCACATTAAAAATGTTATTAAAAATAAATAGGAGCCCTCTCTCTCTCGCATTAATGGTTTTTAATATCCGCGTAATTTTTTAATGTAAAAATTTAACCATTTATGCATGAAAGATTTAAATAATTATTATATTTATAATTATGATGCAAAAAGCCGTATTGAGTTTTGAACTGTTACTAGTGGGTCTAATGCTTGCATTGACAATTCTGGAAAACTCCTTGAGCATTTACAGGTTGCTATAAATAAACTTTATGTTATAGCCATAATTTAAAATAGTAAAGAGGCTATTGTACGCTTGACAGATTGAAACATTATATTTATATATTTGATTTTTGTTCATATAATGGTTGAATACTATTACAAAAATATATGATAACAATAAATTTATCCTTTAGAATTCGGCATTCGCTAGGGTAAAATTTCCCTTCCATTCGGCGCATTCGAATCCGAGCAGGAAATTTCTTTCCCCCTCGGGAAGGTCCTGCTTGACCATTTTCTCCTTCTGGTATTGTAAAAGGTTTAAAGAAAGAGGGAAGGGTTGTCAAATTTTAGTCAGGGATCTTTCAGAAGTACGGAAAATCGCAATATTTGGCGCATTTATATATCAAAATAGATTTTTTAAAATTCTAAATCCAAAATACCCATTTTGAATTGAACGGCCTGTAAGTTTTCTAATGAATATTTTGTTGTTTTTCTTGTCTTTTTAAGTAAAATCTGAAATTAAAATAGATATTTTCTAGAGTTTGATGAATAGCATTTCAGAAGTACTATGAGAGTAGAACAAGATTTTTATTGTATTCATTGTTTTAGTATGAGAAAACTATTATAGAAAGTTAAAAAAAGTGGTCTTTACAATATAAGCATTTGTATGATAAAATGATTTAAAAGTTTTTTTAAAACTTTTTTCTGTAAAATATTTCTTTTGTTATGTAAACTATTTTCATGTTCCAAAAAACCAGTAAATAATCATTTAGCGTTAAATACTAAGATATAATTACAGTTGTGTCTTACGTAAATTATTTTAAAAAGTTGACAATCATATATTACTAAAATATTTGTTCTAGTAAAACGTTAAAATATTATTTAAATACGCCGAATATTTAATTCATAGCTTCTATAATCAGAGCTTAATGACAACACCCTCTGAGAGTAGTATATATTTCAATTATAAACTCGCAATAATATCGATGCTTGCATTTATATATATGTTTTGTAAAATAGGTAAGTAGGTAGTCATGTAATAAATCTGTTAAAATTAAGTGTACACATACTACCTTCGGTATAATTATTGCACCTTATATATTCAAGTACAATAATGAAAATCATATTATAAAAAGATCCACCCCATGTTTTCAAAATTATTCGACAGAATTTCTAACAGAAGAAAAACTTTAAGAAAATAAGCATAGCATTATTATACTAAATGTTTTATTTCACTCCAATATAAAGCAGTTTACATATTTAACAACAATAATTAAACCATGTAATAAAAAAATAACTCCTCAAATTTTCAAAAATATTCGATGAAATATGTAAAAACTTAAAGAACAACATGTAGGACATTATTCTAAACATTTTAATTTTCGAATTAGCACCCGTTTAGTGCACGAAATAATAATAATAATAAATGTACTCAAATATATTATGATTAATTAGATTTGAGTTTTTAATAACATCGCATTATATAGCAATATAAAGGCTACAGGGGCTGTACTTCAGAAATCTGACCCTCTCACCAAACTTTCACACCATGCCAACATGGTGACTTCGAACCTCGACAGAGAGTTGCGGTAGCCTAGTGGTCTAGGCATCGGATCATGGCAGGCATGTCATGAGTTTGAGCCCAGTACCACGAAAGACCCGCCGTGTTGGGGATCGATGCACGTTAAATCTGTTGAGAGCTCAAACGTCCTCCCGTTGGTGTGGTAGTTAGGAGAGGGGAATGCCAGCTCAGGTGTCATCCTCGTTACTTGAGAATGGTTCAAAATTATGAAGTTCGTCTCCAAAAGCACTCGTGTACCTGAACAGTGCGACGTTAATCTTCACTCACTCGAACCTCGACAGAATTAACGACTGGTTTTATGAATGTTTAATCTTGAAAAAAAATGTATTAATTTGTTTTAATTTTATTTTACGGTACTTTTTTGTTTCTAAGAGAAATTTATATCTTAAATTGAAAGCTTTTTGTAAGCATGTTTTTGAAATATCTGTTTGTGAAAGTGAGTTCTACTTTTTGAAATTTTTTTGGCTCTTAACAGAGCCTTTTTTATTTTTCGTTTTATTTTTTAAAAATGTATCAGTTTTAATATTTTGAACTCTGGTCTTTTATTTTTATTGGTTTATGTGTTAAGAAAGTTTTAAATAAATTGTGTGATAATCTTCGAAGCAGTTCTGGTCAATACAAAGAGCCACATTGCATGACTTACAGATTATAGTGGTTCTTTTTTGTACATTTTTTTTCGCGCAATAAGTGCACCTTCTTCTTTTCTTTTTGTCAAATGGCCAATGAGAAAATGTATTATCATTTGTCCTAACTTTTTTTGTTACTGAATGCTCTGCATTTGTATGATTTATTTTTCCTATTAGAGATGTAATCAAATTCATTCTAAATTCTTTTTAAACTGAATTTTGACGAAGTTCGGCATGATTTAAACATTATAAAAGCATTCAGAACAGCAATATCGATGAGGCTAAAGAATAATTTTTTTGTCCATTTTCAAGTTCGTCTAGCAAAAGAGTAGGTGGATGCCATGCGGTCTCCTAAATCAACATATCCCATATGCTTGTTGTAATCTGCCACAATTTTCGGCTTGGTAGTTGTTAATTTTTCTTTTTCACATAGAGAAACGTCACCAACAATTTTTTTTAAATCTTTTTCGTTCTTCAGTGATTAATTCGTTTCGGGGGCTGTGCATATTGGTCAGCATATATACTTCCCTCTTATCTTTCCAACACAATGCTGTCATTCCATTACAAAATTTCACGGCAACATCACCTTGTCTCATTTTACAAGGAGCCAGATACTTTCGAAAATGTTTTCTATTAGATCGCACAGCTCCACAGGAGTTAATACTTCTTTCTTTTAAAAGGTCTCGAAAAAGTTCCGGCGATGAAAAGAAATTATCCATAAAGACTTTATGACCTTTACCTTTTATACAATCTGTCATTGTATATACAACGTTATAGGAAGCAGATGTTGAAAGTTTTTCTTTTTATCTTTACCTAGATATACTCTCATATCATAAGTATAGCCAGTGGCATCTGCAATTTTATACATTTTCAAACCCCACGGTTTGCGTTTTTTTTAATGTATTGTTTGAATAACACTCTTCCTTTAAATTTAATGATAACTTCATCGAAAGATAAATTTTATGTGGGATCATACACTTCTTTAAATATCCTGTTAAAAGAATCAAAAACTTTTCGTATTTTCCACAATCTGTCGTAAGTTGGAGAATCTCTGCTTTCTTTTAAACTATTATCAGAAAAGCGTAAGAATTTTAAAATCATTAGGAAACGATCTCGGGGCATATCACTTCTCTGAAAATCGGAGTTTCTATAAGATTATCAGTTGTCCAATAATTCTGTAAGCTATCTTTTTCGATGTGTCCCATCAATAAAATAAGGCCAAGAAATTTTAAAACCTAATTTTTATCGGTTGGTTTCCATTAAGATGCATGCTTTCTTTTATCAGATGATTCTCGATGAAGGTTAAGTAGATCAAATGCATATCTATTAGTTTCTTCAACCAGAACTGCTAAAATTTCGTCTGTTAACATCAGTTTAAAAAAATCGTTTTCAGTTTTGAAACTGATAGCATCAACTTTCAATCCAACTTTCCTAGAAAATGGCTCTATACATTTATCATTTCCGAGCCTTCTACCTCTTTCCATGCGAATAAGCCGTCAGCTTCTTCATCAAAATTAGCTGATATATCTAATTCAATCTCATTATTTTCCAAAAATACTATTTTCAAATTCATCTTCAAATTTTGAATCACTATCATCAAAATTTTCTTAATCTAAATTTTTCATCAAATTCTCGATCTCGATTTGTGTGAGAAATTTTCGAGGCATTCTAAAAATAGAAGGAACAGCAAGATAAAAAGAAAAATATGTTGCTCAGACAACGTATAGTCATCGAATGAAGTATATATATATATATATATATTAAAGTCGAAACTTGTTCCTAAATGTCGCCAATGATAAGGAATGCGCAAACTGTTGGCGAAAAATAACCCACCCAATTATGGACAATAGAAGCAAAGTCATAAAACGGGTCAGGGAAAATCGTAAAAGGATATGCAGAAAAAAAGGGTGGGGGGAAGAATTCTCTCTAAAGCCTTGGTACGACAGTCGTACCAGCGCCGATGCGAGTGACAAAAAAATTTCTGGTACGGCAGTTGTACCGCCGATGTTTAAAGGTTAATAATTTAATAAATTCTGTGTGATAAGTTCAACTCTGTTATTAGACTAGTTTCATTATATTTGTTATTAAACTAGTTCCATTATACTTGTTAGTAGACTAGTTTCATTATACTTGTTATTAGACAATTTATTAAGTTAGTTCTGATTATAAATACTACAATGCCAATAGATACACATCAGTTAAATGTTAACCTCAAGATGTGCAGGCACGTAAAATCTCGATAATATCTTTTTGTACCTATACGAACATTCAGGCATAATACATAGAGCATTGCATTACAGATATTAACGTCAGTTTATTTGATTTCAGGTTGCTGTAGATTGGAGTAGTCCATAGAATGGAGAAGATAGAGGTTCGCAGTGTGATCTTTCATTCGAAGAATTACTATCCCTAGCAGGTTTACGAAGAACGATAGAAATAGCAATTTGTTCTGGGAATTACAATTTGTTATCTGATGCTGTTGCTAGGTATAAAAAGAATTTTAAAACTGGATACATATACTTTTCATACAACCCATGAAGTAAAAGACCATTGCTCACTGACAATGGTACGTCTGCGAAGAAAATATAACACTTATCCCGTTCGATCAAGCATCAACCATTGACTTACGATAATGGATGAGACTGGTCTTATTTATGGCAGGTTTGGGGAAACTTTTCGTAAAGAACTGTACATGTAAAATGTGTCAGTACGCAGAGAGTTCCTTGATTACTGGCTCCTTTTTAGAAGCATGTATTGCACAAAATGAAAAATCTTTTCGAGCAAATAGAAAATGAATATTGGATCTCTATCAATAAGATGCGAAGACTAAAGTGATGAGCATGAAGTGGAGGCAGAATGATTGACCTCCTCCCTGAAAAGGGTTAGTGTTCAGAAGTCTACAAGAAAGGTAGGGCTATTTGTTTGTTGGAAGCACTGTTGTTGAATCAGACCGCTACTAGTGTCTATTACTGCAGAATGCGGAACAAACTTACTGATGCTTCCGTCAAGAACTGCGCGATATCTCTTTAAGTCTCAGCCAACACGATAATGCGGGTTAGATATTCTTATATGTTTTTGCTTCTGGAATAGTTGTTTGTAAGAAAATCTCGAATCGAAAGATCAAATGGGTTTTCAGAAAAAAGTATTACTCTTTCTAAACAGATTGTGGTTGCAATCCATGTTTTACTTTCAGCTGGCAAGTCTAGCTTTGTTTGCAAGCACAACGGATATGCATTTTATATATTTCTAATAATAAATATTCTTAGTATATTTCTAATTGGTTGGATACAAATTATTGTCTTTATGTATAAATAACTATAAAATAGAAAATTAATAATTATAAATGTGCTTGTGGAACTCAAAATTTCGTTACCCGAAAAATCGTGCGACTTGGGCATTATGTAAGTCACTGCTACTGTAATGGTAAGTGCTTGTCTTGCGAGTTTTCTTTTATGTTTGAATGATTTTGATAAAAGCCTAAATAAAAAAGGAAATATATTATTGTAAAATTAATACCCCTTTTTTTCTTGGAGGTTATCACGTACGAGTCGCTTTTTTTTCTCTTTTTTTCGCTTATTTCCAAACTTAATTATATTTGTTTCGTCCATTTGTTGAGGGGTAGAGCCTTTTCATCCTCTTCGCAGATATCTGCATATATATCTCTTCAACCCCCTTAAAAAATCTGAGTTCTACAAGGGGGGGATTTAGTAAGGTATAGTTCAAAATTTTATTTTTTTTAAATAATAAAAATATTTTCATACATTTTATTACTTATCTCATGGTAAACTCTGATAACTTTTAACAAAAAAAGCATGATTTAGGCATTTAAAAGGAAAAGGGTTCTCATACAAGAAGTTTTGCAATTGATGAATAAATCAGATTATGAATTAAGTGATCTTTCGGATGATAACTATGATTCGGACGAAACATATGAACCATAAAAACTAAAAGGAAAATAAAGTTCCGATGACATTGATGAAGAAAAACATAGAAATATTCGTAATGGAAAGACAATTTTAGATCACCTTTTGCCATCCAAGTCTCTTAAATCCATTCATTTCAATTATTAGGCTGTAGAAAATTTTTGGTTTCAGCAGAGACAAAATGTAACATCAAATAAAATTCGGCCAAAGAATCAAAATGCATCCCTTAAAATTTAAGTTAAAGATAGCTTAAGTGTTGGTAGCTTCTCCATGTACTAACAAAAGTACTTTAACTGCTGATGAAGATGGAGATGTTATAATTCCCGCCACAAAAAAAGATCGAAATATTATAATCCGCCATCTAAAAGGGCATGCCAGGAGGAAAAGCACGACGTGTAATATCAATTTTCGATTTGATGATGCCATTTAAAATCCTCGAAAGTCCAGATTTGAAAACTGCGAAAGTAGTTTGAAAACACATTGAGAAAAATATATTTATTTGTGCTTGTCAAAAAAAAAACAAAAAAAAAACAGGTCTTAAGATTTCCACGGTAAATAAGTAACGAGTCAATAAAAGAATAAATAATATAACATTAATTCCCTTATTTGTAACAATTTTAGTTGAATTCTTTCTTCCATCAACTTAAAGCCAAAAAAATCTAGAACATTGAAAAAGATAGTTTCACAACAAGAAACCAACTCACACGACCGTACTGAAACCGTGTACATTGCAGAGGAGATTGTGTAGTGAAGAATTGTTTGTTATTTCTTCCAATATCTTTGGGGTGAATATAGGGTTAATAACCAGAATATTTAATATTTAAAGATAAAAATATTTCATGTTTTAAGGGAGCTTGACACATAAATATTCAAAACACTTATCAATTTCCATTTTTTATATTAAGAAAATTAAATATTTTTGTTTAAAACTAAATTTTTTATGCGAAATAAGGTAATTAAAAGTATTTTTATTAATTTTTTAGATGAAGATACTTCCTAACGTGTATCGAATGAGCTCTGTTAGAAGCACCTGTATTTTTCCATGAAAAGTTTCTGTTGAGCGTGAAACGATACAATATTTAAGTGGAAAAATTAGAATGCATTGGGTATATCAGAAAGAGTATGGGCTCATACATCTTGGATCTTAAATACAAAAACAGTGGAAAAAATTTACGTGATGGAAAAAGCATAAGTACGGCTCTAGAATTACTATCAATGATCTGTATAGCATAAATACTGCTTTTAGGGCTGTTTACTTTCATCTTCCGTCTCCAAACGAGAATCCCCAACATGGATTGTGTCTTGCGGTTATATATTCATGGTGCAAGTTTCAAAAGCAAAAGTTTAATGTAACGAAATACACTATGATCAAAAACACATACACACCCTCGCTATATACCACATTAATTAAATGAAACTAATTTTTAGAGATCTAGAAGATCCTATGCTACTTAAAAAATGTCTGCTTGGAAAGACTTAGAAGCCTCAATTAGTCAGTTAATAGCACCATTAAGGTCAGTAATTTCAAAATCTACATTTGTAGAATTAAAAACTCTAAAATTAGTGTTAAATAGGGATATGCACATTTCAATATGGGTCATGAAGCAAAATTAATAATCTTAAGACATTGTGGTATTGAACCAGGTTATAACTGTATTTCATGCTTCAAAACATTAAATTCACGTAAGGTTCGTGTAGCCCAACGAAGGCATCTTGAGATTAAAAAAAGGGAATAAATTGCTAAAAAATAATAGGAAAAAAAGAAAATTAAGTGTTTTTAAGAAGCAGAGTGTAAAAAAAAATGCTTCAGATGATTTCGGAAAGTGCTAAAAAAAGTTAGAGCTCGAAATGTAAAAATGTTTACTTTAAAGTTTGTTTTCACAAAATATAATATTTTTTTAAAATGTAATATTTTTAACTAAATATACTTTTTCCCCTCAAAAAACTAATAAATGTATAATTCTCAAACTTTCAGTGAGGATAATTTTAACATGCTTACACACTTGGCTGGAAGGAATAAGATACATCAGCAAACTGTTTTAGTTAACACATTTAAACTAAATTTTAGGGGGAAAATTGGACACTTCTAAAAAAAATACTTAATTACTTAAGTTTTTAAGAAAAATACAAAACGCTTCGTTAAAGTTTTATTGGTAGTACGCACAACCTACTGTAAAAATGTTATTGATGAGAAGTAAGTAGTTTCTCTAAGAAAAAGGTACATAAACAAGTAATTAAACATGGGCTCCTATGAACGTACTAGACCCTTTAAATGGTGATGATAGAAAAAGTTGTCCATTTTCTAGCTGACAAATTATCTGCTTATCCATGCCGTAATACAATTAAATAACTGAAAGATGAGGATTTAAAATATTTCCACCTCCACCATATGCATCTGATCTCACCACAAATCTCAAAACTAAAAGAACACTACGGGGTCGGAGATTTGACAACACAAATGATGCCATTTAAGAAGTTAAACTAAGGTTTTTCAACAATCCAGAATAATTTACTGATAGCCTTAGAAAGGTTCAAAAAAGCAAAAAAAGGTGTAATTATGGAGGATGACTATGCAGAGAAATCTCAAAAGTTACAATTAAAATTAAGTATCTATCTCAAAATAATATGCTTGATTCTATATTTAAAATAGAATCCGAAATTAGTTTTTGTTGCTTAAGATTTTTTTTTCATATTGATTGAAATATGAATAATATATGAGCTATAAACCAGTGCTTCTTAAACTTTCAATACTGACTCTTTTATCGCGCCCCCCTTATACATAATAATTTACTGAATGCGATAATAATGCACTTTTACGATAAAGCAACAATAATTATTATAAACCGTACAAATTCATGACATAAGTATTAAATTTTGTATATGTTACTTTTAAGCAAAAAAGTTAAGTAATAGGATAATTACTAAGTTATTTTTCCTTTCTCTGATTTTTAAATTGGAACATATTACAAAATTCAGTGGTTGCTTAGAAAACAAAATATAGATATCAGCTAAATATAGAAAATGAACTCAGAGAGTCAATTTCTTATTTTAAAACTCCTTTCAAAAACTTTGCTCTGTAAGACAAGCCCATGGAAGTAGCTAATAATTATTAAACTTGTTCTTAATTTAGTATTAATTAATTAGTCATAAAATACTCTGTGCACCACTCATATATTAAAAGCAGTGTTTCTCAAACTTTCAATACTGGCGACCCAATTTTCAATCATAATTTTTTGTCTCGCCCCCTGTACAACAATAATGTATTTACTGCAATAAAAATGCACTTTGAGAGAGAGACGCTAAAAAGTTACAATACGATCTTAATTATAAACCGTACAAATTAATACGATAAGTGTATTAAATTTTGTGTATATGTAACTTTTAAAGTAATATATATTTTAAGAAAATTACTTAAAAATATATATTACTTAGAATTATGTTATTTTTCTTTCTCTAATTTTTAAATTGAACAGATCGCAAAATGATGTATTTAATTAAAGATTTATTTCCTTCAGCATTCATTTCTCAAAGTACAAATGTCATTAGAAAAATAGTCTGGTCAATGTCGCTCTCTATCATATCCATCACATCTGGCATTATAGGGTACGTTTGCGTGAGTCTGTCAACCTATCGGACGCCTGCGCAAAACATGTAAAAATGCTTTTCTTCGTACAATCCCAGTCAGTTTTGGTCGACTCGATACTCCTATAGCTACCTAATCTAGCTTGAATGTACATTTTTTTTAATTTCCACCTTAATTGTAATTCACGGTAATTAAGTATTTACGGCAGTAGATTAAAACAATATCATACATACATTTTTAAGTCGTAAGCAAACATTCGACCATAATAAAGAATCAACAAGTACACAGACGAACGAGCATGGTTCCGAAAATTAAATCAAGGCGATCTTCTCAAAAATACTTAAATTTTGGATTTACCACTACTGAAGTAAATGATGGAAAAAAAGCCCCAGCTCGATATGTGTTAAAACTTACAAATCTGTAGAACAACATGTGAAAGTTGTTTTTAAAACATGTAAAATCATTTAGCTATGTTGGCAAATAATTTTAAAAAGTATTTTCTGGATGAGGACAGCTTGGTAGCAAGTTACGAGTGGATTAAGGATCTATTTCTAGATACTCCAGAAGGGCTCTCAACTTCCAAAGAAGAAATCTTCATAGATTTCACATCCAGTGAAAAATTAAAAGGCAATTTTGTAATAAATCGCTCTTTGAATTTGGGGTAGAGTGGATGAGGAACTATCTGTACTGAAAACAAAAGCACTTCGTATACTATTACCATTTTCAACATCCTACCTTTTTCAAACCGGATTTTCGGCAGTGGATGCCTTGAAGACAAAATATAGATCTCAGCTAAATATAAAAAAAATAAATCTTTAAGTGTCAATTTCTGATATTAAACCTTCCTTTAAAAAACTTTCCTCTACAAGACAAGCCCGTGGAAAAAAGTCCCTAATAATTATTAAACTTGTTCTTAATTTAGTAATAAGATTGATTGATTGAATATTAACGTCGCACTGTTCAGCTGCACGAGAGCTTTTGACGACGGACCTCGTAATTTTGAACCATGGTCAAGTGTCGTGGATGACACCTGAGCTGGCACCCCTCTCTCCTAACTACCACACCACACCAACGGGAAAACGTTTCAACTCTCAACAGATTTAACGTGCATCGCTGCCCTACACGGAGGGTCTTTAGTGGTACTGGGAACGAACTCATGACAAGGCAAGCCACGATCCGATACCTATACCACTCGGCTACCGCGACCGAATTCAGTAATAAGAAATTCTTTATAAAATACCTTCTTCAGTACTGATACATCTAACGTATACTGGCTGAAACACCGACTCTTCGCACGAGTTCATTTTTTAAAAAAATAAAACATTATTCTTGATATAATAGCTGAACTGTAAGGAGAGTAAAACTGTGTGCACACGACATTGTATACAAACATGTAAAATGATTTTTTTTTAGATAAATGCTATAATTGTAAATAACTGTTTAAAAGAACTGTAATTTTAAACCTCACAAAATTAGCATTTAGAATTAATGTTAAATTATGAAAAAGAATATCAAATTTCGATGAAGAATAATTGTGTTACTTTTTAACATTTAAAGCGAGAAGACTTCAAAATGTTTTAACCCGGGAGCAGGCGCATACTCGATACTAACATTAATGGTAGTGTGGGGGGACTCAGTCACCCCAATCATTTGTTTAGAATTATTTTTACTGTATACGATACAAATCGGAATTCTAGTGAATATTTTAATTTATAGAAAGTATACTTACCTTCTTTCAAGGACTATTCAATTCTTTGATGATTTGAGAAAAAATCCAATAAAACTGAACTAAAATGATTCAAAAGTACAAGACCATAATAAAGGACGCAAATCAGACACTTTTCAATTATCCTACATAAATGTTAAACTAATCAATTCTTTTCCAAATATCGCAAAACTCAATTATTTACAATTTCCCTAAGCCAAAAGCAAACGCATAAAAGATGGGAGGGAACTAATATGGATAATAACCATACCATAAGATTGAAGGTCAATCAAATGATTAGCAAACGTACTATGCAGCTTGGCTGAAAAGTGAATCATGACTTCCTTTTCTTTTTCTACAACTAATGTACAGTATTTCAATAATAATTACAGTGGTGAATTGTTTATCTTCTTAGAATTTTTCTCAGGGTCTGGGTTTCGTTTTTTCTTTTAATGAGTAATATTTTATGTTAAAACGTAATAAAAAAATCTCTCATTGAGGAAATACAGCAAATTAAACAAAACGTTTTTTTTTTTTTTAATTTGACTTTGGGATCAAAGATAGCTATTTTATGACGGAAAAAAGCCAGATAATAAACAGAAATTATGTCAGTGTTGTTGTGTGTATTTTTTTTATTATGGAAGAAAGCATTTTGTTTTACTTCTCTTTCCGGTTATTTTTTTTAAAAACAAATCTTTAAATTTTCGATACGCTCGCGCCCCCCAGGGGGGCGTGCCCCACACTTTGAGAAACACTGGCTATAAACAGAAGAAATATACCTGAAGTTAAATACTATGCAATAGCAAGAATCATTGTATTATAATTTAATGGATACTGTTACGTTGATCGGTGGGCTTGAGGACTTTATGCAAATCAGCCGCAAAGAACCAGACAATTCTTCTGGAGGGATGGAAATTTATTGTCGAGGAAATAATCCTTGAAATATGGAATTTAGCAACAACATTAGCAGAATAAATGTCAGAAGGTCTTGACACCTTCAACAGTGCTCAAACACAACTATAAGTGTCTCAAATAAAAATATTTAAAAGATTAATTCACAAGCACCACTCGTCCTATTCAACAGACAAATCAATAACTAATCGACTCTTCAACGGTCAAGGCAAGGTTATTAATCGCTAGTCATAACAATACTAACTCAGTTTCGGCAAGTATTTTTATATTTATAGGTCTCACGGATTCTTCGAGAAAGACCCACTTGCATTGTAGGTCGTGGAATTAGAGTATTTCTCTACTGATTTCCAGAAGAATTCATAGGGCCATGAACCCACCAAAAGAGGTCACCAAAATGGTCACCAAAAATTATACCAACTTGGCTCTATCGCCAAGATTTCACAAAGTTCCCTATGATTCCCCATTATAGCGTTGCTTGCGAATATTACAGTTTTAATATAAAATAAATGTGTTGTTGCTGTTGTTGTTTCTCATGACACCTGTTTGACAGTCAGATCGAGGTCCACAAAATTCATCGTGGCAATGGGTTGGATGTACGCCTGTCGTTGGCCTTAGCCTTGAACACCATACAGGCGACAGTACGATTTAGCTCGATAAAAGTCCCGAATGAAAGATAGAACATTACGATAGATGGTGCCACCTTCTACCTCCACCTCCACAATTTAGGCATGGAACTGAAGTGGAGGGATATTTTCTCCAGTTCCCTGCACTCGTGATACAGCCCACAAGACTTTAGGACCCACTGATTTAAGGAACACGTGCATGAATAAATGTAGCATGGAGTAATATAAATGTATAACACATGCAGAAACAAATTATTTACACTATTTTTACACAAAAATCGTAACTATATTTAAATTTAATCATAAGAACATGTGAAATTTGGAACTCTTTTAATGGCTGTTGATAAATTTTAAAAGGAAAAAGTACTACATTTATTTTATAATATAATTTCGTATGATTGTGTTTCGTAATTAAGTGTACCAATAATACTGAGATATGTTCAGTATATGAGCAAGTGGTATAAATAAAAATTATTAAAGATTAATGTGTCGCTCTCCTAATTCTAAATTGATTAGTAGTTTATATTTCTGTTATTAATTTGATGTCATGATATATATGAACAAAAAAAGTGACACCAAATTTGCACTTTAAACACCTTTGTAAATATTTGTTCAATCCCTTTTCCTGGGAACAACATCGCCTGTTTTCAAGAACAATGAGACAACCATCTTTAAGGAGGCGTTTGGTTTTAATTATTCAGAACACGCGAGTTACGTAGGTTGTCCATGAACCATTTCTCATTATAATAACTTTGGAACGAAGCATCGTTCGAGTTTTATTCCTTTCGAACTTTTAACACATTAACGCATTAGCTATTGTGCGTGCGATACAAGGCTTTAACACTACCCAATGTAAATTCTTCTTTTCTCCTTTTTTAAAAACATGTTTCTCGTTTCATCACTTGGAAGTAATTATTCATATGTGTCAACTTTAACTTTAACAAAAGTTAAAGTTTTAAAATCGTTGAATTTATTAGATTAAAAGAAAAATCTTTACATTTTAAGAATTGTTTCCTTTTGACAGCTGTTTTAGTGCCTTTATTCCTGTCACATATTAGAAATAAGTTTCTGCTATTAATAACTTGATTGTTTTATGGAGGGAAATAGAGAAAGGCAGTGAAGCATTTTAAACAGTTTGTGAAACAGAAAGCATTACTGGGTAAGAATGACAGCTGTAAATGGGTTGTTATTTGTTTTCGATTGGTGTTTTTTCTTCTTATGATACCACGAAAGCAATTAACTGCAAAAATCACGCTTGGTTATAAAATAAAGTAACAAAAACAGATGAAAATTATTTCCTAAAGCTTCATGATAATGTTCTAATGCTTTATGTTATTATGCTCAAAGAAAACTAGTAAAATATTTAATGAATTTGAATAGATATTTGAAAATATGAAAATACATTTACAATTTTCAAAACCTTATATATATATATATATATATATATATATATATATATATATATATATATATATATATATATATATATATATATATATATATATAACACGGTAGTATTTATCCGTACTATTTAATTATTTTATTTCTATTAATTTTCATACTTTTGCTAAGTGCTAGTATTCAGCCAATTCCATGCTTTGAATTTGTATTTGAGTCCAGAATCTGTGTGTGGCAATAACTTGCTTATTGTACACATATTTAGCTCGAGCTATGCATTTTTGAGTGCAATTTTTGACAAGTTACCTTTTTCTTGTAAATGATTTAGATATTCTATCCCTTATTATCAAATGGATTGTTAACAGAAAAGAGGGACGTTAAGCTAGATAAAAGGCATGTTCATCAACCCCCCTTTATATAAATTATTTCATGTGTATGAGCAGTCTGAAGTTAGCAATGTTTACACAATACTGCAGCATCTCACTCTCTCTCTCTCTCTCTCTCTATATATATATATATATATATGGCCGCGGTAGCCGAGTGGTATAGGTATTGGATCATGGCTTGCCTGGTCATGTGAGTTTGAACCCAGTACCACTAAAGACCCACCGTGTAGGGCAGCGATGCATGTTAAATCTGTCAAGAGATGAAACGTCCTCCCGTTGGTGGGGTGTGGTAGTTAGTAGAGGGGGTGCCAGCTCAGATGTCGGCCACTTCACTTGACCATGGTTCAAAATTACGTGGTCCGTCACCAAAAGCCCTCGTGTAGCTGAACAGTGCGACTTTAATATTCAATCAATATATATATATATATATATATATATATATATATATATATATATATATATATATATTATATATATATATACATATATTTGAATATATATAAATCAATTACAATTTCCCAATTAAGCAAAAATTGAAATTATATGAATCCTATTATATATATTAAATGCCATTTTAAAAGACAAATGGCGAATATAAAAAATAATAAAATTCCAATGTTTTTAAACAAAATATAAAAAAAAACTTATAAAATATCCAAGTGCAACCTCGGACTTAAGACCGATAAGTGTGGTTAAACTAGTTTGATGACGCCAACCTTCTCTCTATAGAAACTTGGTAAATTAATATGGAATGATACATTTCTCAAAATGTAAAATTTAAAAAGTTAATACCTAAAAAATTAATCTATTCGCTATCGTATTCTGAAATATATTATAATATAAAGATGTTAAAATTCTCTAAAACAACTAAATGCATAAAATAACTGAATCATCAAACACCAAAGATGATGCACCCATTTTCAAAATAAACGTACAGAAAGAAAAACAAATATGTTTAAAAACCGAAAGTTTAAATTAAGAACCCAGTATATTTACAAATGAACTTTAAAACATCAAAATACATTGCATAAATCATCAAAAATCCACTCAAGAGCATTATATTATAATACTTCAAATTAAGGAATGGTATTCATAATTATTGAACAATTTTCATATTTCCTACAACAATCACCTATATATTGCTCACAACTCTCACTAATGTCATGTTAGTCCAAATGATCCATATTCTCATATTAGAGTTTAAATATTTGATATTAGACGCAAACCAGATTGCATGGTAAACATTTTTTTATTGGTCATAATTAATTTTAAAATGTCGTCGTGTAAATGTTAGTCTATATGTGTACCAAAATGAAACATGTGTGTGGAATGTATATATTCTACACAGCTGGACCACTTACAAGCTGACTTTGTGTACCTAATATTGTGTGGTGGATTTGTGCATTTCCTAAAGTCTATCATAGAACCCATCGCAAATTTGCCAGTTTTATGAGTTCAAAAAGATTTTTAAGAAATATTTTTGATCTATGTAAATTCTGAAGAATTTGGTGGGATGATCACTCTGTATGCAGTTATATATAGATTTCTGGATGTTCTTGTAGTTAAATGATTATTTATCATCAAAAATTTAAAATTATATTTCTAAATATTGATATATGTAAGCAGCTATTGGAAGTTTGGTATCGTTATAACATAAAAGTTAAATGCTTCCTACTTATCATAAATATTTCTTTAATATTTGTTGTCAATATTATTTAAATCTAAATAAAAAATTCAACTTTGTTCGATTTAAAATTTTTTTTTGTATCAATTGTATGAATTCCGGATAAAAATCAATGCTAGGTTTAAATTCCCTGTCGCAACCTATAAAAATTAAATCATCTATGTGTTTTAAAAAGAGACAAGGCGGATCATTTCTTCGATTGGATTCATAATTGTGTATATACGTTACCTAGATTATTACTGGCAGGGCCACCCTGAGGTAAGACCTTGAGTTTTTTATAAAGAAATAATGAAGTTCTCCGGTATGACATATCTAATTAAGGTGTTGAACTTTTCAAAATTAATATCACTATTCAAACCATATTTCTCACATACATCGGAAAGTATCTGATTTATATCTTCTATTTTGATGGAGTTAAAAAAAATCTTCAAAATCGAATCGATGCACTGACCGAATATATATATATATATACATATATGTGTGGAGGGGGAGAGTGGTGCCAAGTGTGTTTCGGAAGCCAGTTGTTAGGCGGACTACAATGCCGAACTAGAGACAACGCCATGTTTTAAAGACGAAAAGTAAGACGACAACGTTTCATGATTGTTATAAGACGTTCAAGGACATTATAGACGTGAAACATTTAATAAAGAACTGAACTGTATGTAAATAGTTACGTGCAATTAAATCTATTATTAATACTAGACGAATGTGGTGCCATCACTGACCAGCCCACCTCTACACACACATACACACACACACACACACACACACACACACACACACACACACACACACACACACACACACACACACACACACACACACACACACACACACACACACACACACACATATATATATATAACAGATATCAGTAGGAAAATCACACAATGAAGGACACATGAGCAATCGAGATTAAAAATTATAAAATGGATGCTGCAGTATTATAAACATTGCTGACTTAGGATAGCTAATATATAAAATAATTTATATAAAAGTGAGGTTAAATATGTTTTTTGGACAGCCAACCTTCCCCCTTTATGTAAATAATGCTGAGCAAAAACCTATTGAAAGTAATGGCTAGGAATATCTAAATCCATTACAAGATAGAGGCAAATTACCTAAAAATTGCCCTTAAAAATGCAGAGCCTGCGCTAAATCTGAGTGCAATAAATAAGTTTTGTCCAGATTCTGGACTCTAATGCAGATTCAAAGCATGTGAATGGCTGGAATGTAGTACTTAACAAAAGTGTAAAAAGAAAGGAAATAAAAATGAATAAGATAGTTACAAATTACCATAACTTTAGTAACACTAGAGTATATATTAATCAAATAATAAGTAATTTTATCTAATATTAGAATATGAAGGTAACTATAACTATGAAATATGTAAGTTTATAGTAATAAACTATTATCAATATATATATATATGTAATATTTAATAATTACGAATCTGATCAGTTATGTGAGTGTATTTATCCTCTGCTATATACATTAAAATCCCTATAAAGCTGCATTATAGAACGTTTATTAAAAGGAAAAAAAGAAATATTTGTTATATGTGTTTCAAAAATAACTACCAAAGGTAATCTTAAACATACATATATTTTATATAATGCAATAATCATGAGATTTTGTATTTGTTTAAATTTTTCTTTGAATTATGTTGTTGTTGTTGTTGTTTTCTGATGCCACCTGTCTGACGTAGTCAGATCGAGGCCCACGAAATTCATCGTATCATGGGCAAGAGGTACGCCTGTCGTTGGCCTTGAGCACCATACAGGTGACAGTACGATTTAGCTCGCCGAAATTCCCCGAAGGGACGATAGATGGCGAAACGACCTCTATCTCCACCTCCACAATTTCTGCATGTAAACTGAAGGGGAGGGAAATATTCTCCAGTCTCTGCGCTCGTGATTAAGCCCACAAGACTACGGACCCACTGATTTAACGAGCACGTACTCCGTGTGTACTCGGAGGGTCTTTGATGGCATCGGGCATCGAACCCAGGCCTTCCAGTCTGGAGTCCGATGCTCTTGAATTATGTAAATGCTTGTAATGAACATTAATATTTACTAAAACAATGACATAATTAAAATTGTCGTCGTGAACAACAGCATTTTTATTTATTAACTGATAAATCCTCGAGAGAAAAATATATATGTTTTGGTTATTGTTTATGTTTACTATGTTCAGAATTTCCTAATTCAAAATTGAGCAATTAATTTTACATTGATTTATTTAGCTCCTAAAAATATACTAACTTATTTGTAGAGAAATGTATTCTTTATTGTATACTTCAGAAAAGTTGTATTTCTTTAAGTAGAAATCCTGAAGTACTTCTAAAAATATTTTTAAAAACACCATTCTATCTCTTACTTTATAAGAATGGTACAGAATAAAACAAAGGAAATTTATACTTAAAAAAGTTATACGTGCAAACCTCTTATTACATTTTCGCAGTTTTCTCGCTTTTATGTTAGGCAGAAAATTTATAAAAGGCACTTTTATTAAACACCCGAAAAAATAATTTGCTCTTACATATAAGAATAAAATTTTCATATAAAAAGGTATTTTTTCCACAAGTGAAACAGAGCGACAGTTTGTAGAAGGTTTTTCTGTGTTGCCTGTGGAACAGTTCTTCACAGACTGCAATTAAGAATACTATTCTTAAAATAAAATGTGTGTATGCTTAGCACTTTTAGAAAAGAAAAATATAATTGTTCCTTTTTAATAAAAGTACGAGCTAAGGATATAAAATAAGAGAATTATGTGCTTTACATTATTTTGCAAATAACTTCTTGCAAAATAATATTTTAAAATATAGATTGGGAAAATTTAAATATTTGAAAAAAAAAACTTAAATAATAAACTTATAAAGTTTTGAAATTTACCATTCACTGATAAACAGTACTTGCAAGTGCCATTTAGGACCTTAAAATAATTGACATTCCAGCAAATTGAAAAAAAAGATAATAGATAAAAGATAATAAGTAATAGATAAAAGATAATTTAATTTTTACTGCTATTTATATTCGATTCTAAGTTGTGAATGAATCTTTTGATAAAAAAAAGTGGTTCTCTGGATTTTAATAAATTTCCCCGCTAATTTGCTTCAAAACATTCAGATTCATCACAAAGTTAAAGAAGTAAGAAATGAGTATGTTATCGATTTGTAACATTAAATATTCTTTAATATGTTGAGATGGAATATATGTAAGACTAAACCTTTTCTCAGTATGTTATCAAAGAATAAAATCTAAATTTAAGCAAATATGTTCAATATTCATTAACTTCCATTTGATAAAGTTTCTTTAAATATTTCAAAACTTCCTACCCATACATAAATTATTCAAAAGTATAAATAGGAGAAGTTGTTCTATATAAATGTAAATCATTTTTAAAAATTTTAAATGTAGAAACACTCAATAATAACTCAACTTTTCTGTAAGGTTTTTGCCAAAACAAATTTAAAAACACTGTTTGTTAGAATTCAAATTGATTTTCTTATTATATGCATTTTCAATTAGTTATTATGAAAAGGTATTTTGATTTTTTGTTCCATTACCGTGTCTTACTAAATACTACTTTCTTTTATTCCGTGTCTTACTAAATACTACTCAAGAATTTACAGACAGTAATAGTAAGATGAATGAAATACTTACCATGATCATCATGAGCAAGTATTGTAAGGCCATCGTCAGTCAACCATGCAGAAACTTGGACATAACTGGATACTGAAGACGGTACATGACATCTTATCAAAGCCGTGTTCTGGATTGGAACTGTACTGTCTTGAACACTCACTTCATACACTTCTCGGATCACTGAAACAAAAATTGAACAATTTATTCAGTTATAATTAAAAATTGTTGTTAAAACATAGAATGAGTACAAATGATGGACCCTATTTTAAAAAATTAAATTTTTCGAATCTACTGCATATATTACAATAAGTGATACATGAATTTATATATACACTGGTGTGCAAAAATTAAGGACGAAGTCGAAAAATTAGCATATCAGCTGAACGAAGAGGCAGAGCGGACAGAAAGACTAATCAGGAGATTAAGTAAGGGGATGTACGGTAGCACATACGCAGACATGCAGGTAGACGTAATGGGGGAGTGTCTGAGTAATATAAAGCATGTTGTCGGTGTAAGATCAGTATTTCTGGCAAAGAGATTGCACGCCGTATAGCAGTGAAAATCACACCGAGTTGCTGCCTCAGAAAGAAATGGCGAATAATCAATCTGTTAGACGACATCTAGATGCTTTTACCCGAGATTAAATCATTGGGAAGTTGAAGAAAGGCCGCAGTGTGACAAGTGTGGCTGCAAAGTTCGGAATTGCTCACAGCATCGTTTCACGCTTATGGAGAAAATTTCAAACTACAGGAACAGCTATCCGGGGGTTCAGTAGTGGTCGTCCACGAGGAACCACACACGCAGATGACCGGTACATTGTCTTACAGGCCAGAAGAAACCGACGGCAGACAGTGGGAGAAATCACTAGACACACGACACAGGCGACTAGATGACCGATATCGCGTTTTACCGTGGCCAGAAGACTGCACTGTGGTGGTCTGTTTGCATGACGCCCTGTACGGTGTGTAACTTTAACGCCTGCCCATAGGAGAAGGCATTCTCTGTGGTGCCGGGAACACCGGAATTGGTGAGACAATGAATGGGAAAGAGTACTCTTTACAGATGAGAGCAGATTCAGTTTGAGTAGCTATTCTCATTGCATACTCATCTGGAGAGAGCGGGGAAGCGACAATCATCCCTCGAACATCATTGAAAAGGACAAGTATGGAGGTCACGGTGTTCTCGTTTGGGGAGGCATCATGCTTGATATTCATACAGACCTTCACGTCTTCAACGCAGGTTCAGTCGACGGGACCCGTTATTGTAACGAGATTCTTCTTCCATATGTGCGTCTTTTTAGAGGCGCTATGGGTCTGCAGTTCCTTTTCATGGACGACCTTGCACCATGTCATCGCACAGTAGCTGCCGAATAGCTCTTAGAGAGTGAGGATATTGAACGTATGGATTGGCCGGCACGATCTCTGGATCTCAATCCCATCGAGCATGTATGGGAATTTCTAGGCAGACGCTTGGCAGCTCATACCTTAGCACCAATAACGATTCGGGAGCTTCGATTGGCACTGCAAGACGAATGGGCAGCAATGCCTCAACAACTCATTGACACCCTCATTCTCAGCATGGGCAGACGCTGTGAAACCTGCCTAGCAGTCAGGGGAGATCATATCCCCTACTAAAGACCGGATCTTTCTTGCTGGACACCCATCACAGGGATGTTTCGGCCTTCAGTCGCATTCCGCTCCAAGCTACTTTTTCAATCAATATTCTTTTTATCCCTCTGATTTCTCTTTTAGTAAGTGTTGCTTACATTACACATGTCCTTACGTATTGGGGATCTTACGGTATTAAATGTGTTGATTTGGAAAGCTTTTGTACAAAGTTGTATTGAAAAAACCGTTTCGTCCTTAATTTTTGCACACCAGTGTATACAAGCCGTTACCCACCCGCTTCAGTGGGTATTTCACGATGTTGTATAAATGTATACTGTTTACATATATATTAATTACTGATATCTAGCGTTAAGAATTCGATTGTATTGGAAAATATATTTATAGCCGTTACACTCTCACCCCTCGATATAAGAACATAAATTATAATATCTATTTTCTATTTATATCTAAAATAGAAGTAGAAAACTTTTTTTTGCTTACTTAACCTAATAATCAAGTGGCTTTCCACCAAAGCAACTTTTAGTGGATCTCTACTCCATAAAATAAACATGCGTGCTAAATTTCAAGTCTAAATCTAACTGAGCAAAAACGGAATTTGTATCATCAATACATCATTGACAGCATTTTTAGCGGATTCCAATTCAACAGAAGAAGCATGCAAACCACATTTTACTATTATAGTCTTAGCAGTTCAAAAACGGGAATTTTGTCTATCAATACACCCAATAACTCTCCCCGCTTCCCCCTGGAGTTCATTTCCTTTAAATCCATTCTTAGTTGAACTCTATTCAACTAAAATATAAGTGCTCAACAAATTTCAAGTAAATGAGTTAAATTCCAAAACAGGAATTTTTCTATAACACGCCTTAATCCCTCACAACCTCACTCCTTTGGGGGTCCTTTTCGCAAAAATCTTAGTAAAAGGAACTTTATTCCATGAACGGAACATACCTTCTAATTTTCAAGCAGGTGGTTCTATTAGTTGAAAAGTGGAAATATTTATCAATGAGAGAGACGCCCCTTAATCCCCCTCAGTGACCCTGGGGGATCAATTTTCCCCAAAACTATTTTGTAGCGGATCTGTACTCTATGAAATGAAAACGCTTATCAAATTTCAAGACTGTACGTCTAATAGTTCAAAAATTTAAATAATTATCTATAACGTCCCTTAAGCCCCCGAAACGCCACTTATTAAACGATATTCACAAAACCTATTTTATTTCGGATCTCTACTCATTGAATGAAATCTGCTTACTGAATTTCGAGATTTTAGGTCTAATAGTTTAAAAAAGGAGTTAATTGACTATATATAACTCCCCTTAGTTCTCTACAACGCCACTTGGGGTCAATTTTCACAAAACTAATTCTGTAGGAGATCTGTATTTTATGAAAGAAATCCGCTTACCAAATTTCAAGACTGTACGTATAATAGTTTAAAAACGGAAATAATTATCTATAACGCCCCTTAAGCCTCCGCAACGCCACTTAGGAAACGATTTTCACAAAACCCATCTTATAGCGAATCTCTACTCAATGAATGAAATCAGCTTACTAAATTTTGAGATTTTAACTCTAATAGTTTAAAAAAGGAGTTAAATTCCTATAACGCCACTTAATGCTCTACAACGCCACTTACGAATCGATTTTCACAAACCCATTTTGTAGAGTATCTGTACTCTGTGACATGAATCCGCTTCCCAGATTTCAAGACTCTACCTCTAATAGGTTAAAAATGTTTTTATTTATGTATAACGCCCCTTGGAGGTCGATTTTCGTAAAATTAATTATGTAGGGAATCTCTATTTAATGAAAAAAATCTGTGCATCAAGTTTCACGACTGTACATCTAATAGTTTAGTAATGGAAATAATTATCTATAACGCCTCTTAAACCCCTGTATTGCCCTTTGGGGTTCGAACTTTGCAAAATCCGTTCTTACCTGACGTCTACTCCATGAAGGGAAACTACCTACCAAATTTCAAGTCTGTAGGTTCAATAGTTCCGGAGATATCGTGATTTGTCAGTGAGTCGCTTTTCTCCTTTATATATATACACTGGTGTGCAAACATTAAGGACCAGACGGTTTTTTCAATATAACTTTGTACAAAAGCTTTCCAAATCAACACATTTAATACCGTAAGATCCCCAATACGTAAGGACATGTGTAATGTAAGCAACACTTACTAAAAGAGAAATCAGAGGGATAAAAAGAATCTTGATTGAAAAAGTAGCATGGAGCGCAATGCGACTGAAGGCCGAAATATCCCTGTGATGGGTGTCCAGCAAGAAACATCCGGTCTTTAGTAGGGGATATGATCTCCCCTGACTGCTAGGCAGGTTTCACAGCGTCTGCCCATGCTGAGAATGAGGGTGTCAATGAGTTGTTGAGGCATTGCTGCCCATTCGTCTTGCAGCGCCAATCGAAGCTCCCGAATCGTTACTGGTGGTAAGGTACGAGCTGCCAAGCATCTGCCTAGAAAATCCCATACATGCTCGATGGGATTGAGATCCGGAGATCATGCCGGCGAATCCATACGTTCAATATCCTCACTCTCTAAGAGCTGTTCGGTAGCTACTGTGCGATGACATGGTGCATTGTCGTCCATGAAAAGGAACTGCAGACCCATAGCGCCTCTAAAAAGACGCAAATATGGAAGAAGATTCTCGTTACAATAACGGGTCCCGTTGACTGAACCTGCGTCGAAGATGTGAAGGTATGTACGACTGACTACCAAGCATGATGCCTCCCCAAACGAGAACACCGCGACCTCCATACCTGTCTCTTTCAATGATGTTCGAGGGATGATTGCGGCTTCCCCGCTCTCTCCAGATGAGTATGCAATGAGAATCGCTACTCAAACTGAATCTGCTATCATCTGTAAAGAGTACTCGTCCCGATTCATTGTCTCTCCAATTCCGGTGTTCCCAGCACCACAGAGAACGCCTTCTCCGATGGGCAGGCTTTGAAGGTACACACCGTACAGGGCGTCGTGAAAACAGACCACCACCGTGCAGTCTTCTGGCCACGGTAAAACGCGATATCGGTCGTCCAGTCGCCTGTGTCGTGTGTCTAGCGATTTCTCCCGCTGTTGCCGCCTGTTTCTTCTGGCCTGTAAGACAATGTAACGGTCATCTGCGGGTGTGGTTCCTCGTGGACGAATACTACTGAACCCCCGGATATCTGTTCCTGTAGTTTGAAATTGTCTCCAAAGTCGTGAAACGATGCTGTGAGCAATTCCAAACTCTGCAGCCACACTTGTCACACTGCGGCCTTACTCCAACTTCTCCCATTGATTCGACCTCGGTTAAAAGCATCCAATCGCGTGCAATCTCTTTGCCAGAAATACTGATCTTACACCGACAACATGCTTTATACTACTCAGACACTCCCCCATTACGTCTACCTGCATATCTGTGCATGTGCTACTGTACATCAA
The DNA here is from genome assembly GCA_019973935.1 of Trichonephila clavipes. NCBI lineage: Eukaryota > Metazoa > Arthropoda > Arachnida > Araneae > Nephilidae > Trichonephila > Trichonephila clavipes. The sequence goes on along the minus strand of BMAU01019643.1, from coordinate 526,974 downwards.
TTTACTTAATCTCCTGATTGGTCTTTCTGTCCGCTCTGCCTCTTCGTTCAGCTGATATGCTAATTTTTTGACTTCGTCCTTAATTTTTGCACACCAGTGTATATATATATATATATCATATATATACAATATATATATCATATATATATACTAGCCGTTACCCACTCGCTTTACTGGTTATTTCACGATGTTGTATATATGTATACTGTTTTCATATATATTTATTATTGATATCTAGCATTAAGAATTCGATTGTATTAAAAAATATATTTATAGCTGTTACACTCTCGCTCCTTGAGATATAAAAAGAACATAAATTATAATATCTAATTTCTATTTATATCTAAAATAGAAGGAGAAAGATTTTTTCGCTCACGAACCTAATAATCAAGTGGGTTTCCACCAAAGCAATTTTCAGTGGATCTCTACTCCATAAAATAAACATGAGTGCTAAATTTCAAGTCTAAATCTAACATAGCAAAAATGGAATTTTTATCATCAACACCTCGTTGACAGCTTTCTTAGCGGATTCCAATTCAACAAAAGAAGCATGCAAACCCAATTTTATTATTACAGTCTTAGTAGTTCAAAAACTGGAATTTTGTCTCTCAATACGCCCCAATAACTCTCCCCGCTTTCCCCTGGAGTTCATTTCCGTAAATTCCATTCTTAGTGGAACTCTAATTAACTTAATTAAAGTGCTCAACAAATTTCAGGTAAATGAGTTAAATTCCAAAACAGGAATTTTTCTATAACACGCCTTAATCCCAAGCAACCCCACTCCTTTGGGGGTTCGTTATCGCAAACATTTTTGTAAAAGGAACTTTATTCCATGAACGGAACATACCTTCTAATTTTTAAGCAGGTGGTTCTATTAAGTGAAAAGCGAAAATATTTACCTATTACGCCCCTTAATCCCCCTCAGTGACCCTTGGGGATCAATTTCCCCCAAAACTATTTTGTAGCGGATCTCTACATCATGAAAGGAATTCGCTTACAAATTTTAAGACTGTACGTTTTAATAGTTTAAAAATGGAAATAATTATCTGTAACGCCCCTTAAGCACACACAACGCCACTTAGGAAACAAAATTCACAAAACTCATCTTATGGCAGATTTCTACTCAGTGAATGGAATCTGCTTACTCAATTTCAAGATTTTAAATCTAATAGTTTAAAAAAGGAGTTAATTGCCTATAATGCCCCTTAATTTTCCTCTACGCCACTTGGGGTCGATTTTCACAAAACCCATTCTGTAGGGGATCTGTACTCTAAGAAAGGAATCCGCTTATCAAATTTCAAAACTGTACGTCTAATAGTTTAAAAATGGAAATAATTATTTAGAACGACACTTAAGCCCCCGCAATGCCACTTAGGAAACGATTTTCACAAAACCCATCTTATAGCGAATTTCTACTCAGTGAATGGAATCTGCTTACTGAATTTTGAGATTTTACGTCTAATAGTTTAAAAAAGGAGTTAATTGCCTATATAACGCCCTTTAATTCTCTACAACGCCACTTGGTGTCGATTTTCACAAAACCCATTTTGCAGCGGATCCGTACTTTATGAAAGTAATCTGCTTACCAAATTTCAAGACTGTACGTCTAATGGGTTAAAAATGGAAATAATTATGTATAACGCCCCTTAAGCGCCCTCAACGCCACTTGGAGGTCGATTTTCATACAAATCATTATGTAGGGAATCTCTACTTTTTGAAAGAAATGTGTGTACTAAGTTTCACGACTGTACATCTAATAGTTTAGTAATGTAAATAATTATCTACAACGCCCGTTAAACCCCCGTAACGCTCCTTGGGGTTCAAACTTTGCACAATCCGTTCTTAGCTGACGTCTACTCCATGAAGGGAACCTACCTTCCAAATTTCAAGTCTGTAGGTCAGTGTTTCTCAAAGTGTGGGGCGCGCCCCCTGGGGGGCGCGATGACCCTACAAGGGGGGCGCGAGCGTATCGAAAATTTAAAGATTTTTTTAAAAAAAAATAACCGGAAAGAGAAGTAAAACAAAATGCTTTCTTCCATAATAAAAAAAAATACACACAACACTGACATAATTTATGTTTATTATCTGGCTTTTTTCCGTCATCAAATAGCTATTTTTGATCCCAAAACCAAATTAAAGAAAAAAAAAAAAAAATTTTGTTTTATTTGCTGTATTTCTTCAATGAGAGATTTTTTTATTACGTTTTAACATAAAATATTACTCGTTAGAAGAAAAACGAAACCCAGACCCTGAGAAAAATTCTAAGAAGATAAACAATTCACCACTGTAATTATTATTGAAATACTGTACATTAGTTGTAGAAAAAGAAAAGGAAGTCATGATTCACTTTTCAGCCAGGCTGCATAGTACGTTTGCTAATCATTTGATTGACCTTCAATCTTATGGTATGGTTATTATCAATATTAGTTCCCTCCCATCTTTTATGCGTTTGCTTTTCGCTTAGGGAAATTGTAAATAATTGAGTTTTGCGATATTTGGAAAAGAATTGATTGGTTTAACATTTCTGTAGGATAATTGAAAAGTGTCTGATTTGTGCGTCCTTTATTATAGTCTTGTACTTTTGAATCATTTTAGTTCAGTTTTATTGGATTTTTTCTCAAATCATCAAAGAATTGAATAGTCCTAGAAAGAAGGTAAGTATACTTTCTATAAATTAAAATATTCACTAGAATTCCGATTTGTATCGTGTACAGTAAAAATAATTCTAAACAAATGATTGGGGTGACTGAGTCCCCCCGCACTACCATTAATGTTAGTATCGAGTACGCGCCTGCTCCCGGGTTAAAACATTTTTAAGTCTTCTCGCTTTAAATGTTAAAAAGTAACACAATTATTCTTCATCGGAATTTTATATTCTTTTTCATTTATATTTATTTATTCATTATATTTATTTTTCATTCTTTTTCATTTTATATTTTTTAAAATTACAGTTCTTTTAAACAGTTATTTACAATTATAGCATTTATCTAAAAAAAATCATTTTACATTTTTGTATACAATGTCGTGTGCACACAGTTTTACTCTCCTTACAGTTCAGCTATTAAATCAAGAATGTTTTATTTTTTTAAAAAATGAACTCGTGCAAAGAGTCGGTGTTTCAGCCAGTATACGTTTGATGTATCAGTACTGAAGAAGGTATTTTATAAATAATTTCTTATTACTGAATTTGGCCGCGGTAGCCGAGTGGTATAGGTATCGGATCGTGGCTTGCCTTGTCACGAGTTCGAGCCCAGTACCACTAAAACCCCGCCGTGTAGGGCAGCGATGCACGTTACATCTGTTGAGAGTTGAAACGTTTTCCCGTTGGTGTGGTGTGGTAGTTAGGAGAGAGGGGTGCCAGCTCAGGTGTCATCCACGTCACTTGACCATGGTTCAAAACTACGTGGTCCGTCGTCAAAAGCCCTCGTGCAGCTGAACAATGCGACGTTAATATTCAAACAATCAATCTTATTAATAAATTAAGAACAAGTTTAATAATTATTAGGGACTTCCACGGGCTTGTCTTGTAGAGCAAAGTTTTTCAAAGGAAGGTTTAATATCAGAAATTGACAATTAAAGAGTTATTTTTCTATATTTAGCTGAGATCTATATTTTGTCTTCAAGGCATCCACTGCAAAAAACCCGGATTGAAAAAGGTAGGATGTTGAAAATGGTAATAGTATACGAAGTGCTTTTGTTTTCAGTACAGATAATTCCTCATCCACCTCTACCCCAAATTCAAAGAGCGATTTATTACAATATTGCCTTTTAATTTTTCACTGGATGTGAAATCTATGAAGATTTCTTCTTCGGAAGTTGAGAGCCCTTCTGGAGAGTATCTTGAAATAGATCCCTAATCCACTCGTAACTTGCTACCAAGCTGTCCTCATCCAGAAAATACTTTTTAAAATTCTTTGCCAACATAGCTAAATGATTTTACATGTTTTAAAAACTACTTTCACATGTTGTTCTACAGATTTGTAAGTTTTAACACATATCGAGCTGGGGCTTTTTTTCCATCATTTACTTCAGTAGTGGTAAATCCAAAATTTAAGTATTTTTGAGAAGATCGCCTTGATTTAATTTTCGAAACCATGCTCGTTCGTCTGTGTACTTGTTGATTCTTTATTATGATCGAGTGTTTGCTTACGACTTAAAGATGTATGTATGATATTGTTTTAATCTACTGCCGTAAATACTTAATTACCGTGAATTACAATTAACGTGGAAATTAAAAAAATGTACATTCAAGCTAGATTCGGTAGCTATAGGAGTATCGAGTCGACCAAAACTGACTGGAATTGTACGAGGAAAAGCATTTTTACATGTTTTGCGCAGACGTCCGATAGGTTGCCCAGACTCACGCAAACGTACCCTATAATGCCAGATGTGATGGATATGATAGAGAGTGACATTGACTAGACTATTTTTCTAATGACATTTGTACTTTGAGAAATGAATGCTGAAGGAAATAAATCTTTAATTAAATACATCATTTTGCGATCTATTCCAATTTAAAAATTAGAGAAAGAAAAATAACATAATTCTAAGTAATATATATTTTAAGTAATTTTCTTAAAATATATATTACTTAAAAGTTACACATACACAAAATTTAATATACTTATCGTATTAATTTGTACGATTTATAATTAAGATCGTATTGTAACTTTAGCGTCTCTCTCTCAAAGTGCATTTTTATTGCAGTAAATACATTATTGTTGTACAGGGGGCGAGACAAAATTATGATTGAAAATTGGGTCGCCAGTATTGAAAGTTTGAGAAACACTGCTTTTAATGTATGAGTGGTGCACAGAGTATTTTATGACTAATTAATTAATACTAAATTAAGAACAAGTTTAATAATTATTAGCTACTTCCATGGGCTTGTCTTACAGAGCAAAGTTTTTGAAAGGAGTTTTAAGATAAGAAATTGACCCTCTGAGTTCATATTCTATATTTAGCTGTTATCTATTTTTTGTCTTCTAAGCAACCACCGCATTTTGTAATATGTTCCAATTTAAAAATCAGAGAAAGGAAAAATAACTTAGTAATTATTCTATTACTTAACTTTTTTTTTTTGCTTAAAAGTAACATATACAAATTTAATACTTATGTCATGAATTTGTACGGTTTATAATAAATATTGTTGCTTTATCGTAAAAGTGCATTATTATTGCATTCAGTAAATTATTATGTATAAGGGGGGGGGCGCGATAAAAATTGTGATTGAAAAGGGGGGCGCCAGTATTGAAAGTTTGAGAAGCACTGCTGTAGGTTTAATATTTCCGGAGATATCGTGATTATTCTGTGAGTCAGTGTGTCAGTGAGTCAGTCAGTGAGTGAGTCGCTTTTCTCCTTTATATATATATATAGATATATATCATATTTTTTCCCACTAATGATCAACAACATATTCGATCCCTGTGATTGAAATCCAAACATGGCAACAATGACAGAGAAGAATTTTTATATATTACAGTATATACGGGGTTTTACAGCTATTTCGATGAAACATTGTTTTTAAACTGCTACGGAAAAGAAGCCCCAACCAACAAGAGAATTCTGCAGAGGTTTCACCAACTACAGAAAACAAACTGCTTGTATAAAAAGAATAGCAGTGGCTGATAAAGCGTCTTGGAAAAAGTAGTGGAGATTGAGAGGAAGATTTTTTCGAAGTCTACGGAAATTGACAAGAGTAGTCGCCTATGAATTTGGAATGCCCCAGAAAACATAGCTGAAAATTTTATAAAAAATATAGTAAATTTTAAGCCGTATCATTTTCAATTGACAAAACAAATAACAGAGGACGCCAAGTAAGTTTTTGTGCAGCATTACGAGCCATTGATAGAGTGATGGTATCAAATGTACGAAATGAACTTAATTGCAGTTTGGAAGTTTTCCGAATAACAAGATAGTCATATGCTGTATATACAGTCCCTGGCCAAATTATTAGACGCACTATAAGATTTTATGAAAAATATTAATTATCAGGTGATACTATACAGGATTTTGTATTTATCAGATATAGTGTATGTTTTTTGGTTGTCGATTTAATAATCTATTATTATCACAAATAAAACATCGTCATGAAAGAAAAAAAAAATTGTTTTTATTGACTCTTGGAAGAAAACAGGAACAAATATAATTAAAAATTAATATTTTGTTGTGCCACCTTTAGCAGCTATGAGAGCTTCAATTCTCTGTGTGTGTGTGTGCGCGGCATACTATCAATACAAGACTGTACTGTCTCCTGCATTTGATGATGATGATTCCACACGTGAATTATTCTTTCTAAGAGCTGCGTTTTATTTGTAATCACATCTTTAGCCACTTCTCTTTTCATTAACTCCCAAAATTTTTCGATTGTGCTCATATGAGTGCTATTACCCGGCCATTCCAATAGAGGGATATTTTGTTCTGTCAAAACAGCTTTTATAGACCGAGCTGTATGGCAAGGAGCACAATCTTGCATAAAAATTTATGATTCTCCATTTGGAAACCATTCTTCCAGCGGCGGAATCAAGCGATTTTGCAAGACATGTTTGTAGTGGTCTTCCCGCATCATACCTTTAACCACGAACAGACGTCCAGTACCCTTGCCGCTGATGACTGACCAAATCATTATTTTTGTAGGGTGTTTCACAGTCTGAACAACACATTCAGAATGAAACTTTTCTCCACGACGACGACACACAAACTGAGCTTTGTTCTGCCAAATTTCAAATGGGCTTTCATCACTGAAGCAGACCTTTCAAAAATAAAAAATAATAAATTAACATCTTTGCTGTTCCTTCTGTAATCATGGAAAATGGTTAAACACTTTGTGAATGAATTATAACAACATACCGATCTCCAGAAGTCCACATCTTTATCACGTCACTGTTTGGCCCAATTCAAACGCTTTGCTTTAATTGTAGGGGTGAACTTGGGCTTCCTGGCGGGGCAGCAGGTCTTAAAATTTAAATCTTTTAATTTTCTTCGAACAGTGCGTTCAGAAGCATTCACATTAATATCTTGGAAATGCGATTTTATCACTTTTGTGGTAGCAAAGCTTTTTTCAAAGCAAATTTTCTTTAAAGATCTTTCTGACCTTGGGGTGAAAATAGGATTTCTGCCGCATTTTTTCTTTCTTTTTAGGCTCAATTCTTCCCCTGACTCAATTTTCTTCTTTATGCGTCGAACACTAGCTTCAGAAACTTTCAACCTTCGTGATATTTCGCGGTTTGAAAAAAAATTGCATTCACAAGGGCCTTTACTTCTACTTCCTTACATGATGAAAGATCGTCTTTTTTACTCATGCTGAAAGTGTACAAACTGATTATTTAAACACCGCACACGAAATAAACAAATAACTGCGTAACATAAAACTGCTAAATTAACAAACAAAGCACATTAACCCACAGAAACACGCCCGCAACTGAAGCATGCGCGAACGCGACTCGAGCAGGTTTAGACTTGCTTACGTTCGTGTGAGAATTTATTAACTTTGTATTGCCATGTGTGAGAAATAAATACAAATACAAAATATATAATAAATTTCTTCATTAAAAATACATTGGATCTATATTTAAATGTGAAAGTATTGCATATATACTTATATCAGACAATTAATTATTAAAAAAACAGGAGTGCGTCTAATAATTTGGCCAGGGACTGTATGTAACAACAAAAAAAAAAAAAAAAACCTTGAAAAAATTATCTTTCCATTCATGTAATATGTGTAATAAGTATTTCATGTAATACGCGTAGCAGTTTCGATAATTTTATTTTTTATAATCTGATCCTTGATTTATACTCACTCTATACATTGATATAAATTAAACAGATTCTGAAATACGAAAATTAGACATCATATATTTTTCTTAATTAACTGACAACAAGTAGAAATAATCTAATGCTCAAATGAATTGCATCACAAAAGCGAAACTGTTTTTTACTTAAGAAAATATTTCCTTTGAAGAATTCATCTCTTTCACTAAACACTATGTTAAATAATATTTCTTAAATTGAAAATAAATATTATTTGAAGAAATAGTTGCTGTAGAGTTTTGAATAATTATTCATGCATTAAATTATGCAAATTGTAGTTATCTGAACATTGAATTGTACGACAAATCTTGAACTAAAGCCTCTCAGATATAAAAATTCAAATTAATTAAAAATGTTTAAAGTAATTTTTTTTCGAAACAGTTATTTAATAGATGAAAATTGTAAATTTATTAGTAATTTAAGTAAAATAATTATTAAACTTATATATATATATATATATATATATATATATATATATATATATATATATATATATATATATATATATATATATATATATATATATATATATATATATAACCTATGCATAACTAAGTAAGTAGGAAGAAAAGTAAAGTAAAACTTATTTAATCTATTTCGCAACTTAAGTTCAATTTATTGATTATTTTAGAGACCTTGTAAGCAACATTCAATTAATTTAAATTGTCATTGCCTGAAATATTAATAAAATCTGACCACGAATATTTGCTTGATTTTTCTGCTAAATAAGTTAATATATCTATATCAAAAACATATTGATATAACTATATCATTACTGTTTTTAAAGAAATTTTATTATTGAAATGGAAAACTATAATAATTTTTTTAGTCTAAATAAATATTGGCTGAAGATTTTAAATTCAATTATAAGATTCATGTTGAAGAAATTAAAACAAAAATTAACTCAAAAGAAATATATGAAGTTTAAAATAAACTTAAGACTTTATTTTAAGTTTAAATTGTTTAAGTCTAAGTGTAATTGCACCCTAAAATAATTATTGGAAGATTTTTCTAGATATTATATGTTTATGTCAGTGCTTCTCGAATTTCCAATGTTTGCGACCTAATTTTCAATCATAATTTACATCGCCATCCTCCCTTCTACAATAACAATGTATTGAATGCAATAAAAAAAGTACTTTGAAGCTAAAGATACAAAATGAATTTAATTATAAAATTATAAATATTATTAAAATAAGTATTAAATTTTGTATACGACAAGCTAATGGGAAGCACTAATTATTATTAAACTTGTTTTTAATGTAATAATAAATTATTTATCAAAAACATTGCGGAGTACTGATACATTTATGTATATATATATTATCAGTGTGAATGTGTATTTAATTTTTATTATGTTATACAATGTATTTAATTTACTTCCTCTCAGTTTTGATAAATTAATACTTATTTTAAATATTTTGTTTTCAACTTTTCAATACGCTTGTACCCCCCTCCCCAGAAAAGGGTATCATCTCCACCCCCTAGAGTTCGTGTCCTACAGTTTGAAAAACGCTGGTTTATATTCTTGCGTTGAATTAAAAAATAATACTTTCAAAGCGCATAACTTTAATTTAACCAATTATATTTCTTTATCATAATTCATCAATGAAAATTAATAAATAGATGCATTCATTCATAATCAATGTTAATGCTATATAAATGTTATTTAATCAATAAATGCAAAATAAATTCTCAGAAGAAAAATAATGAATCAAACTTCCTTCAATCACTTAAAAATTTTTCTAAAGAACTTAAAACCAAAGTTGATGCAAAATGTAGGACGCAATTATGTTTAAGCCGATATCGATTGAAATAACTCTATCCTTTTGACACTTATATGGGGATATATATGCGAATTAAGTAGACTTAAATTTCTCACTAATGCCACATAACAACTTAACACGCATCATAAACTGTTTCAAATGGATTGCAAGCGTTTAAAGATAATGCTTAATAGTTTCGGGTTGAGGAATAAGGCTTACAATCTTCTCTCACTTCGGTGAAGTAAATAGCCTTCGCTCCTTACATGAAATGGACTTGAAAGAAAAGATTACTTTAAAGAATAGAGATAACTATTATTAAGAACAAAGTATCCAGAGTGAAAAAAAGTTTGATATATTAGCGATTTAATTTTTCTGGGTAGCAGTCTTTTTTCATTATATTTGTTTAGGTTATCTTATTAATTATTATTATCTCATGGAAGCTTGACATTTCTCCATTGATTTTTCTGAATAAAATATGAAGAGCATGGACTTTTTTTTAAAAAAATAAATTCACCATTAAATGTGCCTATACATTTATCTCAGGAGTTTTTAATTTTATTTATTACTTTTTAAAAGGCACCCCCCTCATTTTAAAGTGTTTCGTTCTAACATTGTTTTAAATGCCGTTAAAAATGTCTTAATCGCTTAAGAAAATGAAACAAAAGTGTGTGTGTATCCAACTTAATAAAATCTCTTTTACCTTCCTAAATATATTTTAAACTAAGATTAAGTAGTAATTTCTTTACATTTGTTGGAACTTCTCATCTTTATTTATCATTTCTACAAATGTAATATATATTTATCAATATGAATCAAACACATATTCATTCATATAATTATTTTTATCTCTTCTTTAAATCGAAAAAAAGAAACACTGCTTCAACTTGAAAATGTTAAATTTAAAGAAATTCAGGCAGATTTTTTAAAAACATATTTAGATGGGAGAAAGTGAAAAAGATTATCATTAAAAGTTCGTATTTAGTATCCTGACTATGCTCAAAGCTTAACGATCTGCATCATAAAGCTCTCAAAAAATATAGATATAACATACCGACACAGATTACAATTGTTTTTAAAAATAATACAATAAATACTATTTCTAAGCAAACACATCTATACAGAGCGATATTTTCTTGTGATAAGTTTGTTATTAGGATATTCCTCATAATAATAAGTTGCTTATTTTATAGCCCATCAAATACTTTTATAGGACAGCATTGCAGTTTCGTGATTTCTAAGAGGAAATGGAAAAGATTTAATGTTTATAGTGATAATATAACCAGTTCTCGTGATATATCTGGATTAATTTTGTTTCTTATTTATTATTTGGGAAGATATATTTATTAATCTTTATTGGCTCAACATCTTTGTATTTCATTTTATGAGTAACTAGTGCAATATTTTTAAATGCAGTATTAAATAACTCTTCCATTTATAGGCGAAGCGTGTTCAGACATCATCTTAAGTAAATATGTTATAATTGGTTCACAAATCTGTGACACTGTGTATCAATACATAAAGTATAAATTAATATTTTTATATTTGAAAACTTGTTACTATTGTATTAGAATAGAATATATTTATCTAATTTCATTTCATACTATATCACATAATTCCATACAAAATAGGACAATATTCTTTTTTAGTAGTATCATATAATATTTAACTTAATATATTGTACTTAGCAATACTTCCCTTATTATTTACATTTCATACAATATTAGATTTAGATGTTTTAACCTGTAACATGTAGAAGAGAGGTAGTAAACTTATTTAGGCTCGTAGGCCACATTGCGAGATAGGAGGAAACATGATAGCCACACTTTTTTTAAAAAAAATAATTGTACTCATTATAAAAAATAACAAATATAAATTAAATAAAAGAGTGGCAGTTTTATTCAATTTATTTACTATTCTAATTTCACATCATTTTTAGCAGGAAACCCAGTTCATTTCTGAATTAATGAGATAAATGTGTGTGTAGCCTATCACAATTTTCTACAATTTTTTAAATTTTGAAATCATTAATGAGATTGATTGTTTAAATTCTCATCAGAACATTTATGCATGAAAGATTTATGCCAGACAACTTGCATCCATGTTTCCTTTTGTTGATCTTCATGCAATAAAATTTTGCTTACACAAATATATGCATATAAAATATAAAGAACAATTTCCCAGTATATTTACTCATACATGGAATTTTTTTCAGATAGCAAATATATATAAAGGTCAATGTCATAGCACTAAACATCTTCTTCACCCTGTTATCTGACTTCAAGTCAATAAGTTTAAGCTGCAGCTCCTCAGGTGCTGTATCCATATTAAAAATAATGGGATAGCATAGCAAATGAATTAAGTCACAATTTCCTTAAAATTCTGAAAACTTCTTGTAAACTCGTCCTTGAAACTCTGTAGATGATCTTTTAGTAGAAATACTTGTAGATACTTTGATTTCTTAATAGTGAAATATAAAAGACAATACTTGAATTGCACATAGGAAGGAAATCTCGGTTCAAAGCGGATTTGCTATCTTGATGGGTCTCATAAAAACTCTTTGCGGGTCGCTGGCTGTTCACCTTTGATATAAAATAATGAAGGTAGTTATTTGGAGGAATTCAAATGTTGTCTAATTTAGGAGTATATTAATCTAAACCTTAGGAATTATTAAATTAAAATGGATTATTAGAGCAAACGAAATTTAAATTGATTATTAATGGTTTATTTAATTAAAACTGTCAAGAGAATAGAAACATCCTTGATGCATATAATTGATTTATTTTTACATTTTAGGTAAAATAATATTCAGAGTAGTAGCCGAATACACCCTTGTTGAAGAAAAAGTTTTTATACTTTAATTAAAATAGTGATCTAAAAGCATAGAAGGAAAAAGTAATTGTGTCCTTGTACTAGTAAAATGCGATTGAAAATTAGGCGTGTTCGAAGGAAAGTGATTCGAAGTGATTCGATTTCCATGTATTTTCGTAAAACAAACGTGATAGTGAAGGTGTATGTACCGTACACACGTGTGCAAACAGATCTTTGAGAACTGGTTCTCAAGGACGTGGAATTCATTTATAAAAGGTTGGTAATGCAACGGCGTCCAAAACGAATCAACAAGCTATAATAAAGTTTTTAACACTGGAAAGGTATAAGCCAGAGGGGACATGAGTTTACAACTATTGTTGCGCTACAAGGATGACGGTGATGAGTTTGGGCAGCACATAGTGGCAGATGATAAAACCAGGTGTCACCACTTCCAGCCGGAAGCCCATCAGCATGCAATGGTAAAATCCCGACTCACATACACCCTAAAAATTCAAAGCTCAGCATTTAGCCGGAAAGTTGATGTTGACGGCCTAATGGGTAAACTATTTCACTCGACAATGGTGTAAAGGCTTCAGTTCTGAACTGGTTTCATGATCAACCGACATCGTAAATGGAATTCATAACCTTCCTAAGCAATGTGACGCCTGCCTAAACGCCATGGATGATTTCTTTTAACAAATTTTGTATGCATTTCACTCATTAAATATTGTTCTTTCTATCTCTTTATCTGTCTCATTTCTGACCCTATGTATCTCATAGATACACACCTCGAATCTCTTTAATTTAAACACCCCTTATAACAAGGATGAGAATCTAAATTCGTGAATAACCGATCAAACGGCTTATCACACTACATGTGTATTTCGTAACCCATTGTATCATATATTTTCATTTTTTTACAATAACCTTTAACAAAATTTGTGAAATGTCTTAATGTATGAGAATGCAAATGCTGCTTAGCAATATGCAGAAGAAAACAACATCCACGAAGGCAAAAACCTTTATTTCTGGGTCGATAGTGAAACGGGCACATGATTACATTAAATGACACGCATTCGTGCAACCACAAGACGTCTACAACACTAACTGATCCAACTGAGGGTGGAACAGACTTCCTAACTAGTTACAACGTAATTTTTACGGTTACAGTTATCCTAACCGTTACAGTTATAAATACAGTCTGTTATAAATTGAAAATCCAGTCTACATCTATTTGGTTAAAAGTCTAGACCTTAGTTATAATGTGCAAGTCTACTGGCTTATTTATAAAATCTGGAAACAAACGTCAATAAAGGGTAAGAAGAAGATTAATTTATATCCATAATTTATTTTAGTACATAAAATAATTTTTCTATATAACAGTAAAATGAAATATTTAAAATTCTGCAACAACAAAAAAACATTGTGCAGTAGTGCAAAAATATATCCATCAAAAGTAAATATGTAATAAAATACTATGAATTCATTTAGTTAATTTAATTAATTAGATTTTTTTTCAAAGTTATGTTTTATATTACTAAGCACGTACTTTTGATGTCCACGCCGATAAACACAAATTGGAAAAACAAAAAATTGAATTGCTCAAGATTCTTTAAGGGAAAAATTATTTTTGAATTAAATTAATGAATATAATAAACATAATTACGTATTTATAAATTGGAACATTCAAAATAATTAATTTAAGGGAATTGAAACAATTTTTTTAAAATTTTTTTATGATCCTTTTAAATTTAAATCTATTTTTCAAAAAACTTAAGACTGCATATTGCTGAAAATTCCTATGTAAAACAACTTCATTTTGTATAATTTTTGTTGCCAAGGTATTGATGTAGACTAAAAACATATATATATATATATATATATATATATATATATAATGTAAATAAATAATTTAATAAATTTAAACTAAACCGGTGAATGTTTTCATTAGAAAAATTAACTATGTTTCATTGAATAGTTACCAAAAATTCTTGAAATTAACTTTTTTAAGAATAACTTCTGTTTTGAGAACACATATTTATTATTTATAGAAACAATTATATTTAAATGGTATGTTATTAAAAATGAATAAGCATCAGATTTTGTTGACTTAATTAAATAATTTCTTAAAACTAAGAGTTGTAAATGTAAAAAGAATTCTTATAAATGAATATCATTAAAATATTATTTCGAAGTACTAAGAATATTCATGTATGTATACATATCTATGCAAATTAATTAGTCAATAGATATTAGATATTATGAGAATAAACACAAAGATCTCATATATTAATGTCATTTTTAATGAAAGCATAAAAGATTATGAATTATAAATGTAAAACCACAAGAATATTTTAAACAGAAAATTGCAAAAACCTGGATATAAATAAAAATATTCTCCTTCTCAAAATATATTTTCATTATTTTAATTTAAATTAATAAGCACATTCTCTATTGATAACTCGGATAAATCTTTACAGAAGAATTGATGTGAAACTTAAGAATGCTAAGAAATAAGGCAATCAAATTTCTTCTTGGATTTAAAACTCGTTCAATGCACTCATACACATACATAAAAGAAAAGCTTTGTAAAAATTTAATTTTATATAAAGGTAAATATTTTTAATGGGAATAATATATTTATGAATACTTGGTATTTTTCTGATACGAATTCTTCTATTCTCGCGGAATTTACAGATTTGCATATAAATTGAATACGGTAACTTTCAGCAAATAAAAGAAAAAAAAATACCAAAAACCAGTTTTCATTATACTCAAAAAACTGTAAAAAAAATCGTTTGCAAACATTTTATTTATTTACTTTACCAAAGCATTCTAAAAAGTCTTAAAACTTTTTTGAGTTAATATGCTAAACACCGTATGGAAAATACTTAGAAAAAAAAGTACCAATGTGACTTAAATATTAAGGAGAGTTTTTCCCTCTTAACGAAACACCTCTTTCAAAAATCTCTTTAAGTATTACTATATCACATAACCTAAGGAAACATCTGAAATTCTTATTGCTTTATGTACAAAAGAAAGACTGTTGGAAAAAAAGGTACAAGAATACGTTTCCCTCTTTTTTTATTGCTTTTCGTGGCGCGTTACTTTTTTTTTCTGCAAACTTTTGTGGCAAGGTGTTGGAAGCCTGATATCAGTTCGAGGCAGGCGACATATTCGCACCGCATATAATAATCCATATTTTTTTTCTTTTTCTTCTCTTCTTTTAAGCGAGGTTATGGACACTTTATCGTCAGCGGCAGCTTACCCGACATCGCTTGCTTACTCCTGACCCTTTTAGGCTACCTCCATCTACCCTATAGCATCGTTTCCTTCTTTTTCCGCCATAGTGGAATGAATAGACCAGGAACACTTTAGGGGATCGTAGCACAATTGCATTACATATGAGGTCGACCAGTGGCTTGTATAAAGAAAGTTCCAAGACATAAGATTAAAAGGGGGGTAGATATCAGGTCACGGTAATACAATTGCATTACTAACGCATTTTAAGAAAAAAATTTATTACATATGTATTATAAAATATCAAAATTGTGGATGACGAATTTTAAATTCAAATATGCATCAATGATTTATGACTTCATATTTTAAAACTAAAATTGTGATGCATACTTATTTATCAAAGAAGAGAGTTTTAAATAACCAGAATATGAAACAAATTAAAAGAAATCGAATGGATTCTGAAAACAAGTAATATAAAAAATATTTTTAAAATCAATTCCTATTTACGTTAACAAAGAAAAATTTTATTTTAATTACTTTTGATGAAACAATTACAATTAATATAAATATGTGTATACACATGACGGAATCACAATATGAAGTGTGATTCCGTTTCTTGTTTCCTTTCTATATTTGGTGTTGGACTATTATTTTTGTTTGCTACTATTTATTCACTTATAAATTAGATTCTCAGAAATTAGGCCACTCCAGGTACGATTCGACCCCCCAACCTTTGGTTTACATGTCCAACGTGCTATACATTGCGCTAAAGGGACATATCGAGCGGAGTTTTTTTTATATATATTGTTACGAATTCTGTGTAAATAGTATAAATAATTTGTATTTGAGTGTTTAATGCATTTATATTACTATATGTTATATTTATTTCATGTTAAAGTTGTACTATTCACAAGCAATGCCGCTCCTTCTGTTATAATAGCGATTCATTGAGAACTTGGCGAAATATTGGCGGTAGAACCAAGTTGGCATCATTTTTTCCAATTTGGGGACTTTGGGGACCATTTTGGCGTCATTGGTGACCATGTTGGTGAGTTCGGAGCCCTATGGAATCTTCTAGAATGTAAAAGATCTCTCCACTAGTGTCACGTTCAATGACACGAGCGGTTATATTTCTGAAAGTTTCTGTCGCGCCTATAAATGAAGATGCTCGACGGTACGGAGTGAGTCTTGATTAAGCCAGCGAGTAATGAGGACTGTTTTGATAGGCTTCAAACAATAGTATTAATAATATAATCAATTATGATATCCTTGGTCACATATCGATGGATACTGACTAGGATCTTAATATGCATAAGGTGTGTCAGCACATTGTGCCCCGCATTCTAAACGAAGACCATAAGGCAATTCGAAGGGAAATAGCAGGAGACTTAATCTCGCCTTCTGAAACAGAAACCTTCCAACTTGGTAAAAATTGTTACTGGAATGAAGAAATGGTGGGTTTTTTTGCGACCCTCAATACTATAGACCAGGGGTACTCAACCATTTTTCTTCTGGGCCGCACACATATGTTAGATATTTCACGCGGGCCGCATATGTATGATGGCTGTATCTATCACGCGAGGATTAATGGTGAAGAGGGGTGGGGGATAAGTGCTTTAAGACCAGGATAACATAGAAAATATAATGTGGAAAATTGATCAAAATATTCAAAAAACTCCTCTCTCTCTCTCTCTCTCTCTCTCTATATATATATATATATATATATATATATATTTCACTTTTTTAATTATTTTATTCTATTTTTTTTATTTTTGTCACTGAATTTTTCTAAATTGGAAGCATTTAAGAATCATCGAAGAATCACTCATTCACAATTTCTACATCAGTAAGAGCAAGGGGCCATGACCGGTCCACTAAAAAAGCCCGGTGGGCCACTTGCGGACCGCGTAATGCAGGTTGAGTATAGCTGCAATAGAGCATCGGCAACGTGAAATTCACCACAAATACCACGTAAGTAGAAATTCCGACAAGTTCGCTCTGAAGAGAAGGTCATACTAGAGATGTTTTTTTGATATCCACAGCATTGTGCATATGGAATGTTTCCCAGAAGGACGCAACGTGAACAAAGAACTCAATGTAGACATTCTGCGTCATTTGCGTGAGTCGATCCGACAGACCAAAATTGTGTTCTGAGGTATCTTGGGCATTACATGACAACGCTTTGCACACTGACCCCTCTTTGTCAAAGACTTTCTTGCGGAAATGAAAACAACTGTTTTACCACATTCCCCTTACTGTCCTGTAACTTAAGGACGTCGCAGGCTGAATTATAGGACATGGTTTGACATTAAATCCAGAAATGTTTCGATGACCTTAAGAGGACTTGGCACCCTTTGAGCAAATTTCTTTATTTACGTATTTAAAAATTATATTTTAGCATTTTATACAATGTTTCTATCCAAGAAAATGATACCAGATGAAAATTTTCATATATTATTTACACAATTTTAAAAATTTAAATTTTTTGAAGAAAATTGGGAAAATTTTAAAATCTTACTCCTTTTGTAAAAATTAATTTTTTGACCTTAAATTTTTTATAATATTCTTATGAATGTTCTCAACAACTTTAGGGATCAATTTTAGAATAACTTTATTCGTTTTCGAGAAAAAAAAAATAAAATGTTGATATACAGGCTAAAAATCAACGAAAAAGCCAACATGTCTTACATTTTATTTTTTTTTTTAAAGTATTCAGTTTATAGCAAAACGGATCCCTAATTTTATTACATACTTTATTTTTAACACGCAGGAAAAAATTGGAAGTGATTGGTAAATAATTGTCGAAGGAGTAGCATTTTGAATGCACTAAGGTTTCGAAAAACACAAACTGAGAAAAACCAGTTTAAAATTTATAATTCTGAAAAAATAATTATTATAAGCTTAGTTAAACTTAAAATACCACTTTAAGATATTAGATATACGTTTTTCTTTAAAATAATTGCATTTTCATATTTTTTCAACCCACACATTTTTATAAATAATCAACTTTTAGAGAGTACTAATTGCACAAGAAAATTCAAGAAAAACGTTAAATTTTTTTTTCTGTCACGACTGAAATTTTATCCGTTTTTTTTCTTATAATATTAAAGTATTACATTTGTATGAAAAATATATCAGGAATAAGAACTGAAATTATAAAACTTTTAATGTAAAATGCCTTAATTTAAAAATTTTACATGCACACATTTCACAAAGAAAAAAAAATGATTGTATGCATTGCCTCGGAAATATTCTGCTTTATATATTGTACATTTTTTTAATATTATTATTTCTCTTTATAAATTAGATTTTTTTTATCCAAACGCTTCTTTTAGCTTTTTTTTCTAAAAAGGGGGCGTGGCTGAATCGCCTAATTTGTTTTCAAATGAAGTTTTATTTAACTTCTAACTTTCCGACATGCACAAGTGATATATCAATCGAAAGATAATAATGCAAAGAATAAGATTAAATAAAAATAAAAAAAAACGATAGGTTTGGGATTTTAGAGGTGCCAAGTCACCTTAACAAGAGATGGCAAAAGTGTGTTGTTTCTTAAGGGCATTTTTTCAAAGGAAGATGTGTTTCAGTAATTTAATTGGTAATATTTTCAAGTTATGGTCTTAGTCCCGGAACGTTTCAATCCTACATCGGAAAAAAAAATATGAAATAATCCGGGATTTCATTTTGGAAAAGCTGAAAGTTGGTCTATGTTTTAATTCTTTAAATAGTGTTGAGGTAAAACGGCATTTTAGAAATTAAATCGACTTTTGAAAAATAGAAAATTTCGCAGAAGTATAAAATTGTAATTAGATTGTCATAGATTTGAGAAGTAATAAATTTGAAAATATGGCGTATTTTAAAATAAATTAAATTATTTTCAAAATAGATTTTTTTTTAATATTAAAAGAAATATTATTCATGCATCTTTTTTATAAAAATTTATAATTTTATGTTACACATTAATTTTCTCCTAAAATAAATGATAGCGGTTTCTGTAAAAGAATATCAATTAACAGAAATTGTGTAATGTTCATTTTCAAGATTGTTTTTTTTTATCATTTTGTAAATCCAAACACGATATTCTTACATGGTTGAATTCTTAATTATTATTGTCCACTTACGCTAAGAAATTCTGTACACTAAAAAATTTGTTCGTTTTTAATTTTTCATTACACTCAAAAGCAACACGATGATATTGGGAACAAACCTCGTAATCTCGAACCACGTTCAAATGACGAGGGGAATAGCTGAGCTGGCACCTAAATCTTCTAACTTCCACATCAAGATAATATGAGGACTTTTAACTCTTTATCTACCGACGGTACTTATAAGTACCACTCACTTTAAAATAACAAATAATAATCACTCTGACAGTACATGGCAGGAGTATTCTTTGAAATTCACTCTTCCAATATATATGGCAGCACGGGTTCTATGATGAGTATTTTAGCGGAGAGGACGAATAGTTTTATAGCAGGACTTGCGTTTTCAACGGATTGCAAAGATTATCATTTTTGTCCCGAAAAAATAGTTAATGTCAAAATTTAAGTTTCTTATTTTTTTTTGTATGTTAATGAGGACCTTAGAAAATGATTTAACTCTTTATTTTAAGTGAACAGTGTAGATAATTAATTTTACAGTGGACTATCTTTAATTAATTAATTAGCTCTAAAGGATTATTTTTCCTAAAATTGAGTATTTTGTTTATGTATATCCCTTAAAATTTTGAATGTAGAGATCCAAAAAAAAATATTGCATAGAAAAAACTGCAGTAAATTATAATGCGGTAGATAAAGGGTTAAGCTAAAATAAAATTTAGGCTGGGTTTCAGGGCACTAGGGCTTGAAGACATGCTAAACACGAGCATGTTATCATGACTACTAGTCTATATGACCCACCATCAGGACTCGAAACCGCAACTTGATGAAGCCTGTCCCAAGAACACTTGTCTTCCTCAACCACTGAAGGATTTGGGGAGCTTCTTTTAATTTATGCATACCCTTTAACTAAATCTTTTATTTCTATTTTGTGGGGATTGGAAATGAAATGAACTCGTCTTTATCTAAACATTCCTCACATTATATCTATATTTATAATTTCTAAATCGGATAAACTAGTTTAATATGTACATTACATGTGCTTATGTTCCGTAATTCTCAGCGTTTCTCAAACTGTGGGACGCACCCCCCTTCTAAGGCGTGACGAATATACGAGGGGGCTGCGAGAATATTGTAAAGTTGAAAACAAAAGATTATTCAAAAAAATTATTAATTTACTGAATGCAAATATATAAAATACTTTCTGACATAACTAAATACACATTTACAAGGATATATTACACTTATACATGTATCAGTGCTACACAATGCATTTTGTAATAAATTTAACAATACTAAGTTAAAAAGAAGTTTATTATATACCAGTGATCCCATGGGATTTTCATATATATAATTAAAAACAAAAAAAAATAACACTCATCTTTATTATTTGTATGGTTTATATAATGAATCCTTTAATTGCCGATTTTAAAGTTACGCGATTCGCTTTCCAATGCCAACCGTTTTCCACGTAGGCACGAGTATGTAAAGTATGGAGGGGGAGGAATAAAGAAGAAAATAATCTGAAATAAGTAAATCCTTCGCAAACAATGTCAAGGACCTTTTATTGAATTCCCAAGCCTTCAGAATAATTTTATGGATAGCATTGCACACAAAAGTTCGCACTTCGGAAAGCCGTATATATACGTCCGTGACGATATATACGTATATTTGCGCCGTAGATGAACGTTTTTTCTTAGAGAGACGTTTATCTACGTCGTTGATGCTTAAGAGGTTAAAGTCCTATTGTATTCTTAGCATCACAGTATGATATTATTCAATTCAATACATTGTTATTGTACGAGGGGAGAGGGCGCGATGAAAATTATGATTGAATATTCGGTCGTGAAAACTGACTTTGAGAAGCACTGTCGTAATTCATTAAAAAGTATACTTTATAAAAATAGAGTATAAGGTTTATATAATGCCTTCAGGCTGCATGAAATTTCTTGCAAAGCCTTATTTCTTAACAAATCAAGAGAATTCAGATTTCGCAAAAAATTACTAGTAATTCTCTATTCATAGGTGATATTTTGAAGAGAAACAAGTAGAGAGATGGATGACATTTACTCGCAATAAAGCATCTATTTTATTGAGGATTAATTTTCCAAATTTGGTATGATATTGTAACCTTTGATGCGAATTTTATCTGAAATCAGATAAAATCCTAAAATAATAATATATTTTGCGCTAATGAAGCTGACTTTTCAGAATTTTTTATTTGTTTGTTTTTGTGTTAATTTTGAAATAATTATCACGTATAATTCAGCTGTATTACTTAAAAATACATTTTTAATATGAAATAAAATTCATTAAAATGTTTCTATAATTTCTCTACCTTATAGGTCAAATATATTTTTTCTTATGCTTGAGGTGAATGGTCAAGTCTTGTTATGATAATGATGGCACTTATTCCTGTGCGTTTTAATAATATTCAACATTACTTTTATATTCTGTTAACTGATGATATTTTTATCGAGAGTTAATAGTCATTTTCTTCTCATGTAATGTAAATATTAGAATACAATAAGAATGAATTATTGATGCATGGAAATTTATAAAATACTTGCTGGTATACCCGTTCAATTAAAAAATTAAACAATACAGATCAAAGGATAAAGAAGTTTTTAATGAGTTAGTTTTAGGTGAATTGTAAGATAAACAAAAAAAATCAACTTTTTGCATATCTTAGCTGAACAAAAAAACCATATTTGTAAAATTTTAGGTTTCAAGAGAGGTCTAATAGCTTTTAAAAAGGATTTTTTTTATTTATAACGCCCCGTAACTCTATTGTGGATCGAGTTTTAAAAATCCTAAGCTGATCTCACTCAGCAAAAGTAACACATTGTTACAAATTTTGTGTAATGAACGCTTAAAAGAGTGTTAAATAATTTATATCTGGATGCCTAAGACGTTAATATTACTTTCTGTTGTATTTTTTTAATGTTAAAATTGTACTATTCACAAGCAACGCTGTTCCTTACAACGTAATGGCGATTCAAAGGAAACACAGCGAAATGTTGGTGATAGAGCCAAGTTAGGATCATTTTCGGCAACCTCGTTGACAACTTGACGACTGAATGAGCGGTGCAGAAGTTGATGTAGTGTCACCTGGTGGGAAGCTGTAACAAAGATGATAGCACAAAATCCTTCTTCACAAAAAAAAGGCATTTACATGCCAATTTTCATAGTGATCAGTTAAACGGTGTTGGAGTAAAGCGATTTTATATATACAGACATCCATTTATATATATGACATGTTTCGAGTCAGAATCAGACTTAATTATAAAAAGGAACTTTATTCAATGAATTCTCGACATCATCTGACTCTAAGAGGCAGAGAGAACAAAAGGATGCCAAAGTGAAATCTAAGTATTTTACCACTTAAACCGAGATGTGAGAAGTACCTCTGATTTTACGAGTGTACTTCAAAGTTAATGCTGACGTATGGGACTATTAAATTTTTATGATCTAGGATTAGAAATGTTTAGTGTTTAGGCTATATGTTTTGGAGAAATAATTGGGCGATTAATTTAATACTTGAAGATGTAATGAAAAATAAAAGTTAAGTGCTATATAGGATACTTAGTTTTAATTCTAATTTTATTATCCTTACATATATATTGGTATGTAACATTTTCTTACTATTCGTAATCACCCTTATTTTGAAATTTACGTATACAGTTTAATACATAACTGTATAAAAATGTGTTCATTATGTAGTGTTATGGTAGGAAGAAATTTTATATCGGATCATAAAAATGTGCAGTTATTTTTTTTTTAATTTTGTGACGTCAAATGTGTGGGTTTACTAAACGAACAGAAAAATAACACACTTACTCATATATATATATATATATATATATATATATATATATATATATATATATATATATATATATATATATATATATATATATATATATATATATATATATATACATATACATATATACATATATATATATATATACACACATATATATATATATATATACATATACATATATACATATATATACATATATATGTATATGTATATATATATATATATACACACATATATATATATATACATATACATATATACATATATATATACATATATATGTATATATATACATATATATGTATATATATACACACATACACACACACACATATATATATATATACATAGATAGATAGATAGATAGATAGATAGATAAATAGATATTACAAAATAATACAAAACCTTAAATTTTTAAAAGTAGGAACAAGATTCCTGTTTTTAAAATAAAGTTTTACACATTCTAATTTTATACTACATGAAAAGCTGATTGTATAATGGATAGAAGATGAGTCCTTATACGAGAATTAAATTTTATTTTAATATGAAGTTTCTTTTTTCGAAGAGAAGTTCTGTTTTCATTGAATAGAGCAAGGTGCTTCTTTTAACTTTATTAATTTATTTAAACCAATTTTATTTTGTTCTATGAAATCAACATGTTTCTGAAAACGGATGTTCATTTGTCACACTGATTAGAACAGAATACTATACGGAGTGAATCGTTTTCTTTTGTATAAAATATTCCTTTCAAAAGTAGTCAAGTAATAAGATAAGGCGAGCTAAGTTTTAGATAGCTTCGTATTTTATATACCTGTTAATCAGCTGACAGAATCAAATCTGGATTGGTTGAGAAATAAGTTTTTTTAATTTTAATACTTATTTTTAGAGTCTGGTTGTATTTTCAATTGGAACTTATTTGTTGTTATAAATCCAAAAGAACTGTGTAATTGTAATATACTGATTAAAACAAATTAGTTTTGTTAATTTTTGTAATTCACTATATCTTGTACTTGACAGTTAATCAATATGATTTAAACGAACTCTAAATACTAGAGTAAAGGTGATTTATATTGTGCAAAAGGAAAGATGAACTAAGATCAATGGTAGAAAGATTTGATGCTTTTCTTTTAACTTTGAAGATCATATGTTATTTAGTGTGACATTTTTGCAGAATTTACTTTATCGAGACTTACTTTATAAACTTTATTGACCATCTATTGAAACGTATATCATTTTAGAAAGAAAAAAAGTAATTACCATGCAATACTTAAATATATGAAATGTTTATTTTAAAATCCTATTAAGGCTACACAGTACCCTAAAAATTTCAATTTTACTGAAATTTTTTTCCGCATATTTTGGTGGCCCATATCATTAAGATCCTTGCCACGAAATTTCAGATCTGTTAGAAAATTAGTTTTTAAGATATTTGAAGTTTTATGAGCTATGGTTTTGGTTTCGGTTTCCTTTTAAAGCATTTTTTCACACTTAAGTTGAATTAATTAAAAATATTTTTGAGTTTTTAACTTGAAATGGTTATTAATTCCAATTTTTCATTACTAAAATCATTTATGCTTGATTATGTTTTGAGTTTTTTCAGTTCTCAAAATTAATTAATAAAGATTAATTTTATGGCCAATTTTTAATTTAAAATTAGTTTATATAACTTAAAAGCTTTATCAATAATTTTTTCCTGTAGAGAAAATGCAATGGCAAATGCGTTCTGGGTTTCTGTGAGAAACAATATTTCGAAGAGATGGAATACTACTGAAAATGATGTATCTAAAAAGCAGTCCTCAGCTGATTCTGCCATTATACTTCTGAATACAAACATTCTGAATTCAAATGCTGCAGATATAACTGAATATTTCTTTGATGTACCAAACTACATTATACTAAACATATTGTAGTACTATATTTTAGTATTTTAAAGTCGTACGACAAGAGCTAAAACTTCCTAAACTGCCCCAATTTAAAACTGAAAAAAATTAAATTTTATGAGCAAACCTGACTATTTTTAACTTAAGTTAGTATCATTATTATTGTGTATATAAATGTTTCGTGTTTTAAAACTTTTGTGAAATATTAGGTTAAGATAAAGCTGAATAATCTGACGTCTTAACAAATGCTATCAATATTATGCAAAAATATATATTTGAATTAAAAATATAATATTCAGTCCTATTTAATAAAAGTAGTGTTTTAATGTAGAACATACATTGGAAAATAACATATTAAAAAATTAGAGTTTTACGGGCATTATAAGTTTTTGTTTTATGACTTTATAAACTTTAAATGCGTTTTTCTCAGACTTTTAATTTTGAAGCTATAAGTATTTTCTAATCCCTATGGCTTTTTTTCTGCTCAAGATAGAGCCTTGAATTTTTTTGTATATACTCCCAAATGTATGTTCTATAAAAGTTAGTATGGATTTAGGGCTGAGAACTCTAGTTATTTTTCTAAAAAATGCCACAGTTGATATTTTAAAAATTTTCGCGTTTTTTCCAGGTTTTACTAGAAAAATAATTATTAAAAATCAACAAGGGAATATATTTTCAAATCCATACTAAATATTGTTTGTAATAATCTAAGAATCATAAGTAACTTAAAATTACTGAAAAATTGAGTATTTTATAAAAGTTTGAAAAACTTCAAAAACTCCTAATTTTTTATAATTTTAAAATAATGGCTGGTCAAACTGACTTTTTGCTTACAGAATCAGCTTAATAATATAATCTAAATATAAAACATCAATTATTTGTACTGTAACTGTCTCCAAAATTTTTTTTTGAAAAAGGGTACCGTGTAGCCTTAAGTAAGACATAAGAATAAGTTTAGTAACTAAGCAAAAGTTTCTTTCTTAGTACATTGATAAAATGGTAAATTTCAAAACTGATACATCATTTTGGTATTGTGGGAGAGCACACTTGTGATATATGTACTTATAGATATCTGCTATCGATGGACCTCTCCATGGAAAACGTAAAGGTAAGTCTATAAAAGAAAATAATTACTTTGATAAAAAATTAATAATTAATAGTCTTGAAGAAGTAGCTTGTTCTTTTTAAAGTGTTAAATACATCAGTTTTGATTCAAACTGATCGTAAATTTATTAAATACAATATTGAAGTTTTATTATAATTTTTTTAATTGATTCATCGTGAAATATTTAAAATATGCTAATGCAATTCTTTAGAATGATTTAAAAGCCATTGAGCCAACTCAGTTTTAAATACTATAGAAAATGAATAAATGCAAACATATAAATTAATACTGGT
The DNA here is from genome assembly GCA_019973935.1 of Trichonephila clavipes. Lineage (NCBI taxonomy): Eukaryota > Metazoa > Arthropoda > Arachnida > Araneae > Nephilidae > Trichonephila > Trichonephila clavipes. The sequence continues at coordinate 500,144 of BMAU01019643.1, read as the reverse complement.
CTAAGTATTCCAAAAATACATGTAATGAAATTTGTGTATAATTTAATTTTCCAAATAAGCATACATTTTATAATTACATTTATATTCCTAATAAATATTATTCAGTAATTAACAATTACCAAGAAGTTAATAAACGTTAAATTCAGGTAAAACGCGCGTATTTATGGAAATATTTGACAAATTTATATATACATAATTTGTATTTAATTTTTAATAAAATTTTCGGTTTTTTATGCGGGGAAAAAATTCTATATATTTTTAAGTTCTTTTTTTAAATTATTTTTTAAAGATTAGTGATATAGCACTTAAATAAAACTATATTTTATTTATAAATAGTAAATATTTATATTAAAAAAACAATGAATTCAAAAATTTCCTTAACTTTAAAAATAATCTAATATTCCATTATTACATTTTGCAGGCAAATTTAAAAGTAAAATGAACAAAAGTAAGTAATACCACATTTACAGTATAATTCATACATCAAAGCCTTAAATAAACCTAACCTCAGACTAAAACTAAACTTAAATTACTCTTTATTGTCTTTAATTTAATGTTTCCAGCAGAACGAACTACAAGTAATTTGTAACCATTCATGTAATTTGCAGATACTAGTAACAAGGAAATTTGTGTACGACAGCAGTTACAACACTCCCCGCCTTTCTAAAGCAGTGTGTGGTTTGGGACATTACGCCACTTAGACCGCAAATTTGAGTGAAGCTTGGCAGCATTATTCCAAATTGCAACCGTGACGCATGTTACCTCTAATCTGAATTGGCCTCGCAGTCTAATGTTGTTGTACTGCTTCAACTAATGGAATTTGAAAGGAAGTGTCATTTGGCAATATAATAATGGCTTGTGAATCGGCTACCATTACGATATCAGAGGTATACGATTTAATAATAGTAATTCTTTTGGCGCTTCTGTAATTTTGACTTCGAATTACGGGAACAATTTTGAAAGTCAGATTATATTAGATTATGGTTTTATTAAAAGTTAAATTCGATATCGAATTATATTATTTTGTTTCAGGAAGAGAAATAAAAAACACGACAAATTGATAGTCTGAGAATTAGGAGACAAATGGAATCAAAACATTTTATGGATGATTAAACATTTTGATACCTATAATTTTTCAAAATTTTCTCGAGCGATTGTCATTAATAATTGTCTGAATGCTTCATTTATATAAAAAATTTAAACTATAATAATTTTGTGTCGTATGTTCTTGAAAATTGCTACACATAAAAGGCTGCTTTCTAGCAGAAAAATACTAAATGACTTAAATGACATTAAGGTATCCGACTACGTTCGGAACCGTGATTTTGCAAAAGCACATAAATTGATACTTTTCATGATATTTAGTGTCATTTAGATTAGAATATATGCATAAAATTGTTTTAAGGACATTTTAACAAAAAATATTATTTAAGTACAATATTTTGGAAAAAAATTAACTTAGAATAACTTTTATTCAAAATGTTCTCCTTTTGTGAAAAATGCGTCTATGATAAAGGGTGTTCTTTCGAGAGGTATAGAACTTTAAATTGCAATAAAACAACGATGTATTATTCGATTGACATGATTTTTTTATTCGAAAGATAATCTTGTGGTATTACATTTCAAATATGATTTCCGGCATAGGACTGGCACGGCTGGCTAGGATATAGTCCAATTTTCGATGACTTTTTCCAACATTTGTGGCCGTATATCGGCAATAACACGGCGAATGCTGTCTTCCAAATGGTCAAGCGTTTGTGGCTTATCCGCATAGACCAATGACTTTACATAGCCCCACAGACAATAGTCTAGCGGTGTTAAATCACAAGATCTTGGAGGCCAATTCACAGGTCCAAAACGTGAAATTTGGCGGTCACCAAACGCGTCTTTCAATAAATCGATTGTGGCACGAGCTGTGTGACATGTTGCGCCGTCTTGTTGGAACCACAGCTCCTGGACATCATGATTGTTCAATTCAGGAATGAAAAAGTTAGTAATCATGGCTCTATACCGATCACTATTGACTGTAACGTTGTGGCCTTCATCGTTTTAGAAGAAGGATTCTACCAGCCCATAAAGCGCACCAAACAGTCAGTTTTTCTGGATGTAACGGTGTTTCGACATACACTTGCGGATTAGCTTCTCTCCAAATGCGGCAGTTTTGTTTGTTGACGTAGCCATTCAACCAGAAGTGCGCTTCATCGCTAAACCAAATTCGCTTATGGAAATTGAGCATTATTTTTGAATTAAAATTGCACAATTTGAAAGCGTTGTTCAAGCGTGAGTCTATTCATGATGAATTGCCAAACCAAACTGAGAATAAATCACTTGACAGCTGTTAAATTGGTCACCATCTTGGAAAGTAATGCCAACTTTAACTTCTATACCTGGAAAAAAACACTCTGTACTAATATTTTGCCTGTATAGAGCTTAGAACGTTTTACAGAGGCTCAACTATGATTGTTTAAATATATAGCTTAAAAGGTGGTTTATTCATATTTTACGACAACAGAGGAAAGCAATTTTAAGAATAAAGCACGAATAATTATTTCAATTGTTGGTAACTCTGAAAATAATGCGAATTTTTCAAAAATTCTAGTTGAGCTTCTGTACAGAGGTCTGAGCTATATACAGGCAAAATATTATTATAATAGAACCATTTTTCACAAAAGGAGAACATTTGGAAAAAAGATTATTCTAAATTATCCTTTTTGCCAAAATATTGTATTTATATAATTTTTTTTATGTCAAAATGTCCTTAAAACAATTTTATGCATGTATTATAATCTAAGTGACACTAAATATTGAAATTATTCATTTATGTGCTTTTTTAAAATCACGGTTCCGAACGTAGTGGGATACCTTAAGTTTTTAGATTTTGTTTTAGTATTTTTAGATAAATCTATCAGTGATTGAAACTTATATTAACGTTGCACAAAATAAATAAATAAATAACACGAGAACTATTGGCGAAAGACCTCGTAATTTTGAACCTCTTCCAAGTGAAGAGGATGACACTTGACCTGGCACCTTTTTTTTAACAACCATAATACATTAAAGTTAGGGCGTTGTGTATCGAGAAATTTACCCTGATACGAGCCCTTCTATACGCCTAGTATATCCGACGGGTACTCATTGTCAGCATGACTCATTCAGGAGTTCGAGAACATACCCACTAGGCTACTGCGATCTCATAAATATATGAGATAGTAGATTTAAGTTATTTTTTCGTATTAAATTATTCCTTCATGTTAGTAATTTTAATGCATTTTTTATTTATAATTTATTATCATAATCTTTGAAACTTTGAACAATTAATTTTTTAATGTTATACTGGAAAACTATTTGGTATTCAAAATTAAATTAATTAAGAAACTCAAAAATTACTTTGATTATGTGAAAGTTGCACTAGTGTAAAAATATCTAAAGTTGGTTTGACTATAATGGAAAAAAAATCTGTTTCTGAAATGAAAGGTTAAACGAATATATTCGAAATTACGAGGAATTAAATTCCTTTAAATATTTTCATTTCGGCACAAACTTTTTTAAAGTTACCTTTTTTTCCATTTGTTATGATTAACCAAATTGCCATTTATAGATATGTTAATTATTACTAAGCAAATTAAGTTTGCATATTTGAAATTACTTGCATTTTATAATATAATTAAAAAAATTAACGCCCATATATTGAAATTTTAAACATTTTTATAATTAATTAAATTTGAATGTCACTGACATTAATATGTAAAATTAAGTTATTTCGATGAAAATGTCTTACTCTGTGTATATTGTTAATATTGGCTAGTTTATCACTCATATAAATGTCACACCATTTCATCAGGCATTAAGTTTAATTATTTGAAAAAAATAATAAGGAAATTCATGACAAAAAATTATTATCATCTTATACTTTCGTATTTTAAATGATTTGGAGGAAATAACTGATTTCTTAAGGATATTTATTAAATTAAATTCATTTCAAAACTCTTTATTAACGTTTGCGCTATACATAATTTTAAAATTTCACTATACCATGAAGCTCTTTGATCCTATTATTAGAAAAACCATGCATTCTCCTTCTTACAACCATGCATAAAAACTGTGAAAAAATATGACTTACGCTCATGTTCCACTAACATCAAAAAGGATCGTAACTTCTTTAGTATACTCTATTTTCCAGCATAGTAAAAAATATGAACAGGACATCGAATAAAAATATACTTTATAAGAAGCTCAGAAGGGAATAAAAATATCTCAGACTGGGGGACACTGATAAGAATAACAAATAGTGGACCAGTGCATCGGGGCGACAAGAGCCCCTGGCCTGGGGCAACATACCAAAGAGGTTATTTGAGCGCACTGTGTCCATGAATCATACACTCTGCTAGACACGCGGAAGGGGATACTGCACAAAACTACGCAGTGTTCCCACCAGCTGAAATATAAAACCGATATTGATTTCGTAAACAATATCCAAGAGAAAGATTTATGATAAAAGATGCATTGTTTTTGAACCGGAAGAATAAAAACCAATAAGCAATGTGGCTTTGTTGGGTAGAATTAAGTTAGAAATCTGGATATTTTGATGAATACTTTCATCTTATCCTCTCGATCAACAATATCAATGGGAGTTTCGTAATAAATTATTCTATTTTCATTATAAATATAGCTCTTAAGCCCAGCGCTTCTCAAACTGTAGGGCGCGCCCCCCTAGGGGGCGTGATAACTCTACAAGGAGGCGCGAGCATATTGAAAAGTCGAAAGCAAACGATTATTTCAAAGAATAATTAATTTTTTTAAAGTAAAACAAACAAAATAAATTCTGTCCCAATGAAAAAAAAATACATTTACACTACAATAATACATTTAAAAAGGTATCGGTACTGCACAATGAACTTTATAATTATCTTTACAATACTAAGTTAAGAACAAGTTTAATAATTACCAGTGTCCACACCGGTTCGTCATATATAGAATTATATGCAAATATTAACACTTATCTGGATCATTTGTACGGCTTATAATTAATCCCTTAATTGCAGATTAAAAGTTACGCGATTTACTCCGCAAAGTCACCGTTTTGCACGTATGCAGGCATATGTAGTGTATTTTTGGGGAGGGAGAAAAGGGAGAGAGAGATGTGTAAGAAAATCCTCTGTGAAATAATCCTTCTCAAACAATATTACGGTTATTTTATTGCATTCCAAAGTTTTCGGAATAATTTTATGGATAGAAGGGAACATATTTCGAAAAGACTTATATATACGCCTGACGCATTCTACGCACTGGCTGAGCTAGACGTTTATAAACGCCGGTGGCGAAGAGGTTAAAGTCGTATTGTTGCTTTAGCGTCCAAGTATCGTATTATCAAATGTAATGCATCGTTAATATATGGAGAGGGCGTGATGAAAATTGTGATTGAATATTGGGTCGCAAGTATAGAAAGTTTGAGAACCACTGTCTTAATCAATACATATATTGCAATATAATTCGTATGAAACAGAATAGAGTGTAAAGATTTTAACCGAACAATTTTGATCAGGTGTCCAAAGTTTCCAAAACATGAATAATCGTTTTTTTTTCTTCTTTTTGAAAATTTACCCTGTATTTCTAACATGAATGATCTTGAGTTGTCAAATTATTAAGAAATATGAGGAATTCATTTTATTAGGTAAAGAAAAAAATACTCCAATTGCAATATGTAAGAACCTACATTATCATAAATAAAAGTTATTAATATTAAAAATAAAAATACTAATTGTTAATCTAAATAGGTGGCAATATAGTAGAAATGTCAAACGGAAAATAGTAATGGTTGTCCTTCTTGATCATTTACAAATTTAAAGAAAAGTGATGCCATCCGGAGTTGTACGTTACTACTATTAACACACATACACACATGCAATTATATGATTTCCAAAAACTATTCTATGGAAGAGACTGAAATGACTTGAATACTAATATACATAACATCATTGAGATTTGAAAAACTTGAAAAGAGGTGAATTATGCATTAAAAAAACGCTGACTGAGGACAACTTTTACTCATAAAATGGAGGGTTCAATGAATTTAAAGACTAGCCGAGTTGCCTCCTTTCTTTTCAAAATACGGAGCGAGATCCGGGAGAATTATAAGGATAGAAGTTCTAAATTCTTTATATATAAGATGGTGACTTACCTTAAAAAACATTCCAAAATCCTTAGGTCATGATGAATCAAAGAACAATAAGTTATCACCAAATTCAGCCATCCAAATACACGCACGCACATACACATACACATGTATACATATGAATCATTTTTAGACAATAACAGTCTTGATCCAGGGATTTTTTAAAACAAATTTGGGAAACAATTTTTGAAAAAATGTGACAAGACTCCTATGAGAGACTAAACACTGGCAGTTATTAAGAAGTCACACTTCTTTATTTATCCTTTTAAAACTATTATAATACAAATGGATTTGATTATGAATGTATCGGTATTTGTCACTTAAATTTCACATTAATCTTATATCTTCGAGGTTTAAAACTAATTCGTGTAATTAATTCGATTTAAATCTTTTATATCTATTAAACCTAAATAAATTCATACTATGTATATTGAAATTATATGATCTATAAGTATATTATAAGCTTAAAATTCATTTAATACATGTTTAAAAACGTATAAAAATATACGAATAATCTGTTTATTGTATTTTCCCTGTAATGTATCATACATAAATTATTTCTGAGCAATGCTTCTTGATTACACAGCAACTGTGTATGACCAGCCATTGTGAGATCAAATTTTTTAACTTGATATAATGATATACACAATTGTATCTCTGTTAAAACTTGAAAGTAAATAACACAAAATGTAACGCTTAAAATATTACATCAAGAAACTCACATTGAAGAAATCATTACTTACAAAAAAATATTTAAAATTTATACAAAGATAATCATACTTAAAAATAACATTAGAAACTTCAATCGAGAAAATCACATTAAACAAATTACACTAATTTTAGTACAGATAAATTTCAACGAGTATTAACCCCCCATTATTTTTCGGGACATTTATTTCCAATCAAAATTAAAGATTCTCTGTCTCTCTCTCTTTTCAATTCAAACTTACTTTTCTTCTCTCTCTTCTTCATTCAAATCTGCCCCCTGCCTGGAAACTCATTATTGTAACAATCGGCTAATTAAACTAACGTAATCCTGCGACGTTTGTAAATCATTCTTATACCATTTCATATTACACGTAATTGTAGTAGTATATTCTTTTTAATTTCCATCTATAATTTATTAAAATACATATATTAAAATATTTGACATAAAAAAACAAAAATAATTGCAATTGGAAGATATATATAAAATCAGAATATATTATCAATAAAGGAAGATGTCATGAACTTTAATAATCAGGCAAGATTTATGAAGAACATAGCAAATTGCACACGAACTTGATAGTTTGGTTTTAATGAAAGTGAGAAATAGAAACTCTAACATTATATTATTTCGGTAATATTTATTGGGAAAAAAAACATTTATAAATATAAAAATTTGATAAGTTAAATTTGTAGGATTATTTTTTTCTCTAATTGAATTACATCACATATAGTGACATTTGTAGTGGTAACAAACATTTTTTTAAAGAAAATTATAATAAGTGAGATTTACCGAGTATATGTGTTTAGATTATTTTATTTTATTTCTCAGCTGGAAAACATAAAAAAACTTACTAGAAATTTAAATAAAAATAAGTCCAACGTCATTATGGGGTGGTAATCTTATTTTTGATTTGCTGTAAATTTTAATTCTACGGAAATTCTTAAATGTAATTTTTTGAACGCTACATATTTTGATTTTTGATGTTTATCTAAGGAAAAATGCCCTTGAATTGATTTTAAGTTTGCACCATAATTTTATTGAAGTATTTAAAATAAAGAAATACTTTGTTTTTGCTTCTTATATAATTCTACTGTTTTTCTAGATTCCTAAAAATATAAAGCAAATCCTAAATATATTGCATGGATTACGAAATTCAATAATTTTTAGTAATATTTTTTTTAATGAAAACCCTGTTTGGTTGTAAAGTACATATGGTAGCTAAAAGTAGCAAAGATGACATAATACTTGCCTTTATGAGCAAAATTTACTTCTTGAAAATTGAAAAAGTGTGATTTAATTAAAATAAAATTTTAAAAAATTAAGAAAAAATATTCAACGAAGACAATTTTTTCATGAAATAATGTTAACGAATTAATTTGTATAAATTAATGGGAATTATTATAATATTTCTAAGTCTGAAACTAAGTAGTTTTTCATTGATGATTTAAAATGGTTACGTAGAAATAATCTCTTTACTAAAACCAACAACCTTAAGCCACCAAATACATTTTATATTTATTTATACAAAATTCTTGAAGTAGATGTTTAAGCCTATATGGGATTTCGTTAAATGTGACGTGCAATTCAAAAAATTAAACTATGTAATCAATTTTTTTTGTTATTTAAGGCTACTTTTATGAATGTAGAAAAACATATGTTAGTTTCTCTGGAACAAGATACCTACCGTAAAATCCGGCGTATAAGCTGCATTTTAAAAAATTTTGATATATTCGTCGTAAAACGTGCACCCCTCTTTTTGTGCGCAGTAACCTGAAATGTACATGCACAATGTTCTTATGTTTCGAAGTCATTTATTCGATGTTTTATCCCAGACTTTTGAAAAAGAACAGTATAATTCTAGTGTTACAATTATTTAAGTTCATAAAGATATATCATATCTTTTAAATAAACAGTATTTCGACATATGGATAAGTCTATTTATTTGTATGCTCACATCTCTTTTTTTATTTTTAAAAGTATCATTTTTATACCCGGCGTGTAGCGTGCACTCTTGAATTTCAATCTTACTTTTAGTGTTAAAAGTGTGCGTTATACGCCGGATTTTACGGTATTAATTATTTTAGACGAAACATCATATTAAAAATATATAAATAAAAAATGTGCTTTAAAATATTCGAATTTTAACATTTATTGTAAATATCCCCTACATTTTCATGATAAGAAATATGGTATAGCTAGTGTAATATTTAAATAAGAATTGTTTGTACATGTGTGTGTGTGTGATAATTATTTCAAAATATTTTAACCATGGTTTCCAATGATGATAATGATAATGAAGTCGTGTCCATGATGAATCAGATTCAGCCATGGGCACGGATGACAACTCTTACCATATCTTCTGTGTTATCTTCATAGAAATTTACGTCTATACTGAAAGGTAACCCAATTTCATGTAGAAAGACGATGATAGCAGGGTAGCTAAATTAATGAGACCTTATCAGCTATATGCCATAACAGTTGCTTGTCGCAGTTTCGATATGTTTTCGTTCTATTAGGGTTAATTTTCATCACCATGTGGTTTCCTATGTTCTTAGTCTGTCAATTATTTTCATTTCAATTGGTTTTCAATTAAAACTGTTATTAAAAATTTGTTAAATTAATAAATAGCCCCAAAGAATACAATTACTATGTGTATGCATGTGTGTGTGTGCATGACTTTAAATTTCTTTTTTGACATTCTTTAACATAAGTTCTAGTTCTAAAAAAATCAATCATATTTTGTCATAAGTAATTTTATTATCTACTGAACAATAAGCAATCTATCCATGCATCATTACTACTAGAGTACCATTTTACCAATTTGAAAATTCAAAAGACAGGTTCTATGCTTATATTACATTATTTCCTCATTGGCTTTTATACTTCAAAATTTTAAAATATTTTTCTTCTTCGTATCTATTATATTTCCATCGAAATTATTCTCACATTAAAGAGAAATTGTTGAGAATATTTTAAAGAATATACATCAGATCAACATATCTTCTTATGTTTCGTAATGTAAATTTATTTCATCTAATTTTAGAACAAAATGGGAAGAAAAATATTTGAGTAAAGAGAAAGAAAAATGCACGTTTTTTTTCTTCGTCTTCTGTGAGAAACAGCATATGTAACCCGGGACTACGAGAAACGATTCTCCCTAATCGCTGATTGACGACATAACTTCATGATCGTATGTTTCTTCTACTAATGGACCCTCCACTTTACGTTATCGACATTATGTGTCATTAGCTCGAAAGCAAATTTCTTCGTCTCATAAGGCCACGGAACCATTTTCTCACTCCCCATGGAGAATCTTGCGAAATTTCTTCTACTCCCATGTCCTTAATGGAGCATAGCAGCACCAAATAGCTGTCCACGATAAAGAAGCATGGAAAAATCTGTGCTCGTCGAAATTTAAAAGATATTCTGTAGAGTTTGAAAATCAAAATAATTAAACAGAATAGTAAAATTGGGTCGTCAAGTTGTTTAGAAATAAGTATATATAGAAAAGAAAAATTTTAAAAAAATCGTTTCCGAACTGTTTCCTCTGAAGGATACCAAATGTGTTTCCATGAATTTTTACATATAGTATATGAGAATAGCGCATGTTAAGATACCACACATTTAACTGTTATTTTAGGTGTTTTTTTAACTATTGGTGGAGTATATATAAAACATGCATTATAATTAAGGTGACTGTTTGCTTAGGTATACATCATAAAAAAAATGTTAATAAATAATCGTATTGGGTATGAATATAAAAAAGTGCACGACAGCATGTAACTTAATTGTATAAGATTAAAGTAATAAAATTAAACTTTATTCTGTGTTGTAGTTTTGTATTAAACATTTCGTGTAATGGATTTGTATAAGTAAACGTAATATATTTTACTTAAATGAATTCTTCATTTTTCAAATAAGAAACTAAAAGTTCTTTATATGATTGAGACAACTTATGTAACTATCCAGCAAATTAAAAGTAACTTTTTTTTTATTTTTAATATTCTGTAGAGGAATTTTATGATTAACTTCTTTACATTACTAGTTCTGGAATAAATGAATGCATGTTTTATTTTTATTGTTAAATTTAAAGAATAAAATATCGCTATTTTTTTTCTTAGCTTACACTCATTTCTTACTTTCAAGTAGCTGGCAAATGAAAATTTTATTTAAAAGAGTAAATTGATGTATAGCATTTAAATTTTCTTCAAAAACGCTGAAAACTTGAAATACTTTAAATGGACAGCACGACATTAATCTGACAAATTTTCATTTTAAAAGATTTGTCAAATAAAATAATTTTAAAATTTATTTTAAATAAAGTATAGTACACACGAAATAGAAAGTTTATTTAAAAATATGCCCTTTTCCATCAATTTCTTATTGAAAAATCTTACATGTGTCCAATTCAGTAAATTTCATTTTAATAAAAATACACAGGGTGTTTCCAAATTAGACCGACAAATTCACAGGGTTGATAGTAGGCAGCACGGGGACAACACAAATCACAGTAGAATAAATCCCTTTCCGTCGGTGAAAATCACGATAATAGAAGCCGTTCGGGAGAATGATGAGCCAGACAGGCGGTGGCCAAACAAATAAGATTTGGAGTATCTTGATATGGTTGAAATAGCTTGCAAGTATGTAAATTTTCTATTTCTCTCGGAGTTTTTACCAGGAGTACCAGCCACTGTGCACCAGAACATGTGATTTGTGTATGATGGTGCCCCAGCACATCTTTCAATTGTGGTACGTATTATCTTCCCTGCTACACATACCGGGAGGTAGATTGGATTCGACAAACTTGTTTGGATTCTACGATCCCTGGACCTCAACCCCTTGGATTTCTTCCTCTGTGGATACTAAAAGTTGCTCGTATATGAACACCAATGCCTACAGTGGATAGTCTCACAGCGCAATTTGTCGTAGCTTCAAATGACATAGCCAGCAACAATAATGAACAATAATGCATTTTTCGTATTGTAGACATGCTTTACGTGTAGTAAAAATATTTTTTACATTTATTGCCTTTTTTCATTCCACTCGACATCATACCCGTTATAACTATTTTTGTGGATTACTCCAACTTAATGTGGTTTACGACCTCCCCCTGTTTTATGGGGATTTGACGTCCTTATGCATGCTACTATCACCCCTCGAAATTTGTCGGTTGAATTCGGCAATTCACTGGATAAGATCAAATAAAAATTACAACTTGGATTAGACTAATTATTAAATTGTCAGTTGATCCAAATGCTAAAAGTTGCTATTTTAGTTTAAAGTACGCATCACCCATTTGAAACCCATGGTACAGAGTAATTATCAACTTTCCATAGGTAAATATATTAATTGAGGCATTTTTACTACAGATAAAATTTCAAAAGAAAGAAATCGGAGTTCAAAATGTTTGATATATGTATATTATAGCAATGTGTTTTTTTTAATTATGAATCTGCATAACATTTTGAAGCATATTTATTGTTTTTAAATGGAAAACAATGCTAAGTTAAAAAAAATTTTAGCAAACTGACATTTCACGATAAATATTTTTATTTAAAGATTTACCGGCAAGAATTTTACTGTAATCTTCATTTTTGAATATCTTACAATCACTAAGTAGTAAATACAATTTAACCTGTAATTATCGAACAATGTTATGCATTGTTATGGCTAAATATTTGTTTTCATGATTAACATTTAAAAATATTTGTATTTAATAAAATAATTTAAGACGTTTACTTAACATTGATTCTTTATGTCTAGAAATTTGTTAATTCCCAGAAAAATCCCTAAAAACGTTTCAAAAATAGTAATGATGATACAAAACTGCATTTATGAATGTAATATTTTGTAAGTTATTAAATTGAGAAATTTTTTTCAAAAATAGTTGACTTGCTTCAATATAAATTGAACATATTATATACCTTAAAAAGCCAAATAAAATTTTATAACTTAAAGGTTTGTATGTCCTTCAAGTTTTGTAGTCTTGAGAATTCAGAAAAAAAATGTTTCAAGTTAATCACTTTTAAAATTTAACTGAAAAATGAGCCATACATATTAATGAATTTAATAGTATTTGAGTTTTTGAACCAGCTAAAGGATATGTAAAAGTATTTTAATAGTCCAAAGAATGGGTCTAGTATGCATTAATTTCTATTTTAAATCGTAATCACTCAAACATATAAATTACTTCAAGAAACTTTATAGTTTTGAAACTTAGAACACATGTTAATACCATATAAATAAATATTTTTAATGAAATATTTTATCAAAAAAGCTATTTTTAAAAAGTTTACGAATTATAATATAGAGGAATTTTGCTTCATCATTTCTGAACTTTTCCTACGTTAGTCAGCATATATTGTTTTTTTAAAAAAAACGATAATCCTCCCATTTAAATAAAATGATAACAAAATAAAACACATAAAATAATGAACACTACGCGATCATTATTTTTTTAAAAAACTTTCCTTAAGCTTTGTCATTTTTAAAATTACGGATTTACCGATATAGATAAAAAGCTGAGAGTGAAGTGATCCTTCTTAAACCATTTTATTTTTCCACCACTTTAAAAATTAACTTACTCTTGCTTTGATAAGTTTAACATTAAACAATTTAGGAATTTCTCACATCAAAACCACTTTTCAAGGTATAAAATAAATATATTTATTTTATTTTTTAGCCTTATTAAATTGAATTCTGGGCTATATATACATTTTCTAAGATACTTTAAATATAATCAATCTTGTTCAAAAACTTTTCATTTTAAAATGATAATATTAGGGGGGGCTTCGAACTATTTTTATTTGTAAAAAGCTTAAATTGTATCCATCTAAACTAAAAGAAAAAAACGTAATTTCATTAATTTCTATTTAAGTAAATAAACCGGAGTTTGCACAAACACATTTTTTTCATAATAATTCACAATTGACTTCAGTGAAATTGATACAAGTTTAACTAATGTATTTTGAAGAACCTGGCAGTATGTTTTGAACTAATGGTGTTTAGGGTTAGTTATATTGCACAACACAGAATTTGAAAGACATCTGGGAATTATGTGCTTGCAGTGTTGTAAATATTGTTATAAAACACGCTAGTTTAACTCTTTGGAATGAGGATGAGTTCTCCCAATAGCTTAGATGGTTCAATGAGATGGAGATCCTTGCAAGACTTGGAGCTAAGAGGTCTCATGCGCAAGGGATTCGATGGTTCCAGTTCCATCGAAAAAGGAATCATGGTTCTGGAATCAACACCAAACAAGTGGTACAGTCAACAGGAAGTTCAACGAAGGCCACCTAAGGCTGCGAGTTAGTGAATATTAACGTCACCCTGTTCAACTACTCGAGGATTTTTGCGACGGACCTCGTAATTTTGAAACATAACCAAGTGAAGAGGCTGAGACCTGAGCTGATCCTCCCATCCTAACTTAAGATGCCACACGAACGGGATGCCGTTTGAGCACTCGACAGATTTAATGCGTATTGCTTTTCTACAAGGCGGGTTTTTAGTGGTACTAGGCTCGAACTCATGACACGTCGGACACGAGTTCGTTACCTTCAGCACTAGACTACCGCGGCAGAAAATAATTGAACTGAAGAAAAACTAGTGAGCCAGAGAGAGAGTTTTTCTTTCTGAGATAAATCAATTTAAAGATTGCATTTCCCATTCGGATGGTAATATAAAAATGAACCAAAAAGTTATCATAATTCTAGTTTTTTTTTTAACTTAGGGCTTTATACAAATTATGTGAGAAAAATATGTAAATAACACATGCACAGAAGCATATAAGCAACACATGTACAAGATTGCTACTTCGCATTAGGTGCGTAACGAAAAACGCAGACAACGGCTACAATTTTCTTATGACTTTGCTGCTGCGGTTAAAAAAATTATCAGGCAATCAGTATATAGAGGTCATGTTTACATTTGGCTTCAAATCTGTATCTCCAACTGAGCACATCACATAGACGATCTTATTAGTCACAAAGCCACTATTCTTGGGTGTAAGCAAAAGTGAGGATGTATTCTTTTCACTGATAAATCCAGATTCAGCACATACAGTAATTATTGGCAATTATTCAGTTGGAGAGAGGATGATAGTCAATGTCATCCCTATATAAGGAAAATATATCAGCTTAATAGCAAAGGAATCTTTGCTCGCTATTGCATCATTTTGGGCAGCCGCATACCACTGTATGCCGTTTAGATGGTGCTAATGTCACTATACAGCACTATAGGGATTAGTTCTTTGAAGCCATCGTGATGTTTATCCAGGGCACATAAGGTCCCGACTTTTTTTATATGGACGGTAATACGAAACCATACGTATCTCAAATTGTTGATGTTTTTTTGAAGAAATGACTATGTATTGTTTATGAACTGACCCTCAAAGTCTCCGAAACTCAATCCTACACAACATGTTAGGGATGGCCTAGGAAAGAGGAATTACAATTCTTCGCATCTTTCCTATGGCTCTCTTAAAGCTTTAATTTCTTAACTGGTAATTTTTTTTTATCCAAAATATTTTTAAAAAGGCAAATTTATTGTTGTATTTAACTATACTGATTCCCGCCTTCATCTCGAAAAATATTCAGCATGAAAATAATTTCAGTACCATAGACAAACTACATCCACTTTTCAAGACACTATCATTAAATAATACATAATAAGAATTAAAAATACTCGCAAACCAAAGAAAGAAGACATCAGTGCTCGTACAGAGTAAGGACAAACTGGTTTGATGAAACTTTCAGTAGCCATAATTTTGTACGGGCACGTTTGTACCACGTTTTTCAAAGAATATAGGGTGATTTCTCGATACCATCATTAATATTACATCTCAATGTGAGGATTGTATACCAGTGGAGGCCGGTTACACTTCATATTAGATGGACATTTTAAAAAAAATAATGCATTGTGATTGGACCATTTTTAAACTAATTTGTACTTTGACTAACAATTCACTTATTTTCCATATTGTTACGTTCATGTATGCTTTCTTTCAACGTAAGATATCTTTGTGAAATTTCATAACAATAAACTGGATATTTTTTCAGTTTTCACAGATTTTGTGTTTCTAATCTTAATTCTGAACACCTGAGTTATATGCGGCTTGTACTTCAGTGTAAAAGAAAAAAAAATCGGGTACATTTTTTTTCTTAGATCTTTGAGTGTTTGACATAATGTAAGATATTTAAAATTTGTATTGCAATTAACCTTTTACAAATTGCTAAATAAATTATAAACAGTTTAAGAAAACTTAGAACATTATTAAATTTTGATCAGGTACTACATTTATTTGTAAATATGCATTTATTTCATTAAAGATACTTGTATAACTAGAATTGAATATTGAATATTTTTAAATATATATGTTGTTTGCTTGTATTTCTTATGAGGGAAATTGTTTTTAAAAGGCAACTAATACAACAGCCTAAAATTTCAATTTCATTTCAACCCTTCAGGTGCTAGCAATCTTGTGATAGCGTGTTTCTAATATAAACTAGAAAAATATATTTTAAAGAAAAATTAAATTAACTTCTTTCCTGTAAAATTCATATTTTATTACAGACTACTGATTGAAAATACCAAGAGAAATAAATGCTATTGTATTTTACAAAAAAAAAAAAAACAATTTCTTTCATGCACATGCAAAAGTTGCGGGGGCGCAAGATCGAAAATACCAAAGATTTTTTTTTTTTTGCTTTTTTTTTGTAAAACGACTTATAAGATTTCATCGTTGTAAAAGGGGGGGATGGGGTGGAAAAACTGATTTTTTTTCCTAGGGTTTTTTTATTGCTTCCGTTACGTAAGTAGAAAGTTTGATCTATTTTTTCTCCAAAATTTAAAACTTATTATTTTAAAAATGTACTTTATATGGTACAAAATAAATTCTTCACTATGCACTAAACTATATCTTATTAAATTTATTTTGTATTAAAATGATAAAGTAAGGTAGGCATATATGTTTTATAAAATTGTCAGAATTTGATAGCCCTGAAGTAAATTAATTTTATGTTAAACGTTTATCTTTCCAGAAATTTATTTTTTAATTAAGAAAAAAATTTACAATACCTAAGCAATTTTCTTGAGATACAAAATTACTCATTTAAATTAATAACAGTGTTTAACTTTTTATGTATGTATGCTGTCTTTATTGATTATTTAAACTGCACTTTTACGTTACGTATTGTGTCTTTTCTAAAAATTTTAACATCTTTATAAGATACGCTTATAAAATTTCGCTAAAAATATACATACACAGGTATATATGAAATATATATATATTAACGAAAAAGATTATTCATTCCCCCAAAACATACTTAAAACCACGAACAGAAGATTTTTATCGCTTAAAGTTTAATTAGAATATGTGCTTGAATAAAAAACTAATTTCTCTTAACCACAATAACAATTCAAAAAGCGATGCCATTTTTTCGTTACTGTGCATGCTAAAATCCCTATCGTAGCAAAAAAAATATCATTTACTTACGCTAAGAAAATGACTATTCTTTTAGTAATTGTAGCGTGTAGAAATACGATTTGCTAATGGACATGAAGCCATTTAATCTACATTATCGAGTTGCAGTTTCCTGAAACTAGAAAATTTTAAATACCGGAAGTATAAAAACTCTTGTTCGAAGCAGGTCTTCCGTTGCACAAATCGATATGTGCCTGAAACGCGGTCACGCAATTAGAAATTATTTTTGCCATGTGGTATTACTCTAAGGTCTAGATTTAATGATATTTACGAAAGACTTCAGTATGTTGTTCACCTCTTTATACATTTTTTTAAATAAAAGCATTGGTTTTTTTAGTGAGACCCATAAATAGATCCTACATATTTGAAAAGAAGCATTTAATGTCTAAGATTCAATATCTCAGTATTTAAAATAAAATATACAATAAAAATAAGTAATATTTACTTAGACTACTTGAAGGTTAAGAAACTGTTAGCCATTCCAATCAGGAAGTGAAGTTTTGTAACAGCAAGTCTTTTATTTATGGTAGTAAAGTTTAATATTCTTCTTCTGGAAACTGTAACATAGTTTTTGTTTGAAAGAATTTTCCATAAGTTTACTATTGTCTCTTCACACATGAATTTAAATACTTAAAGTAATTCTTTATTTAATTTAGACATATCTACTATAATTTTATAAGTCACTTACTACAATATTTTACTGTTTTTGTTGATGTTGTCACATTAACCACTTATGGTATCCGACTACGTTCGGAACCATGATTTTAAAGAAGAGCATAACTGGATAATTTTCATGATATTTAGTGTCACTCAGATTAGAATACATGTATACAATTGTTTTAAGTACATTTTGACAAAAAATAATATTTAAATATAATATTTTGGCAAAAAATTAACCTAGAATAATCTTTTTTCCAAACGTTCTCCTTTTGTGAAAAATGGTTCTATTGTAATAATATTTTGCTTGTATGTAACTCAGATCTCTCTACAGAGGCTCAACTAGAGTTTTTGAAAAATTCACATTATTTTCAGAGATACCACCAATTGAAATAATTATTCGCGTTTTTTTCTTGAAATTGCTCCCCTCTATTGTCGTAAAATATGAATAAATCCACTTCTAAGTTATATATTTCAAAAATTATCGTTCACCCTCTGAACAGAGGTCTGAGCTACGTACAGGCAAAATATTATTCTAATAAAAACATTTTTCACAAAAGGAGAACATTTGGAAAAAAGATTATTCTAAGTTAATTTTTTGCCAAAATCTTGTATTTAAATACATTTTTTGTCAAAATGTCCAAAAAACAGTTTTATGTATATATTCTAATCTAAGTAACACTAAATATCATGAAAATTATCCATTTATGTGCTTTCAAAAATAACGGTTCTGAACGTAGTCGGATACCTTAACAATGAATAAATAATTATTTTTCTGTTGTAATTATTATTGTTTACGAAGAGCTTTTTAATTTTCTCTTTTTCGCACTAAAATAGAACAAACAAGCATTCAATAGATAATCATACTTAAAAACGATATTTAAACATAACAATACTTTGTAAATTATGCTTTTTGAAGAAATATTAATGTTCTTCAATTTGTTTTAGTTTGTTGTTAGTGAATTTGTGGGTACTAATTCCTGTGTATTTCTTTAAAATGGAACGTATGTTCATGTCACTTTGAAAGAATATCATTATAACTTAAAAGGGTTAACTGGATTAAAAATTTGGGGACTTTTTTTAACTAAAATAATTATAGGGACGGAATTTAAAATGAAGATCAGCTTAGGATTAATACACAAATATTTTCATCTGCTTGAATTATTCTGATTTCTTGCACATAGTTAAATTAATGAATAAAGTCAGATGCTTGTATACATTATTTGATATTCAAATGCTACAATATTTGCATACAACAACACAATACATGCAGGGAACGTTAAATTTAAATGAAAGTTAAAACAGTCTGACATATTCAAATGAGCAGCAGTTCGGAGCATTTGAACGATGCAATTAGGAGTAATGTCATTTTTCATCTATATAAAAAAGAAGATTGCACAAAGGATTTATGATTCAGAAGTAATATATGAATGTTGTTTATTTGAGTGAAGGTAGAGTTATTCTTTTTGTAAGAAAAAGGAACTCTTGCCAGCACGTGGTGGGATTGGACTATGACAAGATCATGGTCTGAAGAAATCGTAAAATGTCGACGTGATAATGCAGTTTATATTGGTTATGATTCCACTATTGCTATGTGAATATGAAAGTGATAGAATCAGAAAATTGATACATACATCATGCAAAAATTTAGCTACCGAGACTACTTTCTACCAAGAAAAATATATGTTGTTTGAGACGTCTTGCATGATCATAAGACTACATTCCCTGATTTAAAAACTTGACTTATTTGCAGAAGTTTTTGTAAGAAAAGTACAACGAACATTGCAGCATGGATTGTCTCCGCACACTGATTATTGTGGTGGCTTTCATTTTATTTCTGCATATAAAACAGATGTCCCTTCAATGATGCTTTGAATGAGGATCATGGGTCCAGGAAAATCATCACGTCGTCTTCTGAGACGAATCTTGCTAGTGTAAGGAATCATGAGGCTTTAGGTGCAATACATTAAGCAACACTACAAATTTGAAAGAAGATGTGTAATTTTTTGTTGTTCAAATGTATTTATTTTAATATTATTTAGTCCTTTGTAAAACACTTATATTAACGGTTTAAGAAGCATAAAGGAGCGTTATCCTAGCATTGTTTAATATAAAGGCAAAACATTTTGTTTCACTCAAAAGGAAGCCATTTCGCCCTCATCTTGTAGAATTTAGTTTGGAGTGGCTTCCGTTTGTAATTTTCAATGTAAAACCGATTTCGAAATATAAAGTTCGATGTAAAATAATTCTTCAGAACTAATTTTTTGATCTTTATGGAAAATATATCACATAGTGTAATAAAGCGTTAAAAAGAATTTACTGGTTAATTGTGTTTAACTGAAATTTTTAAAGAAAATAAATTCGTTTTTAATAGTTCTGTGTGCACATTTAAATCAAGGTCCATCTAAATAAAAATAAAATCATTGAATCACTTTTATCGTTGCAAAGGACAATATTTTATTTGGTTTTTCGTTTTCGTGTGTAACTTCTGGTTTATGTGTTTCAATTACTATATCAAGCAAATTGCCTTTAAATTTCTGTAATATGTATTATTTCAAGAGATTATTCAGTGAATAAGGAAAACTGTTATAATCCAATACTTTAAAAAAGCTCTGAGTTTTCCATGACCTAGAATTTTATAAAATAATTTACTTTAAATTACACTTCAAGCTACATGGGGTTTGTAACAATGATCTTCTGCAATTATAAGCCACGGTCAATTCACGAAGATGAAGCTGGGGTAGTGAACGACGAAGTCCAGACAAGAACCATTTGGTTTCTGGGATGCTCGAATCTGCGTGGAGATTCCGAGGTGAAAGGTTGTTAGAATCTGCTGATGAGACATCGTCTTTTTCTATTGCTTCGTATTTTGGTGTCTTTCTTGTGTTATTGTAAGAGTTTGTCATACTACTGGAAATAAAAAAAACACCTGAAATAATACCACTTTTTTATAATTTCTACATCACTTTACGCAAGAACATTGAGAACGAGTTCAATTTATTGTTCACATGCATATTATCCACAGAGAGAACTTAACGGAATCAGGATTCACAACTTTACTTTCAGACTTCAACATTGATGGTCATGATACTCTAAACTGGGATCATAGAGATATTTTTCCCATTCGTAACAAAATAAGTATGACATTTTCTGCATTTGATACGATTTAAAATAAATGAAGTTCCACATTGTATTGGTTTAATTTCCCTGTACAGCACACAAAGCTTAATAAACCTTTAGCTACCGATTAAAAGTTACGCTATTCGCTTTTCGGTGCCACCATTTTTCACATAGCTGTACAAAATTCTGATCAAAAAGTTGGAAGATTTTAATTACCACTTTCCCAACGTTTTGAGATTTTGATGTATATTACTGAATTTGATAGAGATGACAAATTAAGGTATCGGACTACGTTAGGAACCGTATAAAATGTATGTATAAAATTGTTTAAAGACATTTTGACAAAAAAAAATTATTTAAATACAATATTTCGACAAAAAAATAACTACGAATAACCTTTTTTCAAAATGTTCTGGTTTTGTGAAAAATGCCTCTATTATAATAATATTTTGTCTGTATATAGCCCATACCCCTATAAAGAGGATAACTATGAGTTTTGAAAAACTCACATTATTTCCAGAGTTACAACCAATTGAAATAATTATCGGTATTTTTTTCGCAAAATTTCACCCCTCTGTTTTCGTAAAACATGGATAAACCCACTTCTGAGTTATATAGTTCAAAATTTCTACTTGAGCCTCTGTAAAGAGGTCTGAGCTATATACAGGAAAAATAATATTATAATAGAAGCATTTTTCACAAAACCAGAACATTTTGAAGAAATGTTATTCTATGTTCATCTTTTGTCAAAATATTGTACTTAAATATTTTGTTTATTGTAATACTATTCTTAAAATAATTTTATATACATTTTCCTATCTAAGTAATACCTTTAAGAAGTGCAATATCTACATGTAAAGAACTTGAATACAGCTTATTCCAAGATTATATTTGTTTATATTAAGAACCTATTTGACAACTCGAGGTTTACTTTGTCCTTTTTCATGCATTTGTTATAAAACATAAATAAATGTAACCGTCAACTCAGAATAAAATAACACCTAATTCAACAATCGACAAAATTAGCTAGTTTTAAAAGAAACGTTTCTCAAATAACATTCACCATGCCTCTTTATTTAACAGAAAAGGAGAATCAAAAGTTGTACAGAAATAGAAAGCGGAATTAAGTAGATGTATGTGAGAATAAAAGTACTGAAACAATAAGGAAACATTTTCTTTACGAAAAGAACAGAAATTAGCTAAGTACACACTAACACATTAATGCGGGTTGTTCAGAGACGAATTTGAATTCAGATGTAGAATATTCTTTGAGGAATCGTTTATTTTAAGTACGTGCATATGTATATATCATTCTTGAATATAGTGAGGTATTTGAAAATTCTTGCAGTTCAAATAAATATGGGACGAATAACGTGATAGAGACTGTCTTAAGATATTTAAATAATTAATGCGAACAGTTGCTTTGGTCAAATTATAAATAATAAATTACAAGGTAGAAAGCGTTATTTTCATGTGTAGAAGGAAGAATATCTCAAAACATTTAATCCACTTTAAAAGGAGTTGAATGTACTAAAAATTGAGATGTTGAAATGTTTTTAAAAAGTTCTTTCACATAACACAGTATTTGTTTTTAAAATAACAATGATTATTCGAACACTGAGTTTAAAATTATCACATTGGCTTATAAACCATAAAAAACATTATCACTTGATATATTGTGAATATTAGTGAGGTCATGAATTCAAAGACTTTAGCGGTATTTTTCATGATCTAAATATATATATATATATATATATATATATATATATATATATTTAAATATATAAAAACAATCACAATTATCAATTTAAAAATGAAATATATGAATCCCAAAATAAAAACACTTCACAATGGCGAATATAAAAGATAATGTTCCATCATTTTCAAACAAAATTAAAAAATTATAAAATAAAATAATTTTTTTTTAAAATATCAAGTGCAATCTCGGACTTAGGACCGATAAGTGGGGTTAAACTAGTTTGATGGCGCCAACCTTCCCCTATTGCAACTTGGTAATTTAATTGGAAAATTTTCAAATTTCAGAAAAAAAAATTAAAAGTTAAAATTAAATCATTATACTTGAAAAATAAAACTATTCGCCATCACATTCAAAGATATTGCAATATTAAAATTTAAAAACAATTTAGTACATAATATAAGTGAACCCTCAAACTTCAAGATGATGCACACATCTTTAAAATAGTTGTAAAGGTAGAAAAAATAAATTCCTGATCCGAAAGTTCAAATCAAAAATATTTGAGATCGAAAGTTCAAATCAAAAATTATCTAAAATCAAAAGTTCAAGTTAAAAAATCCAGAAAGTTCAAGTTAAAAATCCGAAAGTTCAAGTTAAAAAATCCGAAAGTTCAAGTTAAAAAATCCGAAAGTTCAAGTTAAAAAATCCGAAAGTTCAAGTTAAAAAATCCGAAAGTTCAAGTTAAAAAATCCGAAAGTTCAAGTTAAAAAATCCGAAAGTTCAAGTTAAAAAATCCGAAAGTTCAAGTTAAAAAATCCGAAAGTTCAAGTTAAAAAATCCGAAAGTTCAAGTTAAAAAATCCGAAAGTTCAAGTTAAAAAATCCGAAAGTTCAAGTTAAAAAATCCGAAAGTTCAAGTTAAAAAATCCGAAAGTTCAAGTTAAAAATCCGAAGTTCAAGTTAAAAAAATCCGAAAGTTCAAGTTATATAATCCGAAAGTTCAAGTTAAATAATCCGAAAGTTCAAGTTAAATAATCCGAAAGTTCAAGTTAAAAAATCTGAAAGTTCAAACTAAAAATTTCTAAAAACCGAATGTTCACATTAAAAACACAGTATATTCACAAATGAATAGAGTAAATCATTAAAAATACAGTATATTCACAAATGAATAAGAAATCATTAAAGACTCACCAAACAGTATCCCATCAAGAATATGATCCATTTCTTATTGCACGACATTTCATTTTTAATATATCAAATACACATATTTTGTTCATAACATCCATCCATGTCAATCCAATCGATTCTTGATCCAATACCAGAGTATGACCACTTGTCATCAGATGCAAAACCATATCACATGCAAAAGACTTGCTTGATTGATTGGTCATAAATGTCTGATTGGACATAAATGTTTAACTGGTAATAAATAATTTTAAAGTGTATATATAGTTGTGTAAATATTGTTTTAATTGTGTGTGTATTAAAATGTATATTAAAATGTAACCTGTGTGTGGAATGTATATTAAAATGTAACATGTGTGTGGAATGCACAAATTCTTCACAGCTGGACCACTAACAAGCTGACTTTGTGGACCCTAATGTTGTGTGGTGGATTTGTGCATTTACGAGTTTAAAAATATTTTTAAGAAATATTTCTGATCTATATATTTTTCTCAGGAAATTGATGGGATAATCATTTTGTATGCACATTAATATAAATTTCTGGATATTTTTGAATCTATCAATATTGTGCGTTGTTAAATTATTATTTCTCAACAGAAAATTTAAAATTATATTTCTAAATACAGATATATGAAGACAACTATTGAAGTTTGGTATCTTTTTATGACATTGAATTTAAATGCTTCCCTTTTATCATATATATTGCTATATAATTTGTTGTCAATAATAGTTAAATCCAAATCAAAAATTCAACTTTGTTTGAGTTAAAATTCGTCTGTATTAATTTTAGGTATTCCGGATAAAAATTAATGTTAGGTTTAAATTCTCTATCATGACCTATAACAATTAAATCATCTATGTATCTTAACAAGAGGCAAGAGGTTCCTTTCTTCGAACTATTTCATAATGGTGTAAATATAGGTTAGCGAGACTATTACTAGCCGGGCCACCCTGAGGCAATCCTTTGATTTGTTTATAAAGTTTGTTCTCAAAAATAATGAAGTTCTCCTGTATAACAAAACGAATAAGTGTATTGAACTTTTCATAACTAATGTAATTATTCAAATCATATTTCTCATATGCAACTGAAAGTACCTGAATTATATCTTCTATTTTAATGGAGTTAAATAAATCCTCGAAATCGAACCCATACACAGAAAATACCTCTTGTTGATCAACTTTCTTTATTACATCATGGCTGTTTTTTATAATAGAAGTATCCTTAAATTTGTCTATTGTATCTTGTAATATGGTCTGTAAAATTCTTCCCCGATTTTGATATATAAGTATTGAACCCATTTGTTACACTGCGGAATTTGATTGGATTCTTATGAAATTTAGGAGTCAGAAATATATGGGGATATATAATTTTATTGCTAGAAATATTTAATTGTTTACAAATGCAAATAATCTGTTGTTAATTTCTTTCATACTAAATTTACTTACATCATATGCATTATTATTTTGTATATGATCATTTATTAATTACTATAATAATATTAACATATAATTGCATAATTTCCTGGTACTTTATCTACATAAACGATCACAAAGTGTTTTTGTAAGTTTTCTATTGGTCCCTTAATTTTTCTATAACAATCTTCATTTTTTTGTTCTAAAAATTAAAATTCATTAAGTCCTTGAGGACATGAAAACCATATTCTTTAAAAAAAAAGCCTGAGTAGGTAAATTATATTTAATTATATATATATATATATATATATATATATATATATATATATATATATATATATATATATATATATAAACCATCAGAAAATGACACATAATTAGCTTCGAAAGTATTTTGGAAAAATCTCAAAATATTACTATATGCTTTATGCAAACTTCTGTGCAACAAAACCAGATGCAATCTTAAAGTAACAAATTCCTCATTCAACACATTTTTTTTATTTACTGCAATTGTTAAATAACACTGTGATTATTGCATTGCCTTAAAAATGAAAAACAAAATTATCGATAGTAGTATTGTGAACAGTAATGTTGTCCTGAATTTAATGGCCTTAGAGGTGATTTTGATGATAAAGAAAGGTAAATAAAACATCATAAAATATTTTACAACAATCTGAAAATATTAATACAGGTTTTGTACGAACTACTGTGCAACAAACCAGATGCAATCTCAAACTAACAAACTAATAATTTTAGTTATTTTATTTGTATTTAAAGCAAATTTTCATTTTAAACATGCATTTTTTATCTTATAGAAACTTTAAGAAAGTTATCAAAAACGCTTTAGAATGCACAAAAATTTTTTCTTCAATTTTTGCCCAGAAGCTGTTTCGTTAAATCATATACATATTAAAAAGTTCTAGCTTAAACGTTTTTGAAATCCTTGACTTAACTTAATTTCTTCTTATCGATATTGAAAATAAACAAATAAATAAACCAGGTTTAGTCATTGCTCCAGGGCCCTTAAAAGAAGCTCCATTTTTCGAGACAGATATTCAATAAGATTCGTATACTAAGGCCCTTAGGACTAGATAGCCAAAAGTTCTTTTTGAAATGTGTAGAAAAATTTCAGTTTTCAATTTCCGATTTTTTCCTTTTATTGGTAATTTTAGTAAAATTACTTTAAATCGAGTTTTTCTTTTAAAAATAGCTGAAATAGCAATATTCGAGTATAAAAAAACCATTGCATGAAAAATAACATTAAAAAAAAGAAATGGATGTTTTACAAAATAGAGTGTTTAGAAGTGCTAAGAGCGAAGAATTGAACTAAAAAAAGAAAGAAGTATATATATATATATATATATATATATATATATATATATATATACTTCTTTTTTAGTATATATATATATATATATATATATATATAGGTGTTTTACAAAAGTATATTTAGACATGCAAAGAAAGAAAAACTTTCCCATAGATTGTGTTATTTAAATATTAATGCGTAGTTAAAATATGCCTAGGAATACGTCTTAGATATTTTCCACAAATGATTCGTTAGGAAAGAAAATAAACTTTATGAATGACTGTTAATTAATTTTACATCTTGAAAACTACACGAGGGCTATTGACAGTGTGTTTATCGTAATTCTGAATATCAATCAAGTGATGTAGATGATGGCACCTGAGCTGACCCCCCTCCACTCTCCA
This sequence comes from Trichonephila clavipes, assembly GCA_019973935.1. Taxonomy (NCBI): domain Eukaryota; kingdom Metazoa; phylum Arthropoda; class Arachnida; order Araneae; family Nephilidae; genus Trichonephila; species Trichonephila clavipes. The sequence goes on along the minus strand of BMAU01019643.1, from coordinate 473,000 downwards.
AACTCCTTATCACATCAAGGTGATGACTTTGAGCAATTACAAATTTAACGCGCATAAGACTCTCTTATTTAGAAGTTTTAATCAGAATTGGAAGCTACAAATAGAAAAACATCCGGGAGTGAGTTCATGAATTTATTATTTGGCTATAGGGGCAATATAATCATAAAAAATAAGGATATTACAGATGTTAAAACATATGAAGTCTACTTTTGAGAGCTTTTAGATACTTTATTCTTGAAATAAAATAGAACATACAATTTAGGAAATATTGAGTTATTTTAAAAGTGTATGTATTTTCTAGTACTATGAGTGGAAGAAAGTTAATCTAAGAAGTATATATAATACGACTCAAACTTAAAGTGTATTTGTTAAAGTCACACAGAAAAAAAAACAAAAATATGGTTAGATATACCATTAGAATACTTAACGAATAAACAATTTTAGCGAATTTGGTAAAATCCAGTAATTTGTTTCCTTCAATACAATTTTTGACGAATCACTGATTTTAGGACTGTAAAAATTCATCCGTAGAGAAAAACAGAGGAAGGGGATTATTAAGATTTTGTGTTTCAAAAATTATTCTCTCAAAATTGGTTTCAAATATATTAAAACCTAAGGTACGCATGATTGTAGATTTCTAATAAAAATGTAAAGGTTTTATTAGTTTAACTTTTTAACAATATGTACTTTCTTCTTCAGATTTCATTAATTTAATTTTATTTTTTTGTTCAGTTTATAGTTGTCGATATTTTCTCGAACTGCATGCATTTTTGTATTTACAGCTTCGTATTTGAAAAGTTTAAAAACATTTTCTCCCCCACATATTCAGTTACAATTCCCTATAATGATCAAGATAAATAGTCTAAAAGAATTATAATATTCCATAACTGTAGTTACTTTAATTTTTAGTAGTCTCATGAAATTATTTTAAATTAATAACATTTTATTAAATTAATAAGTGCACTACAATAATTTTATTAGTATGTCATTATTTCTCATTTTAATACAAAATATGAAAAATCTTATACATGTTATGCATGAATTTACTTTAAGTAACTTAAAATATATTACTAAATTTGTAAAATGTTGAAATAAATAACAATTCAAAAACACACAGCATATATTTTTTAAGATAAGTAATAAAAAGGTCATTAAGAATAGTTTTTATTTAATTAAGTATGGATGAAGAAAACGAATCTTAATCATCTGATGTAATTTCTTTGCTTCGTGTTTCTTCATTTTAAGTAGTTTTATATATTGTTACGTAGATCCGGAATCGAGGATTTTATGCAAAACAATCACAAATAAAATAAACAGTTCTTCAAGAACGTTGCGAATTCATTATCAAAAATCCAAATCCTTTAAATACAGGATTCAGCAGCAATAATCACAGGGTAAATATCCGAAGGTCTTCACACCTTCAATAGCAATCAAACACAATCACCAGTGTTTAAAAATATACGTAAGTAAATATTATTCAGCAGCACAGCCGAGCTAATCGCTAGTCAAAACAATCCTCACTACTCTCTGACTTAATCAAGATTGATCGCTGGCTTAATCAAGAGCATCTTTTTATATGCGCGACAGAAACTTCTAGAAATATAACCGCTCGTGTCATTGAACGTGACACTAGTGGAGAGATCTACTACTTTCCAGAAGATCCCAGAGGGTTCTGAACTCGCCAACATGGTTGCCAAAATCGCCAAATTGGTCGCTAACTTGGTTGCAAAAAATGACGCCAAATTGTCTCTACCGCCAAGTTCTCATTGAATGGCTATTATAATGTAAGGGGCGGCACTGCTTGTGAATAGAACAATTTTAACATGAAATAAATGTAACAGAGTAATATAAATGCATTAAACACTCAAATACAAATTACTTACACTATTTACACAAAATTCGTAACAATATCTTTTAAATCTAAACAGAAAAATGCATCATGTCCAAAATACTGATTTAGTACAATGCACTAAGTTCCTTATGAAATAATTATTATTTTCATTTGAATTACAGGATAATATACTCAAATTATGTACTTCTTTAAACTATATCCCTAGTTGAAAAGATTAGAGATTAGCTTATTCGTGTAGTTACTTTTTACTTTCTACAAACAGTAGAAATGAAACATTCTTGAGCATTCCCTGTACATATTTTTAAATGCATCTATTTTTATACGTTTCTTTAAACATTTTGAGAGAATATTTTACATTAATAACAAAAGACAAATATAAAAATGTTTACGATATTTGAAAAAATCAGCTTATATATAATGAAAAGTCTTCTAAAGTATGTTACAAAATAATATTATTTTTTGTTATTTTAGGACTGGGCAATGTTTGAAGTGCTTGTTAGATATATATATATATATATATATATATATATATATATATATATATATATATATATATATATATATATATATATATATATACACACATGGAACAATTCTTTAAAAAAAGTAACCAAATTTTAATGTGCGTTTTAAACTAAAATTCAAATTAATATATAAAGAAAAACTTATAATACTATTATAAAATGAAGCAGCTAGATCAAAGGTTTCATTTTTTATATAATACTGCTATAGGTAGTAGCATCGTAGCTCGGACAGCACAACTGTATGTTTGTATGAAGAATAGTACGAATCTTCCTCGAGTATCAAAAAAGAGTTATTGAAAATATTTGCTATAAGACTCGGAAGATTTTATGCATTTTAATGTATGTTTGGAAGGTTTGTCACAAATAACATTTTGTTTATACATCGAATATTCCAAAACTGTATCTGTGATCAATGAAGGAGCAAAATTATTTCTTTCAAATTCGAATGACAAATTGCTCTTGTGCGTAAGCATTCATTTGAAATTCATATACTAGTTAGAATACCTTAGGTAAAGAATCTGAAATTGAGAAAGTTTCGTCTGATCATCTAATGAATATTCTCCACCTGCTTAAATTCAAACGGATTTGGAAAATGTATTCAGAATAGTTTTGGGTGCAAACTTAATTTCATTTCCTATGTGCAGATATTTTTACTGAATATAACCTCTTCTTCTAATGGAATATTTTTAAAAAATACATCCCTTGCTTTACTTTGATATGAAGAACAACATCAAGTCATTTCTTGTCAAATTATACAAATAAGTTTTTAAAACTATTTTAAGTTAATAAATTAATAAATTTTATTAACTATATAGCATGAGATGAGGTTTTAAAGGAAGATGCTTTCGTAATGTAATCATACAGGTGTACATGCAGTATTCTGTAAAATGGTTTAACATAACAAGGTAAAATGTTAGAAATTAGCTTTTGAGATCCGTTATTCCTAATAACATAGCTTTTTCTAAACATTGAAGGAAAATAAATGCATAACTATTAAAAATGACTTGAGCCATACATTCTTCTTCCTAACATTAGTTTTTTAAACTAAAAACCTAAGCATGGCTTCTTTTTGGTGTTACGAGCCCTATAACATTACAAATTAAATATACAGAGCTTCAAAAATTTAATTGGAAATATTTATATGTTCATAACAAAAGAAAACGTATAAGATATTTTTGTTAAATGTAAAATGTATAATTTATGAAAAATTATGTACATTTTATTTGCGCTAAAAATAAATACCTGCACTATTTAAAGAATGCATGAATAATGCTTTTGAAATGAATTAAATTTCGCGTTCAGCTTAATTTATTCAAATAAATGTATCCGTAAATATAATAGCATTTTTATTACTGCATAGTATTAAAATACTTTAACGCATAGTTTAAATTTGAAAAAAAAATATTGATAATGCATTTTAAATTTATTTTTCAGTAAATGTAATGTTTTTTTTCCAATATTTATTTTTTAAATTTATTTTTATAATGTATTGCAACTATATATTAACTTATATAAGCACAAAACTAATTATGAAAAGAATATGTCATTCAGTTAACATGCAATGCACATCAAAAAGTATTTTTAGTGTATTTATTTATAAAACAAAATTTATATTTGTAGCAATATTACGTCAAAACAATTACCTTATATTCATGGTAATTGTTTTTGCTAAGTTCAATAGTTTAGTAGTGAAGAATAATCAAAATGAATTTCGAACTTCAAAATATTAAGTGCCATATTTTCATTAATATGAAGTGTAATAATACATTTTATAACAGATTTATTATTTTAAAATCATTTATTTTGTTTCCACTTACACTTGAAACTTTTATTTCTTCAGAATGAAATTTCAATATCCAGAATATATCTTTATATAAAAAAATCAGTAAGCATTGAATATACAACCTATAAAGAATATATAGCATCCTTTAAAAAATGAGTAGTAATACAATGCTTTGAAGTTATGAATTCCTGTGTCCACTCCAAACCGTGAAGCTTCTCCTTTGTCATCTTCAGCAAAAAGTAACTTCATCATAATTGCATAAGAAACCAATTTATGTGAAGAAAACGAGCACAAATCACTGAAAATATTCACCCGACACAGCTCTAAGTTTAGAATCATTGTGTCATAAATCAGGTTTTTTTATGATACTTGAAATATCTCACTTCAACGCCTGGCGGGTGTCCAGGAAATCTGATAGCTATCTAATTTACATAATTTCCCCATACATATTCCCAGTCGTCTTTCTTTGAGATGTATTTATAAAAACGAATAGAGAGGGTTCTTGATGATCATGGGAACATCAAGATAAATGGTTATTGGCATCTGTTAGAATTCAATCAATTGTGACTGAATGCTCTATCCACTGTATGTAGTAAAGAACCATGTTTTTCATAGTTCTAACTTTGAGACACATTTTCGAAAATGGTAGTAAAATCTCAACTTTTTTTCAAATTGTTTAAAATACATAGACATATTCCGCGGAAAGAAATTGCTTGAAATTTGTTTCATTTGCTTCATGGAAATATAGATATAATTCAAAATAAATTTTACTAATTCATAAGATAATTTTGCATTGATATTTCTATTTTCCAAGGAAAACTATTTTACATCAATATAACAATTATTAAAATGATTAAAATTAAGTTTATGAAATTACTAATGAATTACTTAAATAAATTTAAGTATGAACACATTGAATAAACCATTAATTTCATATTCAAGTTCTTTGTTAATCTCATCCGCGCAAAAAATTTGCAATAAAGGACAGTAAATAAAGAAGAAGGAAATTAAAGATACTTTTAACATTATTTGGTGCTCCATTGTTTTTTAAACTGGCCAAATATGAATAGAGTTGAAAATAAATTATCTGAGATCCACGAGGTGAAAATATGGTAATAAAATGTTTTGGCGATAAAACAAAGGGACACACTCGCAAAAAATATATATATTGTTTACTTTTCTGAATATCCTAGGAATATTTATGTTTAACGTTAATTAATGATAATATTACAGTATGCTTATTTTCTTGCATGTTAAATTTCGTTCATCAATATATCATATTTTATTATAAAATGCCTTTTACAATAGAACATTTATACGAAAGCACAAGTTTGGAACAAATTACTACGCCTGTTTTAAATGGCTAGTCTCTACAAAGTGCTAAAGAAACAGAGAAAAAATATTAGCACTGATTGCACACAAAATTTTGGCAATTTTAATCTGTCCGAGTTTCAAATAAATATAGAGAATTGTGAAAATGTTTAGTACAATCTTTAAGAAATGCCGTCATTTTTGCATATTTTCATGAAATGATGTAAAATGTGTGTTTGATAACATAAATGATATAATTGAGTTATTTTTAATATTGTTTAACATTTTCACATTAATCAAACTGTTGAAAGCATATGATTGGATTGTGATATTTGCTTTTCAATATATGGATGTTTGAAATGGTGTGTTCTTACAGACACAACAAATCCTATTAATCAAGTTGATGGAACATAACTTGAAACACTGAAAATGTTGTGAATGGATGGAAATTTCTTAGCTTATAGATGTCATCAACGAGAGATTTTTTTTAAAAAAATGATAATTTTTCAGAGTTTATGCGAAAACAACTTTATTCGTCTTGTGAAATATTTTAAAGCGCTTAGGCCTTTCAAAATAATCTTAAAAATATAAATATGTGAATAACATTTTAGAGAATTTGAACCTAAACTAAAATGAAAATGTACTAAAAGAATTAAAAGTATTTTAGTTTTATCATCACATATAATCGTTTGTCCTATTTATTTAATTTTTCTTAAGCAATTCTTGTAAGTTCGTCAAGATACTGTAGTTATGGATAATAGATATATCCTCAACTTTTTGTCTCTTTTGTAACTAAATCATTTACTTCCTTTCTGAAATCAGTTTTATAATATTGAAAGAATAATAATGTTTTTCATTGTTTTTAATTTTTCGATATATATTTATCTTTGAGGAGAAAAAAAATATGAATATTTCTAGAGCTAGCTTATTTCTTTAAAATTTGAATAAAAATATTCATAATGAATCAAATGTGATTAAAAACAAAGTTTTGACAAAGTACAAAATAGCACTTATTTATAAAATTGTATAAAACTCAACTAAAGATTTTTATTACTGTTCGTTTTTAGACCATTTTGGTTGAATTTTTTTGATTTTTGCAATTAATAAGCAACATGTTTCAAGAAAAAAAACATTTTTATTTATGTAATACATATTGTTCAATATAATGTGAAGCATAATTTTAATTTATTACTTAATTATTAGTTGATTGAATATTAACGTCGCACTGTTCAGCTACACGAGGGCTTTTGGCGACGGACCACGTAATTTTGAACCATGGTCAAGTGACGTGGACGACACCTCAGCTGGAACCCCTCTCCTAACTACCACACCACACCAACGGGAGGATTTAATGTGCATCGCTGCCCTACACGGCGGGTCTTTAGTGGTACTGGGATCGAACTCGTGACAAAGCAAGCCACGATCCGATACCTATACCACTCGGCTACCGCGGCCACTAATTGTTAGCTGAATAACTCGCACACATTTGGACAAAAAAATAATAAAACAATTAGGGAAAAATTTTTTTAAAAAGTATCTCAAATTCTAAAATCAATTAATTCCATTTTTACAGTTAATTTTTCATTATACTTTTGAATTTAAGTCCAAATGAACAATTTTAGTGTTTCTTTCTGTGCATACGTTGTTTTCAAGTTTCTAAAACGATCATCAAAACTGAAATATTATGTATTTCTGCGTCAGCATATTTTAAAATTAAGACTTATAAAATGATGGAAATAAACACAAAATAAAATTTTATATTCATTTTAGGAATAGTTTTATCAGTGTAAACTATTCTGATGAAATAGTCTAAACATGTAAAGGAAAAAAATCTACAATTCCTTTATCTCAACACTTTCTCTACGCATTTTACAATTACATTTTAAAATACGTGTCATTTTAGAAAAAAATAAACTTTTAGACAAAAGAACAAGCAAAATTAGAGAACAGATAATTATGAATTTTCCAAGCCATGTGCGACAATTGCAAAAATTCTTTCAAAAATGGATATAATTGCATTTGTTAAACGAAAATTCTAAGTTTTACTAGAAATCAATACAAACGGAAGCAAAATTCCAAGCTACGTTATTCATGCTGCGCAATTAGCGACAATTTAGGCTAATTAATTTTATCCGGGCTTGTTATCAGCATCGGTACGAGATAAGAGCTTTAAATTAATAACCGGAACTTATTTATAGCTATAGATTAAAACTCAGCCTTTCTCACAGCTGTGTGAAACTGGAATTAAATGTGTTTCACTATCGATGCCATGTTTCATAGAAATAAGCCACAGAGAGATTTAAAACTTTAGAGTTAAAATGAATAATTATTATATGTATAATGCTATCTGCTTTCAAAAAACATAGTTTATGTAGGTCCAATTATACTAATTTTGTCATTTAAATTATTTAGAAACTTTTATGATTGATTAGATTCCAAAAATAGTGTGTGCCATTCTGAGAAATTTAATCCCAAGGAAAACCCGCGAATAATAATAAGGATGTTTTGAATATACGGAGAAAGAGTAATTTACAAATGAGATTGGGATAAAAGAGAACAAATGGATAATTTTGTATCTACCTGTAATACCTTCAGATAGCAGGTTGCACAAGATCTAGTAACGACATTAAAAATTGCCAGAATATCAATCATTACAGATCTAAATGCCTATTCACAAATATTTCAGTTTGATGGAATAAGAATACAATTTCTATCAATAATATATCATATATAAGATGTAGATTACGTACAAAACGATTGTGGAGGTATATGAAAGAGAATACTATTCACATAGTTGCATGATTTGTCTGAACATTTGCTCTTCGAAAGTATCAATCGTAAGAGATATATTCTAGTATTTAAGGAATAGAATTCCCCTGAATATACTCGTTACGCTTACGGTTTTCTAGGAAATGTGAAAGTATTAAATGTGAAGATAACTGGAGCTAGAATTTTATGCTATGCTGCTTGTTAAATGTCTTTCCTAGAGGTATGTATCAATGGAAATACATATAACTATTGTCATTCTACAAATTATATTTTGATGTAACGGTTTGTTCCTATTTACAAGCAAAGGTCGTTCACTATTGAGCTAGAACCTGTGATTGAAGGGCACGAGAAATATGGATAAGCAGACCTGAGAGAGATTTATTAGTCCTTGTCGCAGCAATTATAATTGATTGTGCGGGTAAATAAATATATGTGTACTTCTCGTTCATCATTGTACAGTGGGTTCATTATATAATAATGTTACCTAGGTACTTAACTTTTTAATATAATTGGATGCAAATAAAAAGTTGTCAGCTTTACTGAGACATTTTATTTTTGTATAAACAAACCACTATTTTATGTTAACTGTTTATTTTATTATAATGTTGTCAAAAGGAAATGTTCATTTATACGCATTTAATATGAATTATATGATCAATATGTTAGAGTTTAAAACATTGAACTACACCATTAAAGAATGAATTACAGCTCTTCTTTAGATTTGCATTATACTACGTACTAAGAAGATACTTTTAAACATTTGTTACTTTTTATAAAAAAATTAAATGCCCCTATGTAAATCTAGTAGAGCAGAATTGAGTAAGAACGCAACATATAATACAGTACATTGAGGAAGTTATTCAGTACATCGTTAAAATTGAAATTCATAATATTTATGAGCGAAATTCAAACTTTACTAAAATTTTTAATGATAGTTATAAGAAATGCTACACAGAAAATATAATATTCAGATACTGGTCAGTCACTTATAAATTAAACATGTATACACTCACTTCTACATCTTTGCTTTAGTTTTGCTATTATAATTTTTTCTTTAAAAAGGAATATTTTGTTTCAATATTTCGTATATTTTTCTAAAGTTCCACCTTTGGCAAATAATTCAGGCTGTTTACTACTAATGGCTCTCAATCATTTCTCCAGACTTTCCAAATTAAACCCTAGTCTACTGTAAAGTTTCCTACTAAGTCCTTAAAAGTTGGTACCACCTACTTTGGGGGTCTTAGGATTACAAAATCTTGTTCTTTCTATTATCTTTAAGTATGCATCATTATGGTAGCGTATCTTACTCTAGACGTTCGTGCTGTGATTTCTTAATACGAGAATCTATTCTTTCTTGTACTTGTGATCCTTACTCCTTTCAGTCCTTCATTTATTAATAATGATGACTTCCTCTATAGCGAAATATAATTCAAATTGTTACTGTAGTAGCAATACATTTCTCGGATAATGAACGATGTAAATTTATTATTTATATTTATTTGTTAGATCCTTTGTTCTGGAATTCAACTTCGTTTTTGATATTATCTTATTTGCATCTTCAATTTTAATCATTTGAATTTCGCACAGTTAAACTTTTTACCAAATTTGACTCTGCTCGTCTGCTTTTCCTTAGTAATAAATTTGCATGAACTAAAGTATATTTTTTTTAAGATTTGTTATTAGAATTATGTCTGAATCAATGGAAAAGGTACTTTATTTGGGAATAACATTTTACTAAATTCGATTAGTTTTTGTTTTTTTCTCCTAAACTTTGTACAATACACATGTTTTTATTATTTCAATTGTTTTATATTAGAATTAAAATATTCAAGGATTTAATTTACATAAACAAATATAGCTACATGATGTTTTAAAATGTTAATGCATGTTTTAACATAAGCAATTAAAATATTCCATAACTGAATTCAAATCAGATATTATTTGCAAGGTGTGTACTTGGGAGGTGAAACTAAATACCATTTCGTGCTACCGCAAATGAAGCTATAGCATGACAATCAAATGCTTGCGCACATGTGTCTCCGGTTGATAGTCAATCCAGTGACGCGATTACAACCCGATTGTGTGGCTTCTTACATGTATTAAGTGACCATTCAAAATGTTTAAGACGATGACCGATCCCACCGACTGTGAAGTGCTTACTGTAATCCATTTTTTGAACGCAAGGAATGTTATATCAGTTGAAGTTCGTCCTCAACTTGCAGAGACTTATGGTGCAAACGTAATGAGTGATATAATGATGACAAAGTAGGCTCGATAATTCAGTAATTGGGGCATCAATGTTCATGACGAAACACAAGTGAACAGGCTTCGGTTGTCAATGACGGTTTCGTTGAAAAAGTCAATGAAAAATTCGTGAAATTAATAAGGATTAATAATACGTTTGCTTTGTGATGACGTCACACGAACAGCTGTTCAGCAGTGTCTCTCTTCTCTGGTATCATGTTTCTTTGAAGAGTTTATATCTATAAGCTCTTCAAATAAAGTTTCCAGATATAAGAAATGTCTGAATAATGTACTGATTATGTAGAAACGTTGTTTTAGGCATATTCTTTCATGTAAAAATAAATTTTGTAGCAAAAAAAAATTATGCGAGTTTTTTCACAACAGATTCTCATTTTCTGGGCACCTCTGAATCTTATACAATTTAATCTACGATAATGGCAATTAAATATCATTTAAGTCATAATGAATTTAAAAGTTTTCTTTTCCATTTATTTTTTTCCCATATTACAGTAGGAACAACAATATAACTATATTTTTATTATTTTCCCTCTAAAGATTTTTACCATAAAAGAATCCTAACGATCATCTGCACTAAGGTAAAATGTATGAGGTACAATACTAATCTATTTTGATACATATATATATATATATATATATATATATATATATATATATATATATATATATAAGTATCACTTCTATTAAAATATATAACTAGTACCCGGGATGAACTTTGAATGTATTTGACCCAATGTGTTTGGGTGTGGCAATTAATAGTTCTTGAAGAGAAATATCTTTTTAATTATGAAAAATAAGGAACACACAAATGAAGTTCATAAAGGCTTTTCTTCAAATTCAATTAAATATTTAACGTTAAACTATTTGAAAAACAACAGAAATAAATTAGTTTTTTAGTAATGCATTTAAGGAAGATTATGTAAGATGTAAAAAATAGTATTATTCATGTTTTGAAATTTTGAAATAAATCTTTCAAAAAAATAAATATCTTCAAGCAATAGGAAGTGCATCATTTTCATTCATTCATAAATGTTATTTTATAATTACATTAGAGGTATACTTTATAAATGAACATTTTACAGAAGGAACTGCATCCTTTTCATTCATTTATAAATGTAATCTTATAATTATCTTAGATGTACATTTCATAAATTAAGAATGAAAAAAATTTTAAATTCTGATAAATTATATTATAAGACAGTTAATCCACTTGTAATTGAATTTCTAAGCATTTATTATAGTAATTTAATACATATTTTACTTTCGAATTTATGTTATTCACACCCTAGAGATTTTAAAGCAATTTAATTAACTCCCTTTTGTTGAAAGAGGAATTTGATTATATGTATATTGGAGGAGGGGGGCATGATTATATTTTTTGAAGTAAAATTCCAGGGTAAAATATTTCACTTTGTAAATATTTAATCAAAGAATATCAATTAGTATATATCTTAATAATCTAACGTATGTTATAGTGAATTTTAAAATACTGTAAACAAATATATTCTTCATTGAGAAAAGCAGCTAGCATATGTTGATAGGCAAAATTATTCTATCTCTAGAGAAAATGAGATCCTTATGTAAACAACATCAATAACTGTCTTCGTTGCGCCAAGAATGTCATTTAGATTTAGTGATAAGCTTTACTTTTGTGTAGTGAATTTCCCCTCTAATTATTTAAGACAAATTGATACGCATTAGTGTTTTGAAATATTTTTAGATGCTTTGAGTCCTTCCATGTAATGCCTAGAAGGATAAAATACGCAGTGTAATAAAAAAGCGGACAACTTAAACTGATATCTGATAACATATATTTGTTATTTCAAAAATGCTTTATATAAAGCTATGTTTCTGTAAATACATATTTTCTGTAATGACATTATTTTTAAAGCTATTTAGTGAGATTGCTATTATCTGTTATTTCTGCCAATATGCGAGTTATATGTTACTAGAGCTATTTTAAGCAGAAATATTTATAAAAAGGTATTTGATGTAGAGAAATTCAAAGTTTTGCTATAATTTAATAAACCATCGAGTATTTAATCTGGGTTTATTTAAAGTAAATCACAAATAGGAAATAAATTGTTTCAAGCTCATTTCAAAATATTTTTTAATTATATTTAAAAAAGTTTATCAAGTTAATTTTATGTTGTAAGAAACTGTAAATAAAACTGATATTTCATCTGATTTAAAAAAAGAAACCCTGAGCAAAATTTCATAGATCTTGTAGAATTTAATGATAATGCTAACAGAAAGTTTTAAAACACTATATGGACGTAAATTTGCATCATAAGGTATTTTAAATTATCAGAAATTAATAAAAATATAAGACAGCTGTGTGAGATAACTCCCTGACATTACATTTTTATAGTTTTTTTTTAATTTCAAAAACTGCACAATTGGTGTGATTATTAAGAATACTGTCCAATTATAGTTCAGTAAGAATATTTCATTGGCGATACTATATTTTTCAGTCTAACAGTAACACTAAGTATCGATTTCTTCAAGAATACGTCATGGGATATACTGACTGTTGCATCGCACTTTAAATAAAGCTTAATTTCAATTTTTTTCCATGTTGTAGTGAGGAAGTTACGGGTTCAGATAGTTAGAAGCTCAAGTATTGCACTCCTTTTCTGACTATGCGTAAGAAAAATTAAAGTAGTATATCAAAATTTATCATGCAGTTTCTATTAGGTTAATGTAAATCAACCAGTCTGAAGAAAAATTATAAGCAACAGCATGTGTAATTTTATCAAAAAGTAATTGAATACGGATAATTGCTTACTTCATAATGGTAGAGTATGTCTAAGGCAAAATGAATGTATTTCATCTTTCATGGAATTTAGAGAAATTTACTAGAAAAAAATTCTATGAATATAAAGAGAGAAAGCATCTCAAAATTAATTTTATAGAAATTTCATCATTCGTACTTAAATAGTTATCGGAAATTATCTTTCAATTTATGGCACACGATATTGAAAATATGATGTCAAGAAGCTGAGGTAAAAAGGCGGGGGATATAGCTCCATAATTGATCTATAACATGCTTCTGTATCGCTCTCGGTGAATATTGTACATGGTAAGGAACAGAAAAATTCGCAATAGACTTGAGGGGCTGTTAAGAGGAATCAGTTGGAGGATCTGCTTATTATTGCAGATAAAATTTCGTAATTGTGATTTCAGGTTACCATCAATTAAAAAAGTATGTATGTAGATAACTTCATGGGAGGTTTAATGATTGAAATTAGAAGGGCAGGTTGATCGGTATGTTTCATTGTAGCAGACAGCCACCTACATGCTTCCAACGTGTAATAGTAGTGAAACGGAATAGTAAGCAGAACACAGAGGAACATCAGCGTCCCAAACGAAGCATCCACCAATAAGTTCATTTCTATTGAGCTAATTGTTGCAGAAGCATGTAGATTAAAGAGTGTTACGGTTATATGGAATGGAAAAATATTATTAATTGAAACCCAACTGTGGGAAAAAGATATTCTATAGTATGAATATTTGAAGAAAAATAACTTAAAAAAATAATTACAAACATAAATATTGCCACAAAGTGATTGAATTTTCCAAAAAAATGGAAAAAAGACTTAATTACATAATTTTACCCTCAAAATAAAATTATTCTTCTACAATATGAATAACCAAAAACGATTATTATTGATATATGAGTATTGAATAGCAACATTTCATAACCCCAGTTCTGTATCCTAGCAACGTCTCCAAGCTTTCTTCCTTCTTCTGTTTTATCGTGCACTGCAATTTCGACAGTATATTTTTTAAAATGAAATATCAAAAAAGCTTTTCTATAAACATGATCCGTTTCCTTGTAGCAATTTAGTATGTATATTCTCATTGCAATAAATGTTAAATAGTGCTAAAATACTTGTTTTTATTAGCTTAAAATTACTTTGATATACCATAAAAATGCTCAAATACCTAATCTTTATTCCCCTTGTGGCAGTACTTAACATAAAAATATATTTTTAGTTTTTATTTTACGTTTTATATATCTATATATTAGAGAACATCTTTTCTAAGTAAGTAGATTTTAAAATTCTTAAAAATTTTCAATCCATCCTAATGTGCATTTCGTCCTAGATACTCTCATATCGACCGATGGTATTTACTACCAGCTGGTTGGCGTTAGCATCTTGCATTATTGCATCTTGTTGAAAATATTTCTAATGACATAATAGTAACTAAGACTTCATTTATAATTGTATCCAGCTAGATTTATGTGCACAATGGAATGGTACCTAGTCCATTTCTTCTAAGAAACATATTTCTGTGTACAACGGTATACTTTTTTGAAATTTACCAACTAAACAACACCTAATTTCACGCGCCATGCCTCCACCAACAAGTACTACAAGGTATGTAGAAGCTTTCCGGATTATCGATATCTCCCGAATTTAATTTATCGGTCATATCTAGTACACAGTTGGGCGTCGATTTTCGTACGCTTGCTCAGAAGAAATTGTGAAAAATAATTAGTTACAAGCTAATTGTCATTCATCCAGGAGAAATAATTGCCCAAGGTAAACTTAGACCATAATGTTTACCTGCTGTTATTGTTTATTGTATTATTGCATTGCTTTAAAATAAACATCTCCTTTATTATTATATTATGCTAACATTCTAGCTATGCCAATTTTAATTATTTTTTACATGTGTGCTCGTGGTTTTGCATTTTAACTATCTGGTAATTAATTTATTTAACGTAAAAAGTGACTCATTTATTAAACTACAGCAGTGCTCTTCTTAAAGTTTCAATAATCGCGATCCAACATTCAATCATAATTTTCATCGCCCCCCTTTCAATAACAATGCATTGGTTCAATAATAATATATTTTGATGCTAAGACTACGATACGACTTTAACCTCTTAAGTGCCACCGGCGTATATAAACGTCTCACTTAAGTGCGCTAATTGCACCGGACGTATATATACGTCCTTTCGAAGTACGATCTTTTCTGAGCACTGTTTTCCATAAAATTATTCCGAAAGCTTTGGAATTGAATAAACTGTTCTTGACAGTGTTTGCGTTGAATTTACTCATTTCAGAGGCTCTTTTTTATTGCTTTATTTATTCATTTTCTCCCCGTAACTTTTAATCGGCAGTTAAGGGATTTATTATAAACCGTACAAATTATCAAGGTAAGTGTTAATTTTTGTATATAATTTTATATATGATGATCCCATAGGTCTCTGGTTAACTTGTTCTTAGCATCGTATTGGGAAATTAATTTAAAAATACATTGTGTAGCACTGATATATTTATACTCATTGATATATTTATACTCACTGATATATTTTACTCGGTGTAAATGTGAATTTTATTTTTTTATGTCAGAATGTATTTTGTTTGTTTACTTTTAGTAAATTAATATTTTTTTTAAAAAATCTTTTGTTTTTGTAATTTTCAATACGCTCGCGCCCCTCTTGTAGAGTTGTCACGCCCCCAAGGGGGCGCGCCCCACTGTTTGAGAAACGCTGAACTACAGTTTAATTTCAGATGAAATCAAGAAACGTTTAATTTTTTAAAGCATTCAATTATATGAGAATTTTTTTCCTTCTATTTTCTTTATACATATATTGGTTTATTATTGTAGCAAAGTAATTTTGTAGAACCTTATTTTCAATATTTCGGTAATATAATTCATTTTATAGTTATAGCAATATACTGTAATCTAGTACATTGTTATTTTTAAAGGAAAATAATATATTCACACTTATTATAATATTATTTACAAATAATTAAGTATGCCGTTTGATGATATTTCCTGTTTAATTAGAATGTTCCATGTACGTCCAGTATAAATGATTATAAACTACTAATTATATATTTAGATACAGAAATGTAAGAAACACATAAAAAAGAAGGTGTCCTGCTGTTTTTCACAGCAAAGGTAAATGTTTTTTTTTATTTTTTAACTTTAATTTTTCTCCGCTTGAGAAACATTTAGGATTAACAAAAAGCTGTGCTTTATTCTCTGATAATTAAATTTCTTTATGCATTAACTTATTTTTTGCAGCAGATGAAGTTGATAGGTAATTAATGGAACGTCACAGACACATTTCTAAAAATTTCTTCTTATCGTTTACAATAATGTTCTTTCTTTTCACTGCACTAAATTAATTCTTTGTTCTTAAACAATATTCTCATGCTAATACGGTATTTTCCTAAGTAATAGAATTGTTTAACGTGTATTAAATGACACAATAAAGGGTTTGTTTGCTTTCTTATATAATACAGTTATCAATAAAGACATTTTTAACCAGTGATGAAAATAACAAATGTTCTGCGTCTTTCTAAACTCTTTCTATTCTTAAAGACAATTAAGATGCAAAAAATGCGTTACTATTGTCTACTTAATGTCATTTTATGAATACATGTATATGGTTAACTATCAAATGTTTAGAGAATCACACACACACACATACATATATATTTCTTACTCATACATTTCATAAAGACCCATACAAGTTTGAAACAGTTACTACTGGTTTTAATACATATATCTGAAAATATTACATGATGCAATAAAAAATCTTGAATATTAAGGAACTTATTGAATAAATTAAAAATAAAAGTATTTCTTCAGTCTATAGTTTAGTTTTTGAAGATCGTTTCAACTCTATTAATATTCATGATTCGATATTAAAAATACTTTTAAAATCGCATAAAAACGATTTATTTAAAAAGTATTAATTATGATAGATTTAGCTCTCTTCCTAGTTTTGTACTAAACGAGAACTATGTAAAAACTGGTAACGGTTATTTACAGATTAAAGGTTTGTCGCACGTTGGACCACCTAGCAACTGGCTAGCCAATTTATATTTACAATATTTCAAAAATAGCATCTTTGTAATCCTGAATTACATTTTTCGTTACATAGATGATGTTATCAATTTTGGCAAACAAGGCACGTGAAATGTTCTTGGTTCCAGGAAAAAAGGTAACCATATAGAATAATTCGCAATATAGTGGCTCGTATGTATATATATATATATATATATATATATATATATATAGTCTTATTCTCTACAAACAAGATATAACATCCAACAATCTCATTCGAAAAACGCAAATGCAGTAGGAAACTCACGCAATGAAGGACACATGAGCAACTAAGATTAAAAATTATAAAATTGATGCTACTGTATTGTAAACATTATGACTTAGGACAGCGGAGATATAAAATAATTTATATAAAAGTGGCGTTGAACATGTTTTTCAGCCTGCCAACCTTTCCCCTTTATGTAAATAATACTGAGCAAAAACCTATTGAAAGTAATGGATAGGAATATCTAAATCTTACCTAAAAATTGCACTTAAAAATATGGAGCCCGCACTAAATCTGTTAGTGCAATAAATAAGTAAATGCCAGATTCTGGACCCTAATGTAGATTTAAATCATGTAAATGGCTGAAATGTTGCACTTAACAAAAATGTAAAAAGAATGGAAATAAAAATTATTAGAGAGTAACAAATTACCATAACTGAAGTAACATTAGAGTATATATGAATAAAATAATAATAAGTAATATTAGAATATGGAGGTAAATATAACTATGAAATATGTATGTTTATAGTAATAAACTATTATCAATTTCAGAATTTTTAATCCTTACTATTTTGAATAGCTTTATTCATATAACTCTTAATAAAATTAATTGGGTATTTCTGATTTAAGCAATATTTAGTAAAATGTTTATATTTATTTATTATTCCTGATTTTTTGACACCTGAAATTGATTGCGTTGTATATAGTTAATAATAATATTTATGAATATAGAAACACATGTACATTACTCTCCCAATGAGGTACTTTTATAGAATTGAAATTAAAATCTTCTCTTTCATCATAAATATTAGAAACTATTACATTATCTATTAATTTGATATGTATGTCAAGAAAATTTGCTTCATTGTTGTTAATATTTGTCTGTATAACATTAAAATATTGTGGATAGAAATTAATGTCAGGTATAAAATTTACTTGTTTGTTAAAAACAATATATATATATGTTTATATATTTATATTTATATATATATATATAAACATATATATATATAAACATATATATATATAAACATATATATATATATAAACATACATATATATATACAAAATATATAAACATATATATATATATAAACATATATATATATAAACATGTATATATATATAAACATATATATATATATATATAAACATATATATATATATATATATATATATATATATATATATATATATATATAAACATATATATATATATGTATATTTATATATATATATAATCCAGTGTGTGAAAATTAAAGACGAGACGGAGAAATTAGCGAATTAGTAGTCACTAACTAACAGTCATTCAGAAGGTTCAATTAGAAGCAGATATTGTCAAGTATGTGTATATGCAAAATATGCAGCAGGGAATACAGGGCAATGAACATATAGAAAGATAAAGATAGAACGGGTGATTCACATTCAAGAATTCTTTGAAAACTGCTGCATTGTGCTCTTTGGTTTAAAAGACGTAGAGTTGCTACCTCAGTGTGATTTGTCACATATGTCAAATGAAAACAAAGATAAATAGTATCTAAGACATGTTTGGAGCTTGCCAGCAATCCTTATCATTTTGAATATTTTTTTTAATTGGCTGAGATTCATTAACACCAGAGAAGTATTCAACATTTTCTTTAGACATTTCCTGATTCCCCATTTTTCTAATTTCTGTTTAAGGGACTTCTGTTTTGAAGTTGATGAGAGGTTATTCTTGGAGGGATCTGAAATATTAAATTCAACTAAGTCAGCTTTTCAAAAGAGTCCGAAAAAACTTGAAGTTTAAACCATCAAATGTGGTTAAGAGAAGAAAATTCAAAATTTTTTTTTTGCCTCCACGAACGAAATATTCCTTTCATGTGCAATGAGTCGTTCGAAAAATTTACCATTGAAATCCAACGCACTTCGATGTGATATAAAAGAATTTCGTGCTCGGAATCCATTGCGCCACTAGGATGAGAGAAAATTCGGTAAAAGAGGGTTACTTTTTATGAAATGAACACTTGGATAACTTGGTTCATAACAATCACTATATCTAATTAAAGTATCCGACTACGTTCGGAACCGTGGTTTTGCAAAAGCGCATAAATGGATTATTTTTATGATATTAAGTGCCATTTAGTGCATCTCGTTCCTTAAAATACAATAAATAAATCTAAAAATCACAAAAAAAATCTCCATATCTGCATTTTTTCAAAAAAAAAAGTTGTCGCAAGTAGTCGGATACCTTAAATGAACTTTTGGGTCTTATCCGGTATTAAAGATACTTAAAAACTATATATCATATTTATCAAATTTAAAAAAACCCATTTGAATCAACGTCAATTTCAATAGAGGAAAATATCAATTAAAGACGGGGAAACTTTGACTTAAAAAGAAAAAAAAATGGTAGTCGCTAGTAGTAACTATTTCAAAGTTACAAGACTCATGTAATTTTAATAGTTTTGTCAAATATATATATGTATATATGTATATATATATATGTATATATATAAAATAAATATATATTATTTATCAAAAACAAGAAATAATAGATAAAGAACATAACAAGAAATAGCGCAACAAAAATATGAAAGCTGAACATGAAGAACAAAATTATAGAGAAATAAAAGAACTACAAAAAAGAAGAACCTAGCGAGTCATTTCGGATAGGACCGAATAAGAGGGGTTAAACTAGTTTGAAGGCGTCAACCTTCCCCTTTGCAACTCGGTAGGAAAACCAAATAAAATAAACAAAACTTCAGAGAAAGTATAACTCAGAGTTAAAACCAATCACACTACTATTATGTAGCAAACTCTCCCAAACTCTTAATGCAGAAAAATCACAAAATCACAAAATAATTATGTAAGAAAAGTAGAAAAATACAAGAACAATTACATAAGAAAAGTATCTTTCAAAAAATAATTTAACAAAATTTCTTTACTCAGCCTTTACGAAGAGAAACAAGCATCTTGCCATTAATGAAAGTCAATTATTCACCAAGTTAAAAAATTTCGAAAAAAACATAAACACATCTTTTGAGCTGACTTTTAAACCAGCCAGCAAAGACAAGTATAAAAATGACGAAAATCAAATATGGTAAAATTTGAATTATATATATATATATATATATATTAAATTATATATTTAAATATATATTTTATTTATATATTTAAAAATTACGAAAGGAATTCTCTGTGAATTTAAAAATTTCTCAATATTACGAAATTACTGAATATTACGAAAGAAATTCACTATGCGATAATAAAAAGCAAAACGAGTAAATGATTTTCTTACATATTCTGATCTTAACTATTCATCAATAAAAATACAAAAATGAAATTGCATCTGAAGTACATGATAATAGCAATCTTTTTTTCAAAATTTAATCACTGACTGTATTTTCAAAAATGTGCTTTCTGTGATTATTATTAAACTGAAACAAATCTTGCTTAAATTATATTCAAAATGATTATAGTTTCCTTTTGCATAGTTACTTTTAAAAAGAGACTTATGGAAAGATTATTACGAATAATTATTACTAAGATTTAAAGGGTACTTTTTGAGAGATATAGAACTTTAAATTGCAATAAAACAACGATGTATTATTCGATTGACATGAATGTTTTTTTTCGAAAGATAATCTTGTGGCATAACATTTTAAATATGATTTCTGGCATAGGACTGTCATGGCTGGCTCGGATGTGGTCCAATCTGGATGTCCAATTGTCGATGACTTTTTTCAACATTTGTGGCCGTATATCGGCAATAACACGGCGAAAGTTGTTTTCCAAATGGTCAAGCGTTTGTGGCGTATCCGCATAGACCAATGACTTTACATAGCCCCACAAAAATAGTCTAGCGGTGTTAAATCACAAGATCTTGGAGGCCAATTCACAGGTCCAAAACGTGAAATTAGCCGTGTCTTACCAAATTACACCAAACGTGTCTTTCAATAAATCGATTGTGGCACGAGCTGTGGGACATGTTGCGCCGTCTTGTTGGAACCACAGCTCCTGGACATCATGATTGTTCAATTCAGGAATGAAAAAGTTAGTAATCAAGGCTCTACATTGATAACCATTGACTGTAACGTTGTGGCCTTCATCGTTTTTGAAGGATTCCACCAGCGCATATAGCGCACCAAACAGTCAGTTTTTCTGGATGTAACGATGTTTCGACATACACTTGTGGATTAACTTCACTCCAAATGCGGCAGTTTTGTTTGTTGACGTAGCCATTCAACCAGAAGTGCGCTTTATCGCTAAACAAAATTCGCTTATGAAAATAGACTATTATTTTCAAAATAAAATTGCACAATTTGAAAGCGTTGTTCAGGCTTGAGTCTATTCATGATGAATTGCCAAACCAAACTGAGAATAAATCACTTGACAGCTATTAAATCGGTCGTCATCTTGGAAATTAATGCCAACTTAAACTTCTATACCTGAAAAAAAAACACTCTGTAGAAGTATATGCAATATTTTATCATACCTATATGTATTTAAAATATTTCTTTGCATACTTAATGTATGTACTCTTTAAATTTTTTAAATAATGATTATTTTAGTACATGCAGCAATTGCTCTTCCATGTATGCATTTTACGAATATCAAAGCTACCATTCTTTATTTTCCCAGGTAACTTGTAAAATTACTTTAAAACCTCATATTTTCATCCTAACAGTCAAAATATAAGTTAATTTCTAATCATACGAACTTTTCTTTCTTCTAATGCAATTTTGAGAATATAATTTCCTGAAAATTATTCCATCGCACAATTTTTCTATTCATTTAAATTACTTCAACTTCTTTCCTCACAGCAAACAATATTATTTAGATATTTAAATTGCCTCATTTCAATATAGCACACTGTAACACAAAGTTGAGGAAACTTCCCATTTTATGCATTTTACGACCCCCATATTAGTTTGGGAACTTTCACCATATAACTTGAACTCGAAAATAAAGTCAATTTGTTTCGCCATCTAAATTGATGCAGCTATTTTGTCCTTACTTCTTTAGGTAATATAAGGTGTTTTCATTACTTATTCTTCTGAGAGGCAAAAGGTAATTCTCTTTATATTAGGAATCTGTCACTAGGGCTATGTGCCTGTGATCAAATAAAATACCAGCTCCAAGGGAAAGAAACCAAGAGGGCGCAGGTGGTGCAATGGATAAGGAGGATGCGTCCCCGTAGTATGTCATTAAGTCTCACGCATATTATTGTACTCCATTGTTTTGTTGGGCTTCTTTAGCGAAGAACTTTCAGATGCTATCTTATTCTGTGCTATTAAATGTGTTTTGGTTTGAATGAAGAATTACGATACTGAATATCTTTATAAAGATTCCAGAAATATTTTTATTCTGCATTTGGAGAATGCATATTTATTTAGTTATAAACTGATCAATGGATTTAAATGAATTTTTTAAAGTTTTAGGATTATTTCTCTAAATGCAGTTCGTGAAAGTTATGTATTTACTGTGCTGTAATTTGAACTTATATCTAAAAAAAAAGAATAACACATTCGTTTAAATATTCGTCTTCATTTCAGTATTTTAGCATTGTATTAATATTAAAAATCGTCTTTTTATTGAAGCTTACATAAAATGACATACTATTTTCTTAATTTTTTGTTTTCGGATTAAATTATTCATTCTTCTGCGAATTGTATTCCAACTTTTGTTACTTAAAAAACTGCAAAGGTAAAAATAATTTCACTTTATATGTTACAGTTAAAAATAGCGTTTTTAAAAACTGCGTATACCCATACACTTTATATTATAAAAATACAATGTGCTATATCGTTGCACAGTTTATACTGTTGTAGTACAGTTGAGTATTTTGAGATTTTTATGAATAATGAGCTTATAAGTGATTATCAAAATACAATTATAATATGTGACATAAAAATTTAGACTTAAAAACAGATGAGTATTGCATTTTGTTGGAGATCATAAATCGTCTTTTCTTAGTCAATAATAAAATATTTCTGAATTAATTTAGTGGAACCTACATTCAATTATTTTATCTAATTTTCCACTTAACCACGAATAAAAAAATTAAATGCTCAGACTGTACAAAACACACAAGTGTTAGTTTTCTCTACAAGTATCATCCCTGCATTGAGTGATTTTACAATTAACTAAAACCTTAAGAAACATTTAACTCTCTAAAGAAAATAAAAAAATGTTATTTTTACAAGACTCTTGAAGTCCCTTTAAGTCTTATTGATTGAAATAGACTTAAAGCTAACAATCTTCAAATTAATTTAATTTCTATCTTAATTTTAATTTGTAAACATAGCTCGGTAGAGCAAATTTATGGCATTATGTTAGTTTGAAATTTATGTTGTCTGGAAGTTAAGTAAAATTGAGGAGCTGTAGTAACGAAAAATTCAAATTAAACACAATAGTCTCTGTTATTTTGTACATGCATAATTTATTTACGTTAACCATTGCGCAATCATATTTTTCTTCTGTGTTATTATAGGAGAATGGGAATGTTACATAGTGATTTGGATCTGCATTGAAGATTCTGGGTGTATGTTTAATCAAAGAGCTCATATTAGAACTTTTACAAAAGTATTGATTATAGCTCCCAGTCAAATAGATTTGCTTTTAAAACGCAGAATCATTGGAATAATGAAAAGTGGAATCTTACAGAAAGTGTTTCCCAATATTTAATTTTTAAACAATGAAAACCGTATTCATTCACAAAAATACTCAGAAAAGTTACAACAGACTAGAATAAAAACAATAATATTTTGCTCCCTTTTCTGCTCAATGTAAACCAATGTATGCAAGAAAACAGACTTCGCAGTTTTCTACAATCATGGGAACGATCATTTTCAGACAAACAGTTTACAGGAAAAAGAACTGCCTATATGTCATACAATTAACTATACTTGCGTGTCATTGAATTTAATGTAAAACATGATCCATTTGTGATGGAGTTGAGAATATCCAGACAAGGTAGACAAATGATAAGCGATATAAGCCTCCGCTATTAATCATGATTTAGATTTCAAAGGAATTTTTGTAGCAACATAATCTGGAGAAAAAGATGATACTTTAAAATTATAAGACCATCTAAAAACGTATAGTCGTGGAAGCATATTGGGTTAAGTGAAAAAAATGAAAGTTGGACGCACAGATGTTTACGTAATTAGAGAAGATTATGTTAGTAGAACAAGCTAAGAGACGAGGAAAATATCTAGAATTTAATGTTATCCTTTTCTCAGACTCTACATGTCTAATTCATGGCTGACTGTTTCGCGTTGCAAAACCATTATCAAGGCGCTGCAGAAGTGCTTGAATGTGAAGATATCAAGATTATACAGCAGCCAGTAATATCTTCAATGTCAGAGATTGCATGTTTGAAATGTACTTGCACGAACTGCTTTAGCAAGTCAACCTCCACTACAGGGACAATGCTGGGCTCAAAACCTTTCTAACATAAGATAAGAGCAGAGAATCTGTCACCCAATTGATCTAAAATTTCATATGTAACTTGAAATATTTCAGAGATGCTTGTAAGGCAAACCCTAATAAGCAACTTTAGAATTTTTTTGCCATTTGTTGCATAAAAAATACCTTGTTTTTTATTACTTCTATGTATTTTTCGTAAATCAAGGAATGCATTTAGTTTGCTTAATTTTCACTTCTTAAGCTGCTTCTATTACTTTTGACATATTTTAAAGTAAATATAACAAAATTCCTTCCACTTTGCTTCCTGCTTAAATAAACAATTATTGCTCCTACGTAAAATTTAATTTGAAAAGTTTCTTCATGCCTTTAAATAAATTGCATAAATATTGGTCTGTATTTGTCTAAAGGATTTGGTGTAAATAAATATTGGAGCAAATAAACATTTATTTTTAAATGCAGTTTATGTTTAAGATAATGCACGCGTTTCATAAGTCAATATAAGGAAACTAAAATTTTCTTTAGTTGGTTCAAGAAATAGTACAAACACCTACATTAAAAATTAAATACAGGGTTACATCACAAGATGCTATGAAATTATCTAAAATTCAGAACTTTTTGTGTAACTAATTAATTTTTATGAAATGCAAGTGTGACCACTTGAAACCAAGGTCAAGTACTTCCAGAATCGTCAGCGATCAACTAAGCTTGACGATATTATGCGCGATCGTTGTGTGCAAAAACTTCTGAATGAGAACCAAAAAAAAAAAAAAACACTGAATAGACATTTCCCGAACCCACTTAATACGCATGCTGGCAGAGGGAATGCATTTCTTCCACGTATCATTAAAGGCGATAAAGCTCCTATGCTCACTGAAGCATATGAGATATTCAAATCATTTGCAATGTCATGCGCCCTCCTTCCACCTTTACGAATCATAGGATCGATGACATCCACATTCTTATCGATGATAGACGTTACTGAACTGCCACTTCCGTCATCATCAGTCACTGTACTCTTACCACTTTCAAATGCATTACACCACAGGTACACTCCTTTCTACAAAATAACAATCTTTCCGTAGACATCCAACAAATTTCAGTGAATATATCCCACAGTTTTCTTTTCCTTAACCCGTGAAAAACGAATGACAACGCATAACTCTTTCTTAGAGTATTGTTGATACACCCTCCTTTATATGCTCTAAGCACCGGTTGGTATGACGTTGAAACTTATGTAAGCGCAAAATTTTTTGAGTTTTAGAGACAAATTCCTCTTACTTTTCAGTATAACTTTTTGAAATAACTCAAAACTAAAATTATCAAATACTTTTGGGCTTATTTATTGGGAAAGTTATACTTAGTTTTACTAAGTATAACTTTCAGAAATTAACATTTAAATATTAATTTGTGAATGAGGTATTTTTTAACCAGTTCGGGAAATTTTTAAATCTTGCACAGCCTTTTTTGTTTCAGAAGATTGTGTATGTCTTCAAGTATTTCAAAGTTTAGTTATTTTATGAAAATATAATCAATACGTTTTTTTTAAAAAAGAATATCATTTCCTACCACCAGTATTTGTTATTTTTTTTAAAATTCAGTATTTCTATAAATTGTTCAGATAACATTTGGAATAAGTTAATACCCCCCTGCCCCGCCAATTTTCCGTAGTCTTAGGATGTAATGATTGAATGTTTCACAATAAAAAAAAATACTCAGAAAAAGAATTTCATATAATTAGGTAATGCATTACGTTCGTAAAAGTAATCGTAGTAACTGTCTTATTGATAAAATTACGTATGTGTTTAGTGTTAAAACTTAAAATTTGAAAATATTATTTTTCTCTCTTAAAAGTTTCTACGAAAGGAAGTAAACTATCGATACACTGAAACGAAAATTATTTTGATACTTTAATTTTACACGATACATCTTGCACGTAAATCAGAATAACTTATTTTTGTCAAATAATGAAATTATATATAATCTGTAGCAACTGCGTTGCAGTGTGAGTTATCAGCATCGGCTGATCTATCAGAATAAGCTTTCACGCATACATGCAAAAGACTCAAAAGAAAGTAACAATATATTGGTACGTAGAGATTCTGATTCTCTAACCAGACAGAAAGCAATTCACATCTATTATAGAACCACCCTTTCATTGTTCTTGAATAATCAGCTCTTGTTAGCTTGAAAATCTCACGTATACTCAGATGTTTGGTTTCTACTGGATTTGACTCTAATTCCTTTCGTGTTACTGTAAAATGATGTTGTACCAATATTGCAACCATGAAACTCTACATTTCTTATGCATAAATAAATAACTGGATCAAAGCAGTTGATGAAATTAATAAAATTTTCTATTCACAGATTGAATAAAAAAATAATAAATTCTTAAGAACAATGAAAAAAATTCCGATGATGCGAAATATAAAAGTTAAATTTATTCCACTGTTAAATTCACTCAGCATTAATAAAGAAAAACTTGATAATCAAAAATAAAAATATATATATATTATTAAAATTCATATATTAAAATTACTGGCATTATTAAAGTTTCGACACATTACCTTAAAAAGAATTTTTTAAAAGAAAAAATAGTTCATTTTATTTTAAATACTAAATTCATAAAAAAAATCATAAAAATTCATTAAATAAAACTCATAAAAATGATGTATTTTAATTCAAAATTATTTATTTCACCTTTAACATAGTAATAAAATATAAAAAAAAAAAGAAATACTATTAAAACTTAAAATAATTTTCCTTTTTTTTTTTAAGTAATTCGTAATAAATTAAGCATATTTGTTTTTAAAATATTCACTTATAAATTTCAGAATACTAATGTTTCTTTATGTATGAAAATGCAGTTTAAGACAAGTCAACAAATTATTTGAGTATAGTAACACCCCGAACTTATGCGATAGATGGGGCTGAGTGATAACCATTTAAGTCATTGCGTACTTTTGCATACAAATATATATATAAATTGTTTTAAGTTGGGGCCGGAGATGAAAGAAAGTATTAATTTTGAAAAAAAATAACTAATAAAATCTTAAATAACACAAACACAAAACCTCAAACTGATGTTATTTGGATGAAAGTTTCATAAAATCTAACTAAGTAGTCTGTAAGCTCCAAGAATCTTTGTATATTTGCTTCTTTGTTTGTTTTTTTTAAAAAATATGCTGTTCGTTGGAAAATATTTTGTAAAATTTGTGTACCGCTTTTTCAATTAAACTGAGGCCTTCTTCCAAATTCCCAGCTGTCATTCGATATTCTGATTGAACATGGTCTAAAGACTCAACTTCCTTAAAGTTTTACTCTTGCTCATGAATTTTTATGAGCGCAATTGTCGGCTACTGATTGTAGAAATCCACCAATTCTAGAATGTTATCACTATCTAATATTAAATTTAATTTCCTGGCAAGATCGACAACTTCATCAATCATTACAAATTTAATCAGGCACTGGCACTGATTCCGCCTGATATTTAGAGATGAAAATATAAAACACACTTAAACTAAAGAGGAATCGAGAAGATTTCAAAATCTTGTAACTCCAGGTAAGCGTATAAGTAGAGATATTACTGTATTTAATTGTCAATAAAACATTCACAAATGAAATAAGATTGCAATAATATACTAATAAAACAGATTTCAATAAATAAATGTGGAACAAATTTATGAATTATTTTTGAGAAAGATGATGTTGTTTCTGTTAAGTATTAATTTTAACTCTTAAAAACACATATTACTTAAATTTTAAATATCTAGATAATAGAGAATTCTAGCTCACAATAACTGATTTATGGTTCCTTTTAATATGATTATAATCTTAATGAATGGAAGGCCTGGTCGAGTGGTAGTTTATCGCGGTCCACGCCACAGGTCCGGGTTCAAATCCTGGACTGGGCATATACGACCCTTTCATCCTTTTAGTGGGTCGATAAAATGAGTACCAAGCTTGCTTGGGAACTAAGCAATGAGTGTTTCGTATTACACTGGCCCCTGACTGAAAAATATGCTCATGACCTCATCTCCCAAGGCCTCGTAAACTGAGTTGGGCTCAGAAGGCCCTTGGCCCTTATGGGATGTTGCGCCAATGAGTTTAGTTTGGTTTCTTAATGAATAAACAAATATATAAAAAATATGAAAAAAAAAATATGTGGGTAATTTAGAACTAAGAATTAATTAAATAAATGTAAAAAAAAAAGGATTAAGGAAAAAAATTACGGTTTACGTTATTGCAAACTCAAGAAATAGCATGAAAATTATAGAAAATTATTTCTAAATGCTTTGAAATACAATTTCAAATTTTTCAAAATGTTTGCATTTAGAAAATTTAAGTTTGAACCAAACTTCAGTTTAAACCACAAAACCGACTAATTGATTGATCCGATCATATTGAAATTAGGTTAATAATGTCTATTCTTTTAAAATAATCAACCGAATTCCTCTGTCAAAATATGACATCATTGAAAGGATTTTGAGAATTGCATTTATTTCGATAGAAATGAATGCTCATGAAATGTCAAGTGCACTATCGCATTCTACATATTTTGTAGAAAAGTGATATTTAAAAGTATTAGTATGATAACTCGAATATTTTGTATAAGGTTTTAGAGTGATAGTTTTATACGGAGTTCACATTCGCGAAATTCAGTCAAGAAAATTTGTTGTTTTTAAAGCAGGCAGAATTGACCTTCGATGTCTGGTAGGATCCAGAGTTTAATTGGAGATAAAGAAATTTTTTAACTATGAAATCATAAATGTGAACATCATGCATGCTTCAAAATTTACTTTTACTGCCAAACTACACAGCTTTTCTTCAGGACTTTTTCGTTTCAAAACCGTAACAGACGTCTTAAACACCACTGAGCATTTCAAGCAGTCAGTAGTTAACTTCTTGTTTGCAATGCCAAACACGCATGCTTAGAACATCGTGGATAACACAAAAAAAACCACTAAATCATCCCTAAAAAGTACTTTATTCAGGTCTTGAGTACTCAATCAAACTCTGACTTTGCTCCGAAGCAAGTAAGCAGCGATTTTATCTTGGACACACGTGACGTAAAATCAAGTTGATGGTTCTCGCAGTGTGGTAGATAATGAGAGAGAGGCTTTCACTCTTTGTGTTCGTTACTTTTTGCTGTTAAATCTCAGATTCCAGAAGCGATTTTTCCTCACGTAACTTTTCAGCATTATGTCTTGTCTTAGAGATGTCATTTGATTACTACCACTCTTTACGCATTTCTTTCTTTATTTTTTATTTTAGAAAATATTCTTTTTTTTTAAAATTTACTCTGAGTTGTTTCTGAGAAATTCTCTCTCACAACAAATGTCTCTGAACTAAGTCTCAAGCTGTACAGTCCCGAGTTGTACGGTCCAAGTAGAATACCATGTATCATTTGTTTAGCCCACTTTGAACTCCCAACTTACAAAAGGTTTTCACATAAGCCTCTATACAAACGTAAATTTTATTATAAATACTAATCAACTGAATCGTGTTATAAATGTTTTAATACTTTAAATGATCTGTGGGAATATTTTTTTAAAAAAATTATTTCAAAATTTTTGACATTTTTTTCTACAAAATTTTTATTAATTCTTAAAACATGTTTGAATAATATACCATAAAGTAGCTAATTGCAAAAAAAATCTATTGTATTTTTTTCATTATATATATATATATATATATATATATATATATATATATATATATATATATATATATATATATATATATTTAATATATATATATATATATAAGACAAGCGCAATTCCTTTTTTCAGTTATTTGAAAATTTTTAACTGGAGTTATTGGAATGATAGTCACGCTGGCACGGAGATGTAAGATTGCGATATTCCAATCTCTTTTAAAATGAATGAAAGAAAATGAATTTGACTTGGCGAAACCCTCCTGCTCACCACTGGTACGCAGCTAAGAGTCCTGGTCTATTTGTAAAGTGCAGGAGTTCCAGGGTTCATCAGACGGACTTGGCGTGCCTTAGAAGCGGTCACCTGCGTAGTATGACTTTTGTACATGGGGTAAAGTCTTTCTTTACCTGTCGCTGCTCTCTCCTTGCTTCTCCTGCTCATCTTCTGGACTGCTGGGGCATTTCCCTGCAACAGTTGTATGAAGAACAAGGCGTGGTGTGTGAGACTATTACGCGGAATGGTCAAATGGACTTTGTGTAGGCTTTCCTGCGCCAAGGGGATTGAAAACAACAACAACAACAAAAATCTCTTTTACACAATTTTCTCGAAGATGGCTATGAAATAAAAAGATAAAATTTGAAAAAAAAAAAAAATGCTTTATCTTAGCTATTTTTAAAAACAATATAGGAAATATGTTTTTGTGGGAATTAATTATTTTATCAATAGCTACTCTTATCAATTAAGAGACTTCCATTTATCATAAAAGATTTTCATTTTCAAAAACTCCTTGCTAAATTATTTTAGGGGTTGTATATGTCAACAAAAACAAATTCACTTATGCCTTAACACCATACTAAAAGCATTTTATCAGCTTATAAAATTAATTTCATTGGATTCATGATTTTTAAGCTCCATTACGTATAAAAATTAAACTATATACTCACTGCCCCATATAACACATCTTATATTTGTATTTATTGTCTCACAAACCGTCAAATGATATACATATTATTTTAGTGCAATAATGAAGCATTCTATGTTCGAAATATAATCTTTACAGAAGAATGAATGAAGAATCTCTGAGAAAAAAGATTATTATTTTAAAACATTGTATGTTAATTTTTCATACTATTAATTTCTGTGAAAATATTAAAGGTGACTTAAGTAGAATTTTTATAATTCTCCGAATAATAATAAAAAATAACGCTTTGTTATTAATTTAATTTTGTATTTTATTCGAGATATATATCTCAATTTTTATTTACAATTTAGAAATAAAACAATTGTTGTGATCTACCATTCATTACTGTTATGAAACATTTTACAACTTTGACTAACAAGAATATGGTCTTACCACAGTGCTTCTCAAACTTTCAATCCTGGCGCCCCCCTTATCAATCACAATTTTTATCGCGCCCCCTTATACATTAATAATGTACTGAATGCAATAATAATGCAATTTTTTTTACGCTAAAGCAATAATCTTAATTATATACCGTACAAATTCATGACATAAGTATTAAATTTTGTATATGTTGCTTTTAAGCAAAAAAAAATATTAAGTAATAGGATAATTATTATGTTATTTTTCTTTTCTCTAATTTTTAAATTGGAACATATTGCAAAATGCGGTGGCTGCTTAGAAGACAAAATATAGATATCAGCTTTTTCTTAGAAAGAACTCAGTGGGTCAATTTCTAATCATAAGCATTCCTTTGAAAAATTTGCTGTGTAAGACAAGCCCATGGAAGTCGCTAATACTTATTAAACTTGTTCTTAATTTAGCATTAATTAATTAGTTATAAAATACTCTGTGCAGCACTGAAACATTAAAAATATACCGGCTGATGTACCCGCTCTTTGCCCGAGTTCATTTGTACCAAAATAAAACATTATTGATATAATAGCTGAATTGTAAGGAGTGCAAAGCTCGACAATGTTTACAAAAATGTAAAATGATTTTTTTAAATCGTTGCTCAAATTATAATTAGTTTTAAGTGAACTGTAATTTTAAGCCTCACAGAATTAGCATTTAGAATTGATGTTGAATAATGAACAATAATATAAAATTCCGATGAAAAATAATTGTATTATTTTTAATATTTAAAGTGAAAAAGACTTCAACATGTTTTAAACCTGGAGCAGGCACGCACTCGATACTAATGGTCGAGTGGGGTTATTGAGCCACCCCAATCTTTTTTTTTTATAATTATTTTTATAGCACACAATAAAAATCGTAATTCCAGAGAATAATTTAATTAAGAGAAAATATACTCACCCCTACTTTCAAGAACACAGAAAATATTTAGGAAAAAAAAGTTATCACACCGAGAACTCAGTCAAAACAAGTACCTTAAGATTGTAAAAAAACGTTTGTCACTCCCAAAAAAGAGGGAGATATGTGACAAATATATTTTAGTTCACACGTTAAGACTGTCAAACAGGAGGATAGTGTCAGAGCCATTGGTAACAATTAAACAGTTTTGCCAGAATTACCGATTTCGTGCACTCTGTGCTCGGCGTGACAGCTCCGGAATAAAAGGGTATTCATTACAATATGGATGTTCAAAATAAAATATTTAAAACGTTTTTCATTATGCTTTTTTATATGTTTGGGAATAACTCATAGAAATAAATCTTGGCCAAGTAATCCTTCAAAAAGCTCTCTGTGCTTTTCAAAAAATCATAAAAATATTTTACACGGAAACAATCGCAGCAGAAATAGTTTATTTGCAACTTCCCTAAATGAAAAAACAAATACACATAAGAGCAGGGACGTAACTAACCGTACAAGTAAGTTCGAAGGTCAAACCGCAGCAACTACATTCTGCTGCCTACAGCTGATGACAATAATTTAACAGTGATGAATATTTTATCTTCCTAAAATTTTTTTTTTCGATTATGGGTCTGGGTTTTTTTTCTCATTTTGGTTTGAAAAGAAACCGTAATAAAAGTAGAAGCTTTAATTTTTTTATGACGTAATATCGCAGATACATAAATTATATCAGTGTAAATGTGTATTTTTTTTATTATGTCAGAAAGTATTTTGTTTTACTTTCATTCCAGTAAATATTTTTTTTTAATCTTTTATTTTCGATATGCTCGCGCCCCCCTTGTACGTTTATCGCGCCCCACCAGGGGGCGCGCCCCCCAGTTTGAGAAACACTGTCTTACCAAGAAAACTTTTTACAATATCTTTTAGATATATTCAACAGAACGCTTAATCTTGTATGGCTCCAACTCCAAATATCACAATTTAGATCAATGTGATAATTTTTCCAATAGCCTGTGCTTGTTTCAATTCTTACATGATTAAAAAATTTGACTTTTAAATTTATTGATAAACTTATAGATAGAGAAATTACATGAAAATTTAATTTTAAGTGCTTAGTGCTTATAGAAGAAGCCAAAAAAAAAATTTAAAATATTGATCACACAGGATGGTGGGCGGGGAAATCCTAACCAATCCAAATGCAGCTAAAAAGTCCTACAGTTAAAAAATGAGTAATGTTTAAAGTACTTGTGCTGATAAAAATATCTCGATTGGATGTCATTATAGACATGAAAAATGTTTTCGAAATTTTGCCGATAGCCGAGAAAATTTGAAAGTGGAAAACTTTTAAGTTAAATACATCGCACCATGAATTTACCAAAGTAAAAAAAAAAAATGGTAGTTAACAGGAATTCACGGTCAATTAAAATGTGTCGTATCCTATGGGAATTTAATGCTATAGTACATTTATCACTTTTTATTAATTGATAAAATTGTCAAGTTGTCAGTTTACACAAAGTATTTTATTGCTTGTTTTCTGATGACTTGTATTAGAGTTTTAATTTTACAGGACAGAATTTTTCATAAGCTATAAGTGTTGAGAGTATGATTTAAAATAAGAATTTGTTTGGTCTTCTTTCTAAATCATTTAGGTAAGTTTTTTTTTGTCAACACCCAAATATGGAAAGCGTTGATGAGCCCTAGTCTGAAAATCTAGGTAAGCAGTTTGATGTATCCGCTTAATATTGATCTACGCAAAATTAAAGGAAATAATTTATGAGAGTATATTTTACTGAGTGATTGTTTTATCCGAAAGTGAGTTCGTTCAACTAAAATCACACGAAGTAGTTTGGTGCGTTTAAATAAGGGAATTTTATTATTTTTGAGGGAAAATATAGGGTCTAAAAATATATACTTTAAAGTTGACAAAGAAAATTGCCTCCATATTTTTTCTTTTGCATTTACAACGGTTTTCCACTAGGAGAACCTGTTCTTTTTTTCATAAGGGAATTCATAAGGGAATAAATAGAGGGGATTTACAGGAGGGAAATTTAGACTGTTTTTTTTTGTGTGCTGGCTAAGTATCACTGTGTCCATCTGCATTCATAAATAGTAATGTGTAGTCAGTGGTGGGCTTATCATTGACGCAGATATTAAAAAGAATGGGTCCAAGGAGTGAACCCTAGAACTTTCATAATTGTTTGTCTTACAAATTGAGAATATCTTGTGTTAAAGAATACATTCGATATTAGGCCCTATTAATACTGAATGTTTCACGCTGTTTTTAATAAATCTAAGTTCAGATTGGAACAGCATTTTGCTTCTCTCTAATACGGAAACATCATTTGCGTTAAATTTAATGTTGGCAGGTATACAACAACATTTAGACCGACAGCTAAAATTTAAAGGTTTCTTTCTTGTCGGTATCAGCTGACTAGTAAAATCGATAAATGGACATTCATTTTAAAACCTTCAAGAAATATGTGACTTTTAAAATTTAAAGTTTCTTTTTAAATTGAATTTAAATTGACTTTTAAGTTTTAAAATTTCAGTCATCTCTAAATTAATAAAGGTATTTGCATCTGCGTTGCATATAAGTTTATCGTTTTAAATTATTAGTAAAAAAATAGACTGTATAACGAGAATGGTAAAAGATGGACAATAGTACGCACTCTTTTTCGAGCACGAGCTGGCAACCAGGCAGCTTGCCAGCTCGGCGAGGAAAGCGCATACCAATTTCTGCTAACGCAAACCTCTCGTTGTTTTTATACTATTAACTGTCTGATATGATTGCAACTGTGATATATTTGAATGTTGATGAGTTGGAATTCGAAGACCATGAATTAAAGACGATTTGTATTTGATTGCAGTATTACATGTACTTGCGCGAGCAGAAATTGACATCCGCTTTCCTCGCCCAGCAGGCAAGCCGACTGGTTGCCAGCTCGTGCTCAAAAAAAGTGTGTACTATTGTCCATATTTTACCCTTCTCGTTACACTACCCCTCCGATTCCGAAGCATCGCCCTGGATAAGGAACCACCAGAATTGTCTTACCCGGATCTTCCGGGAATGTAGTCGATAGTTAGATTATCCTCCTACACCTCTGAAGACTGGAATGGTGAGGTGGTGTACTAGCAGACATTATGGCATTCTCTCCAGCATTTCCTCTAGGAATCAATGGCTGTTTGTGTGGCCTTCCTTTTTTCTTGAGAGGTACTACAGGAGACTGGGCCTCTGTGCCATTCAGAAAAGGTGTTACAGCTGATGTATGGTAGACACCTAAGGGTCAGTGGCGTAACGGAGAACTTTTGGGCCCCATTGCAAAGTCAGGTTTGTGGCCCCCATGTTGAATTTTACAAAGGGTAGGCACTTGCGTCATTCAGGCTTTGGGCCTATTTAGAACCCTGCCCCCCGCGATGCGGGGGTGCACGTTACCCTACTGCTTAGGGTTCGTCAGGTTTGTCACAACTAGCTACTGCAAAGGTAGTGGGAGATCTCTGGAATAACACAATGTGTAGCCCGTATCTCTTATTATAATCTATTTTCTCATTAGAATAGTGCAAACTGTTTTCACATGAATACCTATAAGAATTTCCGTGTGGCTCTGCTATAGTTCCTTCCGGAACGGTTTTTCTGAGCAAATTTACCTCCCTGATAGTGATAATTGATTTCTCTATAAGACGATGGATGCTGTCTTTCATTATATTGATTACGATAACCTCTATTTTGTCTCCCTCTCTTAAAAGATTCTCTCCTCCCATCTTGAAAATGTGTATCAGAGTGATATGCATTTCTCCTCCGGCGATCAAAAAATGTACCATTTGAAGAATTTCCAGCACAGATATCTTACTTTTGGATTCATCTTTATCATCACATTAAGGCTGATTATTTTGGAAACTTTCTTTATCATTTGGTGAAATACTTTCAGATACTTCTTTAGAAAATTCATTCCAAATTCGTGCACAGTCACTTTTGTTATTTACTTCACTGTCATAATTTTGTCTTCTGGAATATTGATAATTTTAATTTTTATTATTGTACTTTTCATGAGGATTAGGCCCATACCTTCTCCCTCTGGTATCTGAATTGAACGGTG
Source organism: Trichonephila clavipes (assembly GCA_019973935.1). Taxonomy (NCBI): domain Eukaryota; kingdom Metazoa; phylum Arthropoda; class Arachnida; order Araneae; family Nephilidae; genus Trichonephila; species Trichonephila clavipes. Next base: position 435,985 of record BMAU01019643.1, on the reverse strand, counting down.
ATAGAAATTCCCTTTCTTTTCCCCATCATATTTTCTGTTTGAATCGTAATAATTAGTTCTTTCATTCCTTTTATTTGAAAGAATGTATGATATTGGTCTAGGAGATAAATCTGTAATTGGAGAAGTGTAATGGACGGCTTCAGCAAAATAATCTTCTGAATCAGCTTTATATTGAGGCAAATAATCTCTTTCCGTATAATGTTCCTCCACATCAAATCTTTCAGGTGAATAGCCACCCCTATTTTTAAATCGGTTAAAGCGCTGTTCATTGAGTTTTGAATATCTGTTAAATCTTTGGTTTCCTCTATAAGAATAATTGCGATTAGAATTACTTCTTGACGGCTTGTTGTAACCATATCTATTATTTTTTGTCCTTCCATCATACCTTACACTTTTATTTCTAAGTTCATTGCCAGAGCCAATATGCATATCTTTACTTTCTGATGCTCTATGCTTTTGTATTTGTTTCTGGTACATATTAGCCAAAAGGTTATCGATTTATTTCCTTAAGAGTTATTTCCTGTTTAGAGATAGTCTATAAAGGGACGTTGAAACTCGTGGGTAGTAACCTGTGTTTATAAAGTGTTTTACAAATGGAGTTGGTTCTCCCTCTAGTATGAAAACATGTTTACTTTCATTAAGCAGGACCATCAGACCATTTCTTTCTTCTACATTTTGGGCCTGTCCTTCTTCTTCTCGCAAATGAAGATCATTGATCTCAGTTTCCTCAACAGGGTTGCTTTGTAATGGAACCTCACTGGGAATCGAATTTGTGAGACAAGAAGTACTATTTATTTCGTCAGGACTGTCGTCTACAGGCAAAGGAGCATCTTTCGAAAAAGGTATCCTGAAGCTTGGTTTGTCACCAAAATACCAAAAATTGTTACGCATGTCCATTGCGACATGGTGTCTTTAAAAAGTCAACACCTAAAAGAGTACGGTTACCTTTTGCATGTGGCAAAAAATTAAATCAATTTGGAAAGTTCGTCCACCTATGGTGATTGATACCGTATTATTTTGAACAAGGGATGTGGATTGTTGACCATCAGCTATACGCATAGCAAGAATTCGGAGAGTTTTTGTCCACGATTTTTTAAGAATTTGAACATTAATTCTCGCCCGACTGACTAGCTGGCTCTAGTATCAGCACAAACTGTGCCTATAGCTTCATAGACTTCGATGTCAAGTAGAACTACAGAGCAGATAAGACAAGTGAACATCTGTCTTTCAAACATTGTTAAAAACAATGATATGCCATCTTTATCAGGGATGAATGTGGGTGACATTGTTTTCAAATCCAGCCTCATGGGACTAGAATCCATTTGAGGGGAATTACATGTGGACGCTGGAGTATTCTGTGCTTCTAATTTAAGCTTTTCAAGCTCAAACGCTCTATGCTCAGCTAGACACTTATGCTCACGTTCCAATTTCTTTATGGTTTCACCTTCAAGCGATTTCCGTTCTTCAACAATGTTATCCAGGATCTCTTTTACAAAATGCTCATTAAACTGTCCTTAAAGAATGTACACGTAGTGATTTTCTTCTTCCAAGTCTCAATGGCTTTATCCAGTGTTTCTCAAACTTTAACTACTGGCAACCCAATTTTCAATCATAATTTTTATCGCGCCCCCCCAAAATAATAATGTATTGAATACAATAATAATGCATTTTTTGGGGGGGGGGCTAAAGCTACAATACGATCACAATTATAAACCGTACAAATTAATAAGATTAAGTATTAAATTTTGTATATGTTACTTTTAAGTAATATATATTTTTATTTTTTTACTTTTTATTAGTTCGATTCACTATAAAAGCGTGTTTTTTTATTTGTTTTTGAACTATAATTTATTTTATAATTATTTTTACTATACACGATAAAAATCCCAATTCCAGTGAATAATTTAACTAAGAGAAAATATACTTACCTACTTTCATGGACTTTTCAATTTTTCTTTGATATTTTGAGAAAAAATCCAATAAAACTAATGAAAATGTTCCAAATCTTCGTGCCCTTAATAAAGGACATAAAGCATATTCATAGAAAATATTTTGAGCAAAAGTGGTCGCGCAGGGAACTCGATCAAAACTAGTAACTTGATTGTAAAAAATCGTTTGAAACTCCCCCCCAAAAAAGAGGGCGGAATGTGACAAATTCATTTTAGTTCAAATTAAGACTGTCTTATTGGAGGATACTCTGTCAAGGTCATTGGTAACACATTAACAGTTTTCCCAGAATTAACGATTTCGTGAACATCAGAAGACTCTGCTCATCGCCCGACCAATCCCGCGTTAAAAGTGTGTTCAATAAAACATATGGGATTATTTCTAAAAAAGAATTGCGTGAAAAGTTTTCCGTTATGTTGGCGAAATAATCCTTCAAAGTACTCAATATGCTTATCCATACATCATATAACTCATTCACATGGAAAAAAGCAACAGAAAAATATTATTTACAACTTTCCTAAAAGATAAACAGATGGAGTGAAACATACCAGTAAGTTTGAAGGACAAATATATGATAGTCAAAAGTAGCATTTTAGGGGTTAAAAAAAACGTAAAAAAATATATCTCATCGTGTGATTACAGTAAAGCAAACATATCTTTTTTTTATTTGGTTATAGAATCAAAGATAGGTAATGAACGTTTGAAGTGGAATGTTTTATTTTTGATGATCCCCAGATGATATATATAAATTATATCAGTGTAAATGTGCATTTTTTATTAGAAAGCATTTTGTTTTTCTTCATTCCAAAAAAATCATTTTTTAAACCTTTTATTTTCATTATGCTTGCGCCCCCCTCGCACGAATACCGCGCCCCGCAGTTTGAGAAACACTGGCTTTATCATTTAAAATCACAGAGACTCGTAGCTCACTTGCTAAATTATAGAGGTCTGTTTGCTTGCCTTTTGAGAGAAAAGCCATTTTTGCCTCTTAAAATAAAATTAAATTTGTAAAACTGTACTCTTGTAAAACTTGTAAAACAAAATTGAACAAAATTTTTCGGGAATAGTCATAAAAAATCCAATAGTCAAAAGGGACCAGAAAACAAAATTGAAATTATTTGAATGCAATCCAAATTTCTTTGTGTGTTCGGCAGCTACACTTCAGAAACTACTTTAAAATTCTTTATGGAATAAGTGTTCAGAAATTAACTTGATAATGTTTCATTGGGCACCACTTGTAATACTGTAGTCAAAGAATTTCTACGCCGGTTAGCTCAAATCGTCTTTAATTCATGGTTTTCAAATTCCAACTTATCAACATTCAAATATATCACAGTTAAAATCATATCAAACAGTAAATATTATAAAGGCAACGAGAGTTTTGCGCAAGCAGAAATTGGCATCCAGTTTCCTCTCCAAGCTGGCAAGCCGACTGGTTGCCAGCTCGTGCTAGAAAACAATGCTCACTGTTGTACATATTTTACTATTCTCGTTACAACTAGAAGTTAAGTTTTCTAAGGCAAATACTCTTTTACAAAGGATCTGTCCCTTTGGTAAGAGCCGGTTTTTGAATCGAAATCATGGGCGACTTTTCTTGTTAAGTGACGTCTTGATTATGAATATTCTTATTATTCTTATTTATTCTTGAGAATAAAAAATATATATATATATTCTAAAACTGGGGATATATGTTCTCCATCGGTTGTTACACAAATACTCTCTAATCTAACAGAAATAAGCTTTTCAAGTAAATATTTCCTGAATAGTAAACTCTTGATTACATATTGTTTTTTAAAACTGTCCTTTCTTTGATAAACGTGTATATTCAAACAATTAGTAGTATCTCTACTGTAACGAATGCTAGATAAAGCCAAATTGTCTTAAGTACAGATGTCTGTAAGAGACCTTAAACATTTCCCCCCTAATAAATGGAGACAATAAAGACATAGTTTGCACCTCTGATGTGACTAACAGTTACTCACCCACTCTGCAACAAATTGAGTTTTATCTATAACTCAAAGCACATCAACCCACAATTGTAATAAGGAAATGGTACCGTTAATATTACTAGAAGTGTTTTTAAATGTATGATCTGCATAGGTCAAAAACATTTTCTCGTCAATAAATTGGCACAGTTATAAAAACAAACATTCATTAACAGTTATTCCCTTTTCAGTTAATCAATGTTTTATCTTCTACTTTCCAGCATTTGCAATAAGAAAAGTACCACAAGTACCTCACTGTAAAGAATCATCTAATATCAGTCTAAATAGCAAATGTTTGTGATGATGTTCTTTCATGCAAAGCACTTTGAATGGACAGTGGGATCTTATTTATACAATTAAATTAAAAACATAAATTCGACAGTTATGTATTGTTCAGAAAGAATTAGCACTGCATACATCAAATCCCATACATATAAATTGGATACATGTTGGATTATAAAATATATGTTCATCTTAGGAATATTTATATTAAAATCAAAATGAGAACTTATATTAAAAACAATATGAGATTTTATATAAAAAATGGTAAATATTTAGAAATGTTTATAATGATTCCGTGTTGTTCTGATAATTCGAATCAAAATACAATAAACAATAGCTGCAGATGGAAAATAAATGCTTCTGAAAAAATATTTTGCCGAGGTAAAAAATGGTAATAAATCTGAGTTAAAAATTATATATGTTTTTTTTGCGAATGGTTAAGGACTTTAAAAACTACTTACCAGCTCGAACTCGAACATCTCTACTTCCTAGAATCCCAGCAGTATTCATAGCAACGCATCGATATACAGCAGTATGGACATCTTTCCGAAAGTCTTCTTGTGAAAATGGTGGAAAGTCCAACGATCCATCCCATCTTACGTGTCGGAGGCCTGGTACATTGACGACGACCGTACCATCTTCGGTTCTCCATGTCACAGTAGGATTTGGATGTCCAGTAGCAGAGCAGGGAATAATTGTACCGTATGTGTTCAAGAAGGTTATATCATTCGGTGGCTCATTCACAAAGGTCGGGCCTTTGATGGCATCATTAGATGGATATTCAGCTGAAAGGATTTAAGTGTGTACTTAAGAATGGCATACGTGTTTTATAATCTAGCAGAAAGTTAAAATAAAATAAATTGTTATCAGTAAAAATATTTATAAGGGAAAAATACTTAAATAACTACCTTGAAAAGCAGAAGGCAAAGTAACAACATTAGATATTTGTGAGTAACTTATTATGTCATCGGAATTACAGTAGTTTTTGAAATTTATATCTAGAAATTTTTATACCGAACCAAGTTTATTTTTAAAAATATTTCATCATATGCTATTCAACGAGTGAAAACTCAAACAAAAATTTTGCTCAAGCTATTAAGAGAGATAGAGAGAGAAAAACTGCCAGTTTGTTATTGTTTGTAATGTTTTCTTATCGAAAGATGATAAAATTTGATCAGAAATTAAAAAAAAAGAAATCCCTTGCATATCTTATAAGACTTAACAAACACATATGACTATACGAATCAAACCGAGTCATAATCAATATGAAATTATCAACGTAATTTAAATTTACCTCTTATTTTATTGGATTTTCTGATGTATACCTATTAAATTTTCCTAGTCTACTTATTTTATTTATGTTATCATAATTTTTAAGATATTATAACAGTGCTTCTCAAAGTTTCAATATTCGCAACCCAATATTCAATAATAATTTTCATATCGCGCCCCCCTTCCTGCAATGACAGTGCATTGAATTCAATAATAATATGCTTTGACGTTAAAACTGCGATACGACTTTAACCTCTTTAAGGACCACCGGCGTATATAGACGTCTCGCTCAGCCAAAGCATTTATTTCCCTGGATGTATATATACGTCTTTTCGAAGTAGGAACTTTTCTGTACACTGCTATCCATAAAATTATTCCGAAGGTTTTGGAATGCAATAAAATGACCTTGACAATGTTTGCGAAGGATTTACTTATTTCAGATTATTTGCTTCTTTTTTTATTCCTTCCCCCACCCCAATACATCACATACGCGTGCCTACGTTGAAATCGGTTCGGATTGATAAGCGATTCGCTTAACTTCTAATCGGCAGTCAAGAAAGTAATTATAAAGCGTAAAAATTATCAAAATAAGTGTTAACTTTTGTATATAATTTTGTACGTGACAATCCCATAGGGTCAATGGTTATTATTAAAATTGTTCTCAACTTAATATTGCTAAATTAATTATAAAATACATTGTGTTGCACTGATACATTTATAAGTGTAATATATCAGTGTAAATGTGTATTTTATTTTTTTATGATATCGGAATGTATTTTGTCCGATTATTTTCAATAAAAATTAATAATATTTTAAAAATAATATTCTGTTTACGAGTTTTCAAAATGCATGCACCCCACTTGCCAAGTTATCACCCCCCGAAGGGGGGCGTGCCCCACAGTTTGAGAAACACTGTATTATAATGCAGCATGTCACTGCAATGTTGAATTTATTTTAAAAAATCATTTTCATTCCTTTTAAAAATTATTTGGCAAAATTGTTAATTTCGAAAAATATTTTTTGTTCAAAGATTTAGGAATAATTAAGATGTTTGTAACATTCACAACATTTTAACACAAATATTACAAAGATCTTTATACTACAAAGGCTTAACTCTAATTCTTGTTTCTTATAGTAAAACGTTCGAATTTATTTTACTCTTTACATGGTAGAGTCATTTATTAAATATCTTTCTTTTTTAAATTTATGTGTGTGCCTATTTTTTAAGTTTTGTTCTAGCTCGTTTAAATATTGAATTAACAATCTTTTAAACATAAATATTGAACTTAATGTGTGATTACATTTCCTTTTTAAAACCAAAATTAAATTTAATAGTTTCGATCCAGTCCAAATGAAGAAAGAACCAATTTTACGTTATGCTTTAAATTTTATGATACGTTTCATTTGTTTCATCTTACCGAAACGTACATAGAAGCAACAGCTTTGTAACGAAATGTTTTACAATTTAAAACATGTTAGAAGTTCTAACAAGATGCTAAGCTCCGGGACCTAATTTTGAAATTGTATCCGATTTCAATTATATTCCGAATACAATTTACATAAATTTAGCTTTCAAAACACAACTTTATACAATGGTGTTAAGCAAATTTAAATATGGTTCCTTAGAACTTATAAGGTAGTTTATCAAAAATCTCAAATTGTTAGAGATCTACGAGAAATATATTTTACTAAGAAAAGAAAATTAATAAAAACTACCCCAAAACAAATTTTATTCTTGCCATTTTCTGATCTCTCTCGCTTATTTGGTATTTATAAAATATCTATGAAATTATGCTATGTGTTATTTTAGAAATTCCTTTCAAAGCAACTATATTTAAAATGATTAAGGCACTGGATTTTGCCGCTTGTTTTGCATCGATGCCTTTCCTTACCATTTTTCTAAAATGATAATTTGCTCACCTATAACTTTAGATATCCTATATCCTAACTTAGTTATTAAGTTAAGATATTTAAGTCAATTGCCTGTTTTTATTGCAAATTATTATTTGTAAAAGTACAACTTCAGATAGACGAGATCAGTTCTACTTCAAAAAACCAGTTCAAACTAAATATTAGTTGAATGTAGAATTATATAATTTGTTAAAAATGTATTTGAAGTAAAGCTTATCTGAGTTTGTCACAAAGCGCAAATTCAATTGCTTTTTTGACGTGACCCCAAAATGAAATAAATCCCGTCAGATGTTTTTACTTATTTTCTTTTATTCTGTTTTAGTTTACTTGATATGTTTGACACTTCTATTCTTCAGATCTTAAATTGCAACAGACGTATTTTATGTCGCTCCTTCTTTGAAAAACCTGTAATTTTTTTCTTCGAATCAATTTCACAGCCTTAGATTATACGTTCTAACTGCTTGAATAAATACTTACAAACATTTTAAATAATTAAGAAAAGCTGGATTATTTTCATTATCACGAGGTTATAAATGAAATACTTTGCTGCTGAAAGAGATATTCCTCTAACTTCCTGAATTTTTTACTCAGCCAATGAGTAAGTTAATTCTTTAAGTAAGTTAAAATAAACTATCCTACTTTTTTGAATTACTTATAAGCTTCAATGAATTTCAATTAAGTAATTTTAATTGAAAAGTAGAATATAGAATTTAATATAAATTACTTTACGACTATATTTTCAGGAAATATGAAATGTTTCCAAAAGTGAAAATTAGAAAAATTCGAAAATATATCATAATTAAAGTACAGTTAAAATCATTTAACACGAAACTGAGGGCACTCAAATATTTTTCGTGCTAAAGGAATTTAAAAGAAACATTTATTAAGTTTTTAGAAAATAGTTTGATACTTTTCTTTACATTGTCCGTTTTAGCATCAATTTGACAACAAATTGTTCAATGTCTTCCATTTTGTTATTTAATTTGCCATTGGAATGGGTGTCTAAATGACTGTTCATACCTTACATGATGTTCTTCATTTCGAATGCCTTGCGAAACATGAGCTGCATTATTCATTTCCTGTTCATCGTCAGAATCTGCATTAGTGATATTTTTGAGCTTTAAACAACCTCCAAAATGTCTTTATGTGCCATAATTGTGGTTGTACACGCATTATCATCATCTATTTCATCGAATTCTTCCAATGATACAGTAGGACAGTAAAATAATACAAAAACTTTCTCAAGCTTCCATCTTATATCTCGCCTAAGCAGTGTTTTCTGTATTTTTTTTCTTTCCCAGGGGGGACGTTTTTTCGTGTTAAGTGATTTTCGTTTCGTATTAAGAGAAAAAAAATATATGAAATAGCATAGTTTGCACAATTTATTGCTCATACATAGTTTGTAGGGACCGTTGTATTATTTCGCTTTAACCGAGATTTCGTCTTAAGCCTTTTCGCGTTGAACGTATTTCATTGTACAAAGTTTATGAAGTACAGCAAAGTAGAATCAGAAGCTTTTGTTAAAGTGTGTTAATAAGCTATCATATGAAAAATACAAACCTAGCAATTATCTCAATTGCATGTAAATGTACTCGAATGAAAACATTTTTGTTGGTTAATCATGATCGGCATTTAATGAAAGGATAAATAATGATTATACTCATCATCTTTAAAGGCTTGATGAAACCCCTATTATTGCATAATGCGATGTTCGAGAAATTCAGAGGAATATAAAATAAAAAAAGATTTAGGAGGAGAAAATGATACTTTTGATCCACTTCATTAAATATTCTAAGTTCTCCGGAATGTTACTTTAAGTGGTGGGTGTACTATACTGATGGAATGGACGTAAATATAAATTATCGAAGTCATTCATTTTTTCCCTTTGGACTCTAGATTTATTTATCTTGAATCCTATTACTTCTTTTAAATATAGAAGGATTGACTTCCTTTCCTAATAAGTATTAAATTACATCGCTAATTCCTATATTTATGGTTGACAGTATCCTTAACATTGATTTAACTAATAAAAATTAACATTTGATTTGAAAATTAAAAGTTCTGAAAATGCAATTAGTTTAATTTTGGCTATCAGGCATCCCGTTTACAATTTAAACAGTTATGAGTTTTTGAATTAATAAGATATAAATGAAAAAAACAATTTTTTGAAACCGTTTTATGGTTATTTAAATGGCTTGTTTGATTCGTTTAAATCATTTTGAACTGAGAAATTATTATTAAAAAATGGAAAACTTTCTATTTAATTTAAATACCTTATCTTAACTATCGAGAAAGAGAATACTTCAACACTATATTTTATGCATATAGTTTAAAGATACAAAGTTAAAATCTAGTTTGTGGAAAGCAAAATATTAGTGTCGTTCCGGAAAATCCTATTAACCCCCTGCAAAGTTAGATTTTTTAAGCCCCATGCGGGATCTTACAAAGTATTGCAAGAACATAACACATCAGTCTTTGGGTCTCTTAGAAACCTGAGCAAAAACGCGATGCAGGGGTGTACGTTATAACACTGCAAAAATTGGAATAGAGTCGGTATTAAAACACAATCTAAGACGGATCTGTTAATTAAAAACAGAGATATCAAAATGTGACCCACGAATTGACAGGGAGGTCAATAATATGCATCATCGAACTTTGTACACAAACTATAATCTAGAACAAATACGCTAAGTATCAATACTTCCGGATGGAAAAAAAATTAAGTTTACTTTTTTCTACAGTGTTTTGCCGAATCCGACCGACAGATTCAAAGTGGTGATAGTAAGCTACATGGAGACGACAAATCACTATCGAACATGGGATCGCAAACCATGTTTAGTCGGAGTAATGTGTAAGAAAGCTATGAGGAGTGAGTTGCCGAAGTGAAAGAAAAAGTGTTAAGAAGTGGTAAGAAATACATTTGTTAGACGTAAGGTATGTTTACAATCCGAACAATGCATTGCAGCTCTACATCAAAAATGCAACGACAAGAACTTATCACAGGAATTGCTCAAGGTTGCGGCCTACAAAGTCATAGCACAGGTGGTATTACGTGAAATGTGATATGGTACGCGCAACGCCTCCTCGGAAAAAAAGTGCTGGTGAATTCCTTGTGCTAAGCGTCCATTGCAATCATCTCGTCCGTGCATGACGTACATATCCTCATTCGTGCAATTCAGTTTGTTCCCAATCGCAGTTTGGGCAATACCACGTATGACAACTTGCGTAGCACTTTTACTCACCCCAGCGAGGGGAAAATTTACATAAGTGAAGGTTTCTTCAACCCTACCACAGCGCTCCAAATTCCCATATTCGTCTGGCGTATCGTCCTCCAGACGACTGCTGTTATCGCGATTATCACCTGTGATGTACCTCCCCTTGGAAGTACATCCCTTGAAGTATCAGCGTGAGCTAGAGGTGTAGGATTATCGTAAGAACTAGACTCAAACATTATCTTAATATGACTTTATTAAGATATACAACTTAAACTTTGAACAAATATAATATAACTACTTAATGGGAGAATCTACTTTAACACAATGCGCGACACACAATATAATACAGACCTATATCAATAATTGAACCGCCTAATCTTCAAATATACTAATAAGTAATTAATTAATTCTACCTTATATTATTCTGTAATGCTACTTGTCTTTATCTGCAATGGTATGCAGCTTGACGACTAACTTCTCGTCGAACACCAATAAGTTTATCCACGACACGTAGAGCTTAAATCTTGAATAACGAACTACAATATTCAGCCAACAACAGAACGCACTTTAATTGTCGAACATTCCTTTACACTACCATTACATTGCTATCATTGCCCTTATTGCCATTACGTTTACTCTAAGATCCTATATTTATCCTATATTATTTACATCTATTCACTTCTCGTTTCTTGGAATTGGTTGGAAAAGAGTTGCCATTAATTCTGGCCCAAAGAACCCAAAGGACTTGTTAAAGAAAAGACGCATAAGTCGTCACACACCAACTAAACGTGGTTTGAAATCCCATGTTCTATGGTGATTTGTCATCCTCATGCTGTTTACTATCATCCCTCTTAATTTGTCGGAGGAATTCGGCATCACGCTGTTTAAAATACTTATGAAACTGCTTAAGATTTTAGAAAGTATTCTTTGGCATAACATAACACAAATTGATATTAAAAATTTTTTCCAGTTACAAAAGAACGAAATTTAAATAAAATAAGATAATTATATAATCATGTAATTGATACTTTTAACTAAAATTTAAAGCAGCTGGGAAAATTAGCATTAATGAAGCATTTATAGTATCTGAAAGCAAACAGCACTTAAATTAATATTTTTTAATACTCGAAAGATTTAAAATAAATACTTTTGTTTCTTTGTGTTCCTATTGTCAGAAATCACTTCTAAATTAACCAAAGATATAAAATAAAAAAATTGTTTTCTGTCAGCAGACTTCATGAAATGGAATGAACTTTTAAAGTAAGAACAAAAAAAGGAAAACTATAGAAAAAAAATTATGTGCATATTTAGAAAAATATAATCTGAATGAGTTGTAGGCTGAATTTACCTCATATTCAATTATATTTTCTGAAAAAATATTACTTGATTAATTTGTGAATATATTTTTAAGCTGCTCTAAACTGAAGGGAAAAAAATGTGGACCCTTTTTCGCCATTTAAAACATAGCTCTTGCAAATCACAAATAATAAAGAATTTTAGAAACACAATTCAACTCGCTTTTTTGTATAATTATTTCCTCCATTTAATCTTTTCAATCTAGTTCAATATATGCACTTCCAAACTATCTAAAGTAATAAAAACATTTCGCATAGCATTTCAATGTTATTTTCTTTAAAGATAAATAACAAGCTCTAAGGAAAAATCAAACCTTGCCCTCTAGCATATTTGTAACAAAGCCAATTTCGAATCAAGAAATAGAACGAGCGATGATGAGAAAATTTATACTACTCTCAATAAATCCCCAATAAACTAATCTGCTAGAGTAGTCTCCTTCGATGCCTTCCAAATAACATAATTTAACAATTCTTACAGATGCATACCTTTAGCCTCGGGTTCATATGGTTAAGGAGGAGGAACAGAAATATTATACAATGTATGTTGGATGAAAATTTAATCTAAGCCACGTTTTTCGATTAGTGATTCAAAAAGAAAAAAGAAACAGTATTAAGATTTCTTCAAGCGTACGACTAACTTTTTTTCTTATTAAAATAGTTTTAATTGATGTTTATAAATTATTTTTATAGTAGTATTAATTATGTAAATATATGTTTAAAAGTGTAGAGAGAGAGAGAGACTTTAAATGATTTACTTGTATAGTATTGCGCACTACGAGAGTTAATAAGAAAAATTTACTTCTGTAAAGTAAAACAAAAAATGTAAATATTGAATTATGCATATACATGAATATAATTTGATTGCTATAGTTAAACTTGTAACAAGCACATATTTTAAGAATATATTTCTGTTTAAATTTGTCATTATTAATTAAATACAAAAATCCACTAGATATGAATATGATAAAACTTACGACAAATAAAATCTGAAAAACCGAGTATCATTTCATGCTTTCTGAAGTACTTAAAAATAATTTAAATTAATGGCATATAAGAATCATGAAAAAAACATCCTTTATTATATATATATATATATATATATATATATATATATATATATCTATATATAATAAAGGATGTATCTTAATTTCATCTAAGTAACTTTAATTTGTGATGGTTCTTGTGTATTTCCCAGGACTCTTACGTAAATAATTAATTATTAGTTACCCGCCTAACGGGATTAACCGTAACACTGTATCACTTAAAAATTAACAGCTCTGCATTTTTCAAGTAATCTTACGTAAATTTTCATCGTACGATATCTTCCCACCAATCAGAAGAATATATATATATATATATATATATATATATATATATATATATATATATATATATATATATATATATATATATATATTGTGTTTAAATGTGCAATAAACTGGATTACCATGACAGCATCATTAATGCAAATGTAACAACAGAGACAATTCCATATGATCTACAGAAATAAAGAGTCCTTCACATTCCGGTACTCGATATATATATGAAAAAAAATTTGATTTTGCTTAAGACCTTTTTGTGTAATGGGGATATCCATTCTGGTTGTTAAAAGCATGAAAAAAGGGAGCAAGAAACATCTTTTGTTACTTAAAAATCCGCATTAATCAACGATCCCACACACAACACAACCTATGAATAAATAATAAACAAAAACGAATAAACTGTTGCACAAGAAGAGTGGCATTCCCGGTTTAAATGACGTTCACAAAAGCAGAGATATCAGTTTTAAGAAGCTTTATCAACCGGGAGCATTCAGACTCATTTGATTTGAAGAACACAATTTCTAATTGGTCAGAATACGTGGGTGATTCAAGTTAGCATCAAACTGTTTTAAAAACGCTACTGTGTAGATTTTTAGGAGATACATTTTTGGTTACTTCCCGTTTACCATGTAAACTAAAAATTGTCACTTGAAGGCTTGGAGGGTTCAAGAACATTACGTAATAAAATCTATTGAGAGAAAATGTAAGTGTATATATATATATATATATATATATATATATATATATATATATATATTGTTAATAGACTAAGAAAGCTACAAATAAAATTAGAGAGATTTATTTTATTTAAAACTTCAGAAATTTCTGAGAAATGCTGAACAATAAAGAAAATCAATTAAGAGGGAAGTAAGTATTTATTGGAGACAAAACAAATAAAAATGTTTCTAAGAATAGTTTTATAGTGAAAGCAGAGTGATTGACTAGAACATAACATTGTCGGCTACCGTTTTCCAATTTCAATTTCCTCTCTCAAACCTCATAAATTTCTGTACAAGAAGGGAAAAGAGTGTTCCTTATCCCCTCCAAAAAAGATTTAAATCTGACAAACCCATTATGTCAATGGAGATAAAGAAAAACATTGGAGTTGGGCTGTTGCTGCTCCGGAATGCCATCCAAAACCCGAGCACTCGCATTTCGCGTTAATGCTTTCGTGAATGATTTATCATTATTCCCGGGATGGAAAAGACTAAAACCAGATAAAAAGCACCATCCTAGATTAAATAAAGATATCAGAATGATGAATTTTACGTCTTTTTCTTCTGTCTTGTCGTTTAAATGAATAGGTGCTATTTTTAAATGTCTTGCTTTATTACCATATCGTGTGACAGAGTGATTTTGCTTTTTAGCATGAACAGTTTCGGTTCTTTTTAAATAAAAAGTAATTTTAATTACGCTGTAATATATTTTTAAAGAATTCGAGAGTGCGGGTACTGTTGTTTCCTTTTCTTGTTTAGTTGGATTGGGGAAAATATTTCTTTTGAGGTTGTAATGCGAAATTAGTGACATTCATAAAAATGCGAAATTAGTGACATTCAGTTTTTATTTTGTAGTTTTCTTTTCGAAATTTCTTCTGTTTAATTTTTTTTTACTTTAAAAAGGTTAGTTTCCTTACATGCTATTATATTGTCATATATATAAATGAAATAAAGAGTTTGCTGTAATTAAATAATTATTAATTTATTTTAAACAATGTTTACTAAAAGTGATATAACTTTATTTACATTACTTGCAAAATTCTAAAACCGATAAATATATTAGCTCAAGATATTTTACTTTAACTGAGTGAAATGTAAGCAATATAATCTTTTCAATACATTAAAAATATTAAATTGTATTATTTTTCTTAAAAATAACATGTAGTATATTAAAACGTTGCAGTTTTGGATCTTTTGCTTGAAACCTACAATATCGAATACATTTTTAATATTTATTTAATTGGCGACATGAGTTTCGTAATTAAAATGGTATATTTTATTAGAATTAAATCATATACTAAATTTAAACTTGAAGTAGCAGCCTTCTATAAAACGGTAGTTTAGTATAGGCTTGACAAAAAATGTAAAAATATTTGTCATATTTTTCATGAACGTGAAAAGACCGTATTGTTAGTGACGAAGTTATATTATTTTTGTAACTTTTTCAAAAAAGATTTTTTAAGGCGTATGGAATGTATTATGTTATTAGCGACTAAACTGCTGTTAAAAATATTTAATACATCGTATTACGTTGAAACGTTATAATACAGTACGTTTTAATGCACTACGCAATATGGAATGCATACTTATTAATCTTGTAAGGCCAAAATTCAATACTATATATATTTTTGTCTTTTTTAATCTGTCGCATTTTATCACTCTTTTATTTTGTCTTTATATATATATATATATATATATATATATATATATATATATATATATATATATATATAATTTTAGTAAAAATTTCATTGTTGTTCATTAACCCTCTCGCTGCGCAACCCGCGATTTCCACGGTCAACGCAGATGTAGCAAAATTTGCACAACCCGTAATTTCCGCTGGTATGTATTTCTTCCGCCTATTTGATCGTGCAACAAGTGTTGTTCTGTTTATGTTTTCATGTTTCTATTTTTTTATGATAAAATTCTATATTTTAAAAAAAAACACTTTTACAAATATTGTTTGCATATTTTAATTTTAAAATGTAGATTTAATGTGTAGGTTTGAAATACGTAATAAAAATGCGCAGTGTTTGAACCTACTTTGATAAAATAACTACGCAGTGAGAAGTTTAAAAATAACACCCTTGTTTCATAATATTGTTTCGTATATCCGAAGGTCTTCACACCTTCAACAGCAATCAAACACAATCACCAGTGTTTAAAAATGCACGTGAGTAAAAATCATTCAGAAGCACAGCCGAGCTAATCGCTAGTCAAAACAATCCTCATTACTCGCTGGCTTATTCAAGACTCACTCCGTACCGTCGAGCATCTTCATTTATAGACGTGACAGAAACTTTCAGAAATATAACCGCTCGTGTCATTGAACGTGACACTAGTGGAGAGATCTACTACTTTCTAGAAGATTCCAGAGGGTTCCGAAATCGCCAACATGGTCAACAGTGACGCCAACTTGGTCGCCAAAAATGATGCCAACTTGGCTTTACCACCAAGATTTCGCCAAGTTCTCATTGATTCGCCCATTATAATGTATGGAGTGGTATTGCTTGTGAATAGTACAATTTTAACATGAAATAAATACTGTTATAAAAGTTTTTTTCCCTGAAATTGTATAACATAGAGTAATATAAATGAATTAAACACTCAAATACAAATTATTTACACTATTTACACAAAATTTTCGTAACAATATTCATAGAGAGAGGAAATATATTGAATTAAATTGAAATTTTTCTTAAGTTTATAAACTCAACAGAGAGATAATAGTCACCAAAAATACAACAACGGATTAATTGAAAAATGTATATCTTTTAAAGTGAATCGTTAAAAGATTTTATCATTTGCCTGAACGTTTCTTAAATAGTACAAAAATACAAACTTTTAAAATTTAAATTTTGAATGTTTTAAAACATAAACAAATATATTTTTCAACTGTTTTAATAATTTACATTATGATATTTATTAATTTGTAGAAAACATTTAAATTTGTTTATTCTAAAAATTATAAATCTGAACCAAATGAAATTCAGTGTAAAAATGGCGGACAAAGCATTGTGTAAAAATGAAATATTTTACATGTGTGATGTTAAAATTTTACTCAATTTAAAAATTTTATAATTCTGAAACGTATTTTTTTGTTCCTTCAGAAATCAGTTGAGAGGGTATTTTTATAATCAGGAATAAATAAAGACAAATAATCACATTCGCTTTGAAAATATCCCTTCTGAATCTAAGAAATAAAAATTATAATTCACTGCTACTCCAACATAATTGAATAATTCTCTTTTAGCCATTTGAGAATATAATGCTGTTTCACGAAGAAATTTTCAATCGTTGTGTCGCGGAAGGATCATATGTTCACCATATGTGTCATTAAGAAGCATTAATAAAATTATTCGTGAAAATGATCAAAAATTGGGCAAAAAATTGAAAACATTTTTAATGGGATATGATTTACATACAAATATATATTTTTCTTTTAGAAATATGTTTTTAAAAACACAGGCAAAGTATTTTTTTAAATTAATGTTCTTTAGTTGCATAGTAAAAAACAGCTAAGAGATTGATGCTTTTGAATCATATATATGATATAATTGTAGCCACAGTATTATATTAATAAATTCTTGATTTTAGGAAAAAAATATTCCTGCATGATTAGAGAATTACATATATGCATGCAATATTTAATCATAATATTTCTTATTACTAAATTTTTCTTTTCATTTTTGACTGTACCTTTGATTATTAAATTTAAAAAAAAAACGTTTTATTTATTCTCAATGTATTTAAAACTATTTCACTTAATTAAAAACTATATTGGAGTTCCTATATATTTTTTTAAATTATTCAATTTCATTTCCTTTACATATCACTTATTAACGCGTTACAGTGATATTCTAGTGGAAATTGTAATAGAACAATCTTGAATAAGAATCAATTATGACGAGAATTTAGTCAAATTTGATTAACTCCCACGTGATGAGTGCAAGTCTACTTATCTACTGTATTAAATAACATTTAAAAAAACGCTACTTTGCAGATTCATATATTAGAAACTCACTCTATCCCTAATATACTACACAATTCTTAATAAATAATAATTTAAATTAATTTATTAAGGTGAAATTTTAGCATAATTTATGTTTATTCGATGTACTATTATATTAAAATAATATGTGATGGTATTACTGATTTTCTCATTGAGTGTTTAGTCGGTTATTTTACAGGGTTTGAATAAAGAAGGCATATAAATTATTTCCAATCAATTTATGAAGTGTCTTCAAGTTTACATCGATGAATTATTAGTATTGGAAGAAAATATATATTTAGATAACTATTTCCTTTTAATAAATTATATCCAAAAGTTTTCCTCCTATTCGCTCATAAACTTTCACTTTCATACCATCAAATACAGCAGTGCAGTAACCGATAAGGAAAAGTTAATATACTCGGCAAGACTTTCAGAAGTAATCTCGTTACTTTTTCTTAAAAACCAAACCAGATTTTATTTCGTATCTACGTAATAAAATGCACGCTGAAATATCCCGTAAAAGTTCACGACATAAGCAAATGGTTCAGAAATACGGAGCAAAGAAAATAAGGCGAAATTATAAAAATATGCTTTCGCGTGTAAAAGTATTTATATTAACTGGAAAACTTCTGATTTCATCCATGTCTGCTGATGGCAGTGTGCCAGAACGTCCAGAATTCTCTAGTCACAAGAGAATATTGCTTTAAAAATTTGCCATGCTGTAAGCCAGCTGTTCACTCAAACGTCCAAAAACGTATTAACTAATCACAGTGAAGTTGCTCTTCTTTTGAGAAAATGACAAACATGTTCATTGCAGAGAAGAGTTTGGAACATTGAAGGTCGAAGGATGAACATACAACTTTTAATGTTTCTAGTGGTGTCTGGGGACAAGTTTGCGTCAAAAAGTAACAATTTAGGTTTCGGGAGTCGATAAATTTTGGTTAGGGAATTTAAGAGTAATATAGAAATCATTAAAAATATTTAGCTGGTCAAAATAATGCGAAATATTTATGATATCAGTATATATTTTTTTCAATTCCTACTATTAGCTCACAATCTCTATATATTTATTTATTCATTTATCTTGGTGGAATTTTCAATCGGTAATAAAATACATTTTAAAAGGATGGCAATACAAAAATTTAATTATAATTAATAAAATTAATTGATTAAAACTAATTATTCAAAGAATAACAAATACAGCCACGTTGGCATCATTTTTGGCGATTTGTGTCAAAACTTGAAAAGGGTTTTTTTTTTTTTTACGTTTTAAAGCATTCAGTTGAACTGAAATTTTAAATACACGGGGGTTTTGGATGACAATACTATACGTTAATGATAATTAATAAAAAATAATTATCTCATAATGCTGTGATTATGTCATATGTACATACATATTTATATTAATTCTAACTATTTAATAAAAAGTAGCTAAGATAAAAAATTTTCTTTGTTGATCTAAGTAGGAATTGGCTTAATTTTTTTTATATTCCTTGTTGATATTCTAATAGGGACATGTATATGTTGAAGATATTTATTTTATGCGTTGAATTGCGAGTCTTTAATGTACTTTTGAATTATAAGTACCATTTAAATTTAAGTTTTGATAAATATAATATAATTATTCCACATTTTGTTTGTTTGCATTATATTTTTGATATTTCTATTCATAAGTGAACAGTTAAGACCGTAGAGTTCCTTAGATAACCAATAGTAAATAGATCATTTAAACTTTCCTAAGTTAAGCATAAGAAATCCTTGATGAGTGTTATGTATTATGAGTTTTCTGGATTATAATTTAGAACAAAATGCAGTTTACATATCGTTTTTTAAATACGATGTTCAATGTCTGTTATGGTTAATTTTTGTTCTTAACAACTGAATGTACTTTCAAGAACTAGCTATGGATACTAAATAAAATATTTTCTTTAGAAAATTTGTGTTTTGATAGCAAATCTATCGGTTGTAATTTTTAAAAGATGTTATAAAGGCCATATACAAACTATCATTAGAAAAAATGAATTTCATAAATACTGCTTCGGAAGCAATTTAATTTTAATTTTCGTAAGAAAATAAGACATTTATTTGTATGGTACGAATCAAAAGCCTTACCATGCAATAATTGATCGTGCAATGTATTTTGAACCTAATACCACCGAGCCCAAGAATTTAATTGCTTCTGAACGAAAGTGGGAAAAGACAGTATATCAGGTTAAAATTTGTATGTTCACACCATAAATTTTTATCCTTTAAAAGTAAAATAAGTCTTGAATTTAATAACTAAAAGAAAGAATTAAGGGAGAGTAGAGATAGCAAATTGTCACCTAGTATGCTTATATATTTTTAAATATCAGTAGATATTAGCAGATATTAATAATTAACATTTGAATTCATATTAAGACTTGAATTCACTTTTATAGTTATGAATTCATAATTACATTATCTATTCTTTTGCACTGAGAAACGTATTCTAAATATTTGAGTATTTCGTGGAATTCTTTCTTTTTTGACAAAATGTGACAAAATAGGTAAAAAATGCAAAATACTAAAATTCAGGATTTCATGTCTCCGTTGGAAAACAAAAACGAGCATATGTTTAAACCCGTATGCGTTAATTTTATTTAGACTGAAGTTAAACAGAAGGATGAAAATTTCAATGGGAAGCTCACATTATTTTTAAAATGCAGCACTAAGCATAAAGTATAGCCGTATTTATTCATATTCCTATTTTGAAATTTTTTTCACTTAAAAAATAAATGAAGTTGTACAACCTGTTTCACGTTAAGACACTTACCATAACGTTTTTCCTATAAGGTTCAGTTGGCAAAAAATAGTTGTATTGTTTTCAGACTTCCCTTTTTCTTTTTACTGGAAAAAATAAATTACTCAGAAGGAAAAAGGTAACATATAATACTTTCTTTTAATTAGATTACTTATTATTATTCGTTCATTATTCAAATAGGTTCATGATTCAAAAGTTGAAGCACTTTTTTATGAATAAAGAAATATATACAGAAGGTCGTTTATATTTCATGGAAATTATTTTGATAGTCAATTTTTATCTATGAAAGCCATATTTTTAGGCAATTTGCTTCTATCTGATGGACATTATTCTTGACAAAATCTCTAGCTCGAAATTTCCATTTCAGTAAAATTTTCTATAGCACTGTCATAGCAATTTTACTCCATTCCTCTTGAATTGTTTTCCCAAGGTCCATTCCAAAGTTCCTCATGTGCCGCTTTCTTGAAACTCGTTTTAATAAACCGAAAGTACAGACGTTGAATGAAGAAACGTCAGATAATTTTACAGATATTTCAACAAATGGGATACACTTTGTTTCTGTTTCAGATTCTTTGTTTGCTAAATAAGCGGCTGTTAACTTAGACATGTAACTAGAGGCTTTGTCCATACCAAGCTCAACTTTATCCTTTCCATTCAAGACTGGAATTTCTTCTCCAAACACTGTCCTGAAATATTTTGCTGATAGTGTAGTGAATTAATTTTTAATTTACTTGAGACTTTTTTTGATTTTTAATCTGCCGTTGTAACAAAATCCTAGAAATATCTTGAATTCTTTTGAATATTTTCTGTACACTGACGGAACCATTTAGTAGGTCATTTTTGTCAGTTCAGAAATAGAAAACCGATGTTATTTTATTACAGTGACCAGAATATACCTATGCCTTATCGAATGTTGCCACCGATTACCCTTTTTCAACAGCTAGGCGTTTTTATAATTTTCTACATTTGGTTCTCTTTTCAACCATACGTTTTGACAAAAGCAGATGAACTTAAGAATTAAAGATCTTCTTTAACATTAAATTGTTATGAATGATTCTACTTACAGTACATTACAGTAAAACATTCCTGTAACGAATCTTTGAGTAGGCGGATTTTCTTTTTCGATCAGATACTTTCTTTTCTTGATAGTTGCTTGCGTTTGAACAGTCGTACGATAAGGTTTAGTGGTCATGTTTTGATTTTTACTTTCAGCAAGATGCTTTTTTTCCCTTTCAAATTTAATGTATTATAAATACTTTTTGTAAAATATAACAACCGAGATTTTTAGACATCTTCATAATTTGTGGATACAAATATTTTTCCTCAGAAAGCGCACTCCCACAATTACATAACCATCGAACCACCTATCAATTTTAGGAACCATTTTCAAAATAATTATTTTATTTTACATTCCATTCAAAAGAAAACATTAGTAGTCGATTATTCTGAAATTGCCACAGTTTCATCTCAAGATGCAAACGAGAAAATAAATTAAAAAACTGCTTTCATAAAGTGAGAACGGCTTTCTGTGTAACATTTAGTAGAGTCAATAGTTCATGATGCTCTCAGAACAAGAAGCATTTCTTATGTTAAGACAAATCGAAAGTAAATGACATAGAAACACTATTAAATAAATTCTTTTAATTATAAAACTTGGAGAACGAATTTTATTTGTCTTTCAAAATCATTTAAATTTTTTGATGATAAAACAAGACATAATTTCACAAAATGTAAAAAAAAAAAAATCCCCAAACTTACACTAAAATATGTTGTACAGGTAAGATACATTTAGTAATAAAAATATGGAGACTTATAGTACAGCTTAATTTTATATGCGGTGTTACAGACAAATATATAACGCTACAGTACATACTTATAATTTGTTTGATAATTCAATCAACAGTGTAATGAGTATGTGAAACTACCTATGACAATAAAAATTACAGATATATATTGTAGTGTTGTAAATTTGACTGCAGTCTCCATAAACTTATAATCAAATACTCTTATTTCTGACAGGATGAAAAATATTTTATTATGATTATTATTTTTCTAATAAACACGAAAAATGTATTTCTTTTTAAATTCATGTCCAACTTTCGTTGGTTGAAGTTTTCTCTACATATATTCTTTTTCCCCATTTAAATACATTAAAACAGAGCACTGATTAATTACAACAAACATAAAAATATTTTTTACTAATTTGAAACTGAGAGATATAAAATAACGTAATTTATTTTTATATGCTTCGAGTAATAACATTCTAAATTTGCAATAAATAGCGTTAATATAAACAGTAACGTTTATCAGTATCAATAAATAAAGTATATAAATAAGAAATTACTCTACAAATAAATTATAGGCAATTAAATTCAAGCATTTATTTAAAAAAAGCCATTTACTGAAAGTAGTATAAACCTTTCAAATAACACTTTTTTTAAAATAAAGTTTATTTTTTTCCTTTAAAAAACAATAGATTTGAAATTTCATAAAGGCTTATCTATAATTGTTTTCATTTATTTTAAATAAATGCGATAACCAATTCGATTTAAGTTTTCTTCCAAAGAGTTTCTAATGTTCTAAAATGTTCACTTCTTCCAGAAATATATTACTTTAAAAAGTAAAACACTTTCAACATACGTAAATCATTTCCTTGCAAATAATGAGTGTACGTGCTCATTCTAAATGACGCGTAATATTAAATCGGAGTGCAAATTAAAATTTAGTATTTTCTGAAACTTTTAAAGCACTTTCCATTTTTTTTCTGTTGAAAAATGCGAACTCCTTCAAAACTATCACGAAATAAAAATAACAAAATAAATGTTAAAAAAAAACTAAAGAAATATTAGTCCGAAAAAACCATAAAAAACCCCAACACTTAACATCAATATACCTCAACGACAAGTGGGCTACGGAAATAAGTATCTTAATTATTGCAATAATTTTGCTTTCGAGGCGAAATCTCTCCATCATAACTCTTACCGTCACTTGAAACCTCATCTGAACTCCAGAAGAAAAACGGAGAAGGTAGGGAAAAGCGTAATTGGACGCTTCATTAATGACGATAGTTTGTGCTTTTAAAAGCGTAATTAGCCGTATTTTTCTTGCCACTTACGTCAGATTCTTCGAAGTGAAGTGAAATATGTGCAATTTTACGAAATATGCGTAAGTAATTGATGTGCCAACACTAGGCGAAATTATTATGGATTTTACATGCGCACATTTAGATATTAAGTATTATTGTTTCTTAACTAACACGGGTATAAATTACAATCACGGTGTGAAGTAACATATATATTTATTATAAGTGTATTTTTATAGATGTTTAATATTCATTTATTAACTTTCGGTTTATGTAAAGGGGGATTGTCATTATATAAACATAAAAGATTTATATATATATATATATATATATATAGAAAGTTGTTTTAAAAATGTGTTTATATAGTTGATAAATAATTATTTTTATCTAAAGAATTAAGCTCAATTAGTTTTAAGTTCAGGTTGCCGAAATGAAATTTTTGAGAATAATATACGTATTTATACATAATTTTAAATATGTTTCTCCATTAATAATGTCAAATACTGTGCACAAAATGTTTCATGAATGAATGCGCAGTTTTGAGATTCAATTATTATACTGATGAATGTAAAATATTTATCACGTACGTGTTAAATTTTAAATAAAAATACGTGTTCATTTCAATTTACATGTAAAGCTTTTGTACAGAACTGCTTAAAAATCACGCATTATCCGTAAATTTTTATAAAGAAATAGTTAACTCTGAATATATATATATATATATATATATATATATATATATATATATGTGTTTTGAAATTACTATATAAATCATATTAATATATCAGAATCAGAATTTTAACATTGTTGAGTTTTTAAAAATTTAATGCTGGGATTTTTACAAAAGAATGTCTCCTGTCCCTAAAAATGCTCAAAATAAATGAGATTTGAAAATATCTTCATTTAAAAATTAAATGGATCTTTTGATTAAATTGTTTGTTATATTTTGTTACTTATTTCAATGAGGAGCTACTCATGAAACTATGAAGGCTATTTTGATTCTTATAACTCGAAACGGAATAAAGGATATATACATATATTTCTTTAATTTAACAAATTTTTATTTTTGAATGTAAGTATTTATTTTCTGAAGTATCAAACTTATAAAATGTGTGATTAATACCTTCAAACCAGAATATGAACCATGTTAATAGAATTTTTACGTATTAATGCCGTGGAAATTAACTGTATTAATTTGCTTTACAATTTTATTCAACTAAATATTCTTAGGGTATCCGACAACTTGCGACAACATTTTTTTTTGAAAAAATGGACATATGGAGTTTTTTCTTGTGATTTTTATATTTATTTAGTATATTTTAAAGAAAAAATTCTAAAATTGATAAAAGAAAAAAAAATATTGTTATTAAAATTTGTTGATTGATTGAATATTAACGTCGCACTGTTCAGCTACATAATGGGCCTTTAAAGACAGACCAAAAAGAATTTGAACCTTTCAAAAAACATGACGACACCTGAGCTGGCACCACCTCTCTAAGATACCACACCACACCAACGGTGTTTAGGACGTTTACAAGCTGACAAACAGATTTAACGAGAATTTTTGCCCTACACGGCGGGATTTTAGCGGTACTGGGATCGAACTCGTGACAAAGCAAGCCACGATCCGATACCTATACCACTCGGCTACCGCGGCTACGTTATTAAAATGGGAAAAAACTATTAAAAATGTACAAAAAATTACATAAACAGGGCCCTCTCTGTAAAAAGGTTTTATGAACAAATTCTCAATGTTTCAATTTTCATGTGTTACTTTGTTATTTCTGTTTGAAGTGACCTTCAGAATAAGAGATATTTTAATTTTTACCAAAACTAGAGCATTTTATCTTAGTCATTATACGAATTTGCTTAAAAAAACATTGACTACTCTCACATAAAGGGCTGCTAATTTTGAAATAAAACAGTGATTGAAAAATCTGAAGATCAAAATACTACTGTTATGCAGGACATAAGCAAAAAATTTCAGCTACTTATTTTTAAAACATTTTGAGCAATCGCTGTCCCCGTTTGAGTTTTCCGGAAGAAACACATTTCGAGTAAAACACATTTTAAAGTTTGACACCTTGTATAAAGTTATGGCATCTGCTTTTACTTAAATGCTTGTAGTTTTTGTCCTAGTAGAGAGAAAATAAAAAACTTGGTATTTTTATTAAGCTAATATAATGGGCCTATAAAATAAAGACATAAAAAGAATTTGTCAATTTTTAAAAAAATCATGATTTTAGGGTAGTCGGATATCTTAAGATAATTTAAAGTATTTGTGTTTATGAATACTTACAAGTGACAAAAGAATTACAGAAAGAGAAATTTTTATTTTTTCCTTCTCAGTTATTTTATGATTCCTTTTTTACTCAATTCTGCATGAATAATAACGTTTTGAGCTCAAAGAATTGATTTAAGGGTCTCGCTTTCAAGAATTAAATTATTTTTCATGTGTTGAATTTACTCCTTCAATTTCATCATCAAATTTATATGTAAATTACTGTTTCCCACTTGGAAAAAAAATTGTTTCGAATTAAAGATGTTTGTGTTGCGCAGTGGACAGGGATACTAGACTTTATTACCATCCCAAAACTGCAATTATCTAATAAAAGCTGTAATGAATACTACTTAAGTATCTATGTCTGCATAAGTTTTGCACATTTTTCGATAATGTAATGAAGTAAGAAGTTTCACAGTTTTCTTTAACTGCTGATGAAAAAAAAATATCAACCAAAACATGTCTATCTCAAAAAAAAAAGATCAATAATTTTAAAATTAAGTTCTCCTTGCTAACGTTATTACTCTCTTAAAAGAAAATTTAAATTTATTATTGTTTTAATTTTATTATTAAATTTATAGCTTTTAAGATAGGAGGAGGTTTTTTATAAGTATTGCTGATATTCATTAATTAGAAATGGAATAAAAATAGGAGATAAATTAAATAATGCATATCTTATCTTAAATATAAAGATGATTACACGATTTCAGATCACTATGTCTTATTGAGATGCTATTATGAAAACTTTCAAAACTTTATCTAATATAAAGTTAAGGAAATATTTCTTATTATTTAAATGAATTGTCTGTCAATGCATTAATGTATTTTATAATATAATCCGATTAGAATCTTCATGAATATTTTAGTTCAATTCAAATTCAGTTCCATACGTAATTTTTACTTCTCAGTACGTCATATTTGCAAAAATTAATCAAAAGTTGGTTTGACACTATGATCTTTCTAAAAAAAGTAAGGTATCCGGCTACGTTCGGAACCATGATTTTAAAAATGCGCATAAATGGATAATTTTCATGATATTAGGGTCACTCAGATGGGGATACATGCATAAAATTGTTTTAAGGAGATTTTGACAAAAAAAAATATTTTGGCAAAAAATTAACTTAGAATAATCTTTTCTCCAAATGTTCTCCTTTTGCGAAAAAAGGTTTTATTATAATAATATTTTGTCTGTATATAGCTCAGACCTCTCTACAGAAGTTCAACTAGAATTTTTGAAAAATTCACATTATTTTCAGAGTTACTACCAATTGAAATAATTATTGGTGTTTTTTTTCTTAAAATTGCTCCCCTTTGTTGTCATAAAATGTGTATAAACACACTTCTAAGTTATATATTTCAAAAATTCTAGTTGAGTCTCTCTGTAGAGAGGTCTGACCACCATAGCGGTCCAGATCAAAATATTATTGTCGATAGGCAACATTTTTCACAAACAGTGAGAATGTTTGGGAAAACGATTATTCTAGGTTAATTTTTTGCCAAAGATACGTGGATATTTAAACGCCGATTTTTACCCATGTCAAATGTCGCAAAGGTGCCATTTATCAACATATATTCTAATACTAAGTGATACTAAATATCATGAATATTATCCATTTATGGCCTTGCCAGGTCACGGTTCGAACGTATGTCTGGGATACGCTTAAAATAAAATTCCAATTATGACATATTTCTAAAGATTTTATTTTCAAATTTATTAGAAAATCAAACATTAATAAAGTAATTATTTGTATCGCATCTTCAGATATTTAGCGGAAGCTAAGAAAAAAAACGTTATAGTGGTTATGAAAGAATATTATTGAAATTAGAAGAAAAGTATATTATTCGAATTTCAAGATTGAACAAATGCCCGGAATATTATGTAAACGAAAATCTATACCTCACGAAAAGCTAAAAAATTATTTCTCTTTTTGATATGATTTTTATTGTTATATATATAATATCAATAAATTCAAATACTACAATCCAATTAGAAGTTCTGAGATATTTCATTTTTATTTAATGAAGGTCAGCATTAGTAGCCGGAAATACTTCATCAAACGAAATCTTCTCGTCTTCTAAAGAAAGAAAAAAATATTAAGTCGTCTTTGTATTCACGAGTCAAGTACCCGTTGGCAACATGATTACTCTCAAAAAGTTCAAGCTTAAATTCCAACTCTGACGCTGTAGGGATAAGGGAGATATAAAGCTATTAAGAAGATAAATGTCTAGGGGTTCCTTATCACTGCCACCCATGTGACCCAAATATCCTCGATACCGCATGACCCACTTGGAACAGAATGTAAAAGGAGGGAAGAGTTTTAGTAATGGGAAAAGGGGAATGTTTTTGTTGACAAATAATGTCAACAAAATCGAGAGGGAAAGAATAAGACTTATTTCATTTCCCTTTATGGTTGAATTATCGGATGACGTCAAGAAGCCAGGAACAAATTGAATTACGCATATTTACATTATTTACTTGCGATTTAGAGCAGGCCCTTTTCAAAGAAGTATTGAAAGCTAGGGTCATTTATTTTGGGGGTATTATTAAACTGCGCCGCAGATTGTATCTTCGTTTCTTCTTTTATGGGGAACAATGAATGGGATTGTGGACTTAACCAAAAACAAGTAAAAGGGTATTTTTATTTAAGGACCATTCCTGCATAATGGATATTTAACCTCTATTTTGGGTTAAGATATAAATTGTTACGTCAGAATTATGGGAGTCAAATCAACGCATTCTGTCTGTTAATGTATTTGTTTGTCCTTATTTATACTCTCCACTTTTGGCAAGAGATTTAGTTTTTAAGAATTTGGCAGCAATTTAAGCTAAAATGAGCTGGTTGTGTAGTCACAGAAAATAATATATAAAAAAATACTTAAGTCCAATATATTTTTTTTCATTTCTTAAATATTTTATTTTCTTACACACAATGACAATTTGTATGTTACTTGCTTCATTTTTACAGTTATTCACATTGAATACAGACTTCCATTAAATTTTTTGATAAAGTTTTGAGTAAATTCCCCGAAAAACTTATTTTTTGTCATGCTAATATTTCATGTTTTTAAGCAATGGGTTTGAAATTGCACATAATGGAATATATTATTTTTGCCCCGTTTATTTAATATCAGTCTTATTTCAAGCATATAAATATTAATTTAGATTTTTTTACTATTTTGGGATTTAAAAAATATTTTAATTATATTTGAAACATAAGTAAATCTTAAGTAATTGGCTAATTAGAATAAATTTAATAAACTATTTTTTATTATTTACTTTATGAAATTTATTTAATATGTTGATTAAATTCAATCTTATTCCCATTTATGAGATTTCTGTTTTTAATATATATGTGTGTGTGTGTGTGTGTGTGTATTTGTATGCTGCAAAATCTCTCAATTTGACATCCAATACAATTCTAAAATGATTTAGATTTAATTAAAAGACAAAAACATGTAAAACTTAAACATAATTTACACATTCTAAAAAGTTACTTTTAATATATTACTATGCATTACAATTTTAAGAAAAGTAATTCAAAATATATAATGTTGCTTTAATCCATGTAAATAAGATTATACAGTTTTGATACTTTAATGAAATACTTTGTTATACTTTGAATCAATAATACATTATCTTTGAGGGAATGTTTCAGGGATTATATCTACATATACCTAATAAATCAGAAAACAAGCATACAGATTGACATATTCTGATAAAATATCTTTTTTTGTTTTCATTATCAAGCAAAAAATAGCCTGAGAACTTAAGCAGGTTCAAAACATCTAGCTAATAAAAAAATTAATTTTAAAGCTCTCAAAAATAGCTGAGAATCCCCAACGAGTGGTCGTTAGAGTTTATAGAGTCAGAAGTTTTGCCTCAAGTGGTAGCTTAGCAACATCCAATCTGGAGTTTATTGCGTCGCTTAGCAACGTCTTATTTGTTAATATTTATTTTACTGCCTATAGCACATTCAAATGATCTTAAAATATTTATGCTTCGTCTATTGATGATGTTTTTTCAAAGGAAATAATATCATATAGCTGTATTATACTTAAGCAATTTATTATAAAAAAGTTTCTGTAATCTTAAATAAGTTACAATTTAGTAAAATTTGTAAAATTAAAACCTTTTTTTATAGTTCTACTGAAGTTAAATCGACAAGCAAATATTCGATACTTATATTTAATTTAATAAATTGTTTTTATTTGGAAAATTTAAATCCAACTTTATTTAAGTATTTCTGAAATCTCAAGTTGTATCAAAATATATTTCAATCAAAAGATTTCATGCATGTAAACTCGCACATATATTCTTATTGTCATAGTAGATTCTTTTTGAAAGAAAATTAAACTTTAAAAAAATATATATTGAAAAGCGATAACTAGAAAATAGATCTCTATAATGCTTCTGTAGATCATCCACATGGAATTAATAAATCTATCATCCCAATGATTGAGAATATCTGTTGAAATGTCATACTCGAGACTCAAAGAAAGTATTTTACAAAAGTAAAGGAATTATTTTTTTAAAAAATGATATGTGTGTGTGTGTACATAAATAATTATGTATAAATTAGTTATTATTTTAAAAGGAAACAACGTTAATTTTTCATACAATTTTTTAAAATATTTTATTTGTATTGAATTTTTATTAATGTATTTGTTTTGCTGTTTATTATCTTACTTGGTTAAACAAACAACCAGAATCAAGGGATTAATCTATTATTGCTTATATAATAATACTGTTTCTCCTTTATATATTGAACATTTTTTTAATTTAAAATTATTTATCTATTCTATACAGAACCAGAAAGATAATTAAAAATAATCTTTGAAAATTAAATCTGAAATGGTTTTAATTGTTCAAGCACTTTGAGCTCTTAAATAACTTAATCTAATTTAATTTAAAGTTCAGAATAAACGGAAGAATTTTTAAACGCTATTTGTGAAAATAATTATCACTACTCAGAGTGGCCACGGTAGCCGAGTGGTATAGGCATCGGATCGTGGCTGGCTTTGTCACGAGTTCGAGCCCAGTACCACTAAAGACCCGCCGTGTAGGGCAACGATGCACGCTAAATCTGTCGAGAGTTGAAACGTCCTCCCGTTCGTGTGGTGTGGTAGTTAGGAGAGGGGGTGCCAGCTCAGGTGTCGTCCACGTCACTTGACCATGGTTCAAAATTACGTGGTCCGTCGCCAAAAGCCCTCGTGTAGCTGAACAGTGCGACGTTAATCTTCACTCACTCACTCACTCATCACTACTCAGAATGACAACTTTTATTCAGAAAAATGTAATCATCAATTTTAATATTGTCTCAAGTATCTAACACCCATATATTTCATAAATAGATATTTCTTTTTACGTTTGTAGAGATTTCCGAATATGTATGTAGTAGGTTTTATAAACCACTTTCGAACAATGCATATTTGCATAACATAAATTTTCAAATAGAACAATTTTCCAATATCATTTTAATACTTTGATACATTTCCTATTTTTAATAAGTAACATTTAAGGACACAATGTAATCGCACACATCTAGATGACTTAAATGTAGGAATAAAAGTATTATAAATATCTTAAACTTATATATATATATATATATATATATATACATAATTATTTATACATAATTATTTATATATAACAATTAAGGCACATAAGTATTTTCCTGATCATATTTATTTTCAAAAGAGAACTTTTTGTACAAATTTAATGTGTTTTATAGAACTTAATATTTAGTTAATATTATTTCCCTTTCACAGGGAAAAAATTTTCTTTTCTTTTTATAATAAATATTTTTTTACAAATAATATGAAGCAAGCATGTGTAATCCATAAATTTTGCTATGCGTGTGTGTGTTAAACTTTCATTTAAGTATCTCATGCTTTATGGTTATCTGAAGCATAATTTAAATAATTGTATATCCTTTTCATAGAGGAATTGTATATGCAAACAGTGTTTATTGATTATCTATATCCAATCTTATACAAATCGAAGATATCTATAGATTGCTCTTCAAGCAGCAATAGAATCATTCTGAAAAAGAAAGCAATTTACTACGATTTGCATATTTTCTTATAGTGCCGAAAAACCAACATAAACGTTCCATTTCGAAATTCAACTTTCTTTTTCGTGGTATAAAAATACACTCCCATCGCAAATCGATACTTCAATCCATCACACATGACTCCTTCTTCGAAAACCACTTTTTTCTATATATATTCCCGAACTGTATCGATATTATTTCCTAAATGCAACTCCGTCTCTGGCTAGCCTGAAGGCCTTCAGTGAAAAGATTCCTAGAATTAAACTTCCATCTGAGTAAACAGTGGTCCTGCGACCACTCATCCTACGCACCACGCCTGAACAACTGTTTCTAATTGATGTTTAATGGAGTGGGGGATCCGGCTCATTTTGTCGCCGGAGGAAACCCCCTTCAGAAAACTTAGTTTGAATTTCGAGAAGAGTGAAGCGAATTCGATGTTTTAATTAATGCGAGCGACGATACGAAATAATGATGGCGAGATTGCTTACGAATCGATTGGTGGGAAGGAAACGTTAAAAGTACTCTCGCTATTGCCCCTGAGGACTTTGGTAACAAATGAACACCATGGACCACTCCAATTGAATAAATGTTTCCCTTTTTTTATGTGACAATGCATTAATCCCACTTAGGTATTTAGCATGCTTTCGTACGTGAAGGTGTACTTGGAAATTAAGAAAAAGCTGCGGGGAAGACTTTTGGTTGATGAGTTTTCGTTTAACGAACGTCCCAGTGATGACTTATATGTATTATTGGATTAATGTTTCGAGACGTTCTTGACATTTTTTAATCGGAAAGAAAAAATGTCGGAAAACGAAATGTGATAAATTTCCTATGACTCAGACAAGATCTTAAGATAAAATAATCTTGAGTCATTTTATTAAACTAAGTATTTATTTCTAGTTTATTTTATTTTATTTTTATTTAAGGGTTGTTTTGCTGATTTTTAGAAACGTCCGTTGAATTACCAATGGTGGTTTTTTTAATAAAATATTTAGGAGATTTAGAAAAGAGAATGATGAATAATATTTACAATAGCAATCAAACTAGCCAAATAATTCTAGGGAATTAAAATAATAATGTACTATTCCGTGAAGTAGTATTACGTTCTATGTATTACGTACAAATAAGAAATTGCCCTTAATTAGTCCAATCTTTACCATGATGATGATAAATGTGAACGCTAAAATTTTTAAAGATTTAAATAATACTAAATAATTACAAGTATTCAGATTAAAATATTTAAAAATGTTTATTGATATTAAAGTTTAACGTATTTCAAAATGTTTATTGATTTTTAAGATTGAAATATTTCAAAATGTTTATTGATATTTAAGTTTAAAATATTTCACGAGAATAAAATTAGAGATTATATTATATTATTATTATGTTCAATATTTCAATTTTAATATCAATCGAAAGTCTTCCTTCGTTTGAAGTAGATTTGTGTTGTTGTTTCCTTGATTATATTTCAGGTAATAACTGTGATATATCAAAACCTTGTGAAATACCAATGCAATGAATAAAAGAATACCCCGTTTTCAAATTTATTTCAAAAACTAACTTTTCCTTTTTGGATAATTTTTATACTTTCAATTCCAGTTATTTTAAGATCCTTTGAAAAATTTTGGAAGATTATTTAAAATGTACCACTTAAAAAATTCCTCATTTTATGAAAAATAACATTACTAAAACTTAAACTAGATGATAAACAAACATTTAAAAAAAATTTAACCAGGAACACTTATTCAAATAATGGGAGAAGATGTTATTTCAATTCTAGCAAAACTAAAAATTTCTGGTTAAATCAAAATCTATACGCTTGAAAATTTTGCAATGTGTAAATATCTGAGTAAGCAGTAATAATCAAAAATTACTTTTATAGATTAAAATTCTATAGATATATGTTTGCGTATAAAGCAAATATGTAATTTACCGTATGTACTTTTATACAAAGAATTCGGTGTTTATGCAATGTTATTTCCTTTGTTTCACATAGGAGCAGACAGAAAACTTTTTGATTCTAACTAGCATATATTTTTGTAAATATAATTACACATAGTAATAAATAAAATAAAAATAAATAGACGTCAGCATTCTTATTTAAAAATATAACCAACTAATAAAATGTAAGAACACAATACCAATACCTGAAATGCACTGAGAAGTATAAAAAATATATATATAACTGGAAATTTCTAAGAAATTAGTGAATTAATTTATTAATCTAAACAAAAATAATAATTTCTTACTTTTATGAGAGTTCAAGACAAGGAAATAAATATACCATGTTAAAATAGTAATAATCGATAATTTAAAGAATATTTATGCTATTGTGATATATAAGATTAAAAAAATATGTATATATTAGGATAAATTATATATTTAAATTTTAAATAATGCTCTTAAATTTGTCTTTAAATTTAATTGCTAGTAAATTATTTTAAATTACATGTTCCATTTGTAATGCAAAGAAAAAAAAAATGCAAAAAAAAAAATTAGATTTATTTTTTTGAAAATATTTTTTCGAAGATGTAGTATTGTATTCAACGTTATGTATTTGGTGTACTATACATCTCATTCCTTATACAAAGTATTTTAAAAGTATTTGAAATCATCTCAATGCATTTGAAAAGAATAATTCATAGCATATTCTGTATGAAAAGGGCTATGAAGTATTCAGGTTTTCATGAATACTCTTGTGTGATGAGAATTCTTTCAGATGTATATATGAAAGAAAAATTGAATGGAATATTTGAATCCGTTGTATAAAAAGAAATAATACTGAATTTAAAAGATTCAATCCCATTTCGAAAATGAAATATTTACCAATGTTCAGCTGAAGGAACATATTCTCATGAAATGTTCTATGAGAAAATGGTTAAAAAATGGTAATAGTTAAAATGTTCTTTTTTTAAAAATCTATGAAGTGCAAATGAAATCTACGAAATTGTCTTTCATGTTTCATTGAACGTTAACACGGAAACATTAAAAAAAGCAGTTATGAAAATTATTTGTAGACTTTTCTTACATATATTTAAATGCTTTTTTATTTGAAACTTGGTATTTTTATTATTTACCTATCAGTGTTTGTTTTTGTTTCATTTGGTTTTCTTAAAAATTAAGTTGAAACACATATATTTTTAGGTTATAATATAATTAAACATTGGAAACATACATTAATCGATAGCACAATAACATTTTTGGATATATTGAGTAATTACTAAACACAATTTAGAGATTCTTATTACTTCAATAAATTTATAAAATTAAGAATATTTTAAAAACAAAATTGAATTTTGAGCATAGAAAAATATGACAATGCATTGTTTACTTTAGAGTACTTATTTTTCTTAACAATACTTTAGTTATCCGACATTACAATAATGTGAAAATTTTAATTTTCAATTATTGCTTTTCCCGTGCATTATATAGTCTCATTGTTTATTTCAAGGTCTGAATCAAACTTCGGTTACACACACAGACACACAGAAAGAGAGAGAGAGAGAGACAGACAGACAGACAAACTGAGTTAAAAATGAAATAAAAACAATACATGAAATGAGAAGGTTTTATAACAATAACTAACTTTTTTTTCTCAAAATGACTTTTTTCATTACTTTACTACTCGAATTCTAGCATACAGGACAAAAATAGAACAGTTGTGTTTTTTACAAACGATTCTATTGTTCGTTTAGTTAGTTTACGTGACATATTCTTACTTCCAAAATGTGTCATAGAATACAAATCCTAAGACGTTGACAAATTAAATAATAATGGTGATTTTGGTAGAGGAAATGTAAGTACTTTTCTTTCCATAGAAAAATGATAAAATTCCATTTAATCTCGCTTTTTTGTTAAAAATTATCTACCATTGGTGTTATACAATTAATCTAGGCTATATTTTAAGTTTGGAATGCTTATAAGTTATTTACCAGACATAAGTGAATTAATAAATCTCTATTAGTGTGATGATTTGCTGACTACAAAAAGTAATAATAAATCAACACAACTGAATAAAAATATATTCAAAATAATTATAGGATCAACGGTTTTTCTAAAGAATAATTCGATAGATTAAATATAATTTCTTTTAAATTTGGTCAATTTTTTTACATTCAAAGTTCCAAGCTTAAGTTTGTTACATCAACAATTATGTTGATTTTTCATGTAAACAATTAAATGTCTTCTCTTAGCCTTCAATAGGAATCATATGTCGGTTCGATATAACATTTTATTAAGATAAAATATTCTTTACAAGTAAAAACAAAATTTATATAAAAGAAACAGATGTCCATCAAGAAACGAAACTGTACCTTTTAATTTATTGTAATATTCATATGATGTTATTCTTCTAAAATGAACTGAAAGCTGTTTTAAAAATAAACTAAGTTAATTTTTGAAATATATTAATTTTGGTCAAAAAATTTCCATTTAATTTTCATTTTGGAATGTATATTCTAAAAGAATTAATAAGCAGACTCAGAGTACTAATCAGCATTAAAACAAAATTTTAGTGTTTTGGATCTTCAGTAATAAGTAGCGTATTATTCAATGAAAAATATTATTTTAAGATACTTATTCTTTAAATTAGTATCTTGACTCTCTAAAAATCAAATTGAATATTGAAAGCTCATAAGCATTAAATAACCAAAGCTTAAAACTCATCAAATAGAAAAATGTGAAATTCAGAAAATTGATATTTTAATGCAACTTACATCCTTGTCACAAAGATACAAAATTGTGAAGTTATTTTCATAATGTTCTTCATCAATAGCCTTTTAAGAAACAACAAACATTTTTATTTCAAACAGGACAATTATGTATATATATCTAGCAAAACATTACTAAATATTAGTCATTACATAAGATTGGAATAAAAGTAGCATTATATTCTTATAACTTTTTAATACTTAGCAAACACGTGCGCGTTTGTAAATTATAAATATTATTATAACTATTAAATCACTTTTGCTTCATGGTAACCAATATTATATTTATTTAAAGTTCAGAAATCGAACATAATGAATATTGTTTTGTAAGCCAGATTTCTATGCATTAGTGTGTTTGCTTTTAAGTTTTATTACGTACATAACTTCAAAAAACTGCTTCTGTTTTGCATTTAAAATAGAATGTATTTAAATGAAGTTTTACTATAGAAGTTTTGGCTCATTTACTTAACATATTTTGCTGTCGTAATATAAAGCTCCTGTCAAAATATTTAAAACTGCATTTTTCACCTTACGTAGCGTGCAAAGAGAATTTATGCAAATGCAAGTAATTTATTATTTGTTCAAAGCAAGTAAAGTAAAATTTACGAAGATAAAACAATTTTCACATTTATCAACACGGTAAAAATGAAGACGAAAAAAATCAATTTTACATTTATATTTACATTTTTTTTATCTTACTAAAAATTAAGATAAGAAAAAATTGATGGTTGACATTTTTTCCCCGCTTAATATTCATAAAATTTAATTATGCTTACGTCAAATATTAAATCTTCAGGAGCTAAAACATTTTTTTTTTCTTGAAATAATATATTTTTAATGTGACTGGATTTTTATAATTATATGTAAAATTATTTCATTTTAATCAAAATGTAAAGTTGAATATTTGTGTTAAATATGTTTTTTTTAAATAAACGCGCTGTAAAAAGTCACTATGTAAGAGGATTTCATCCAAAAATAAACGAGTAAACTAAAAAGTCAGCATTCAATTATATTATATTTTTGGAGAAAAATTCTTGAAATTTGGGACATAATTGTTTTCTATTAAGCTAAATTACTTGAAGAAAAGAAGAGATTTTTTAAAAAATAAACTAAGCACAGAATTAGTACATTAAAGTTGTCTTCACTTAATGTTAAAATATAAGACCCGAAATCAAACTAATTTTCAGATATAAAAGTACTCCAACATTAGTATTATATTCCGGCTTCACTTTTCTAAAGAAAACCTCTTATTTTATCATATTACTCAATTTTAATCGAATTATCATATATTTTCTAGCATAAAAATTGTTTCATATTTTTTCTCCCACAACGTGATGCTTAATGAGATATCTTTTGCATGTTAAGAGAAAAGTTTATTTTTTATAAAATATTTTGACATTTTAAAAACACTATATTGTAAACAAATGTATGAGTTACAAAGTTGCAAATTTTCAATAAAAAATTGGGTAGATTTTCTGTCTGAAAATGTACTCCACGTTTAGTTTAGGCCCTCATACATATAGCGAACACAACTTTAAACATTCCACTTGATATGCTTAATATTCAAACATTTAACCGTCAGAAATATCTCAAAATTTGAAATATTTAAGCACAAAAAGCGCATTGTCTTAAATAAAGCATATGATTACATAATTCAAAAAATAATTTTGTATTTAACTAATGAATTACAAAATCCTTCTTAACGCGGGGGGTACCTGTTTATCATAAATACATTTTGATTTTTATCTATTTATATCTAACAATAGAACTAACAGTAATATCATCATCTAACTGAATTTTTAGATTTAAAATACAGTCTTAAGCATGCTTTAAAATTGAATGAACATCAGCTTGTAAGACGTTATATGGGGTATTAAAATTATATATATATATATATATATATATATATATATATATATATATATATATATATATATATATATATATATATATATATATATATATAACTGTTTAAACTTTCTTAAATAAACCTTATTAAGTTCTTCATTTATCCAACTATGCTTCACTTATTTTAAAAAAATGCAACTATAGCTGAGTTTTCTCCCTAAAAAATACATGCTAATAGTTAATTATTTATTATTTATTATTTATTTTTTAAGCATTTAATTATGCTAATATACTCTTTAAATAGAGCAGTTGTATGTTATAGCATTTGTGATTCTAAGTTTTAATATCAAATTCCAAGTAAATGAATGAGTTTCAGTGTTCTGAGTAGGTATCAGTACCGTTGATTAATGTATATATTCTTAAGCATTCTCCTCCTTAAATTTCCCCCCTCCCCCTTACTTTTTGCAACAGCCCTCGAGAATATTCTCTAATTAACTCAATTAAGATCATTTCCGATACCAACAATATAGCATGCCTATGATTAATTAGCAAAATAACTCATAATGACATATTCATATGAAAATCCCGATTTATAGTTTAAAGAACAAAAATCGTCACAAAAAAAAGGATTTTGCCAAAGTTGCGTCATTCTTATGTATCCGATTCAATTATAATAAGCAATTTTGTACTTATTGTGCCCCAGTTTTAAAAGCACAGAACTCTTAGTGTGCCTCCAGGCATTTGAAATAGAAAATGGCAATTCTTAGGTGTTGCTCCGTTTTTATATATTAATATACTTCAATAGGATCTTCAAGTTGTGTTTCATTTTATTTTAAAATAACATGCATTTAGCCCTGTGTGACGTAGATTATGAAAATAAGTTGATTCTTGGAATGTTGGATAACTTGAATTATTTGTAAAATATATTTTGTATTAGACATATTTAACATGATTCATTAGAATCTAAATCATAATTGTTTATAATTATATTTTGAAAAATTAAACATATGCTATATATTTCCTACATATATAAAACTGCAAACGCTTTTCAGAAATGTTTGCTTATTATTCTTTTTTTTAACATTAAGAAAATTACAAGACACAACATGAATAAATTCTCACTCTCTAGAGCAGCGTTTTGTAAACTGTGGGGCACGCCCCCTCTAGAGGGGCGGGATAGCCCTACAATTGAGCTGCGAGCATATTGAAAAGTTAAAAAAATAAAGATTATTTAAACAAAATTTATTAATTTACTGAAAGTAAACAATAAAAATACATTCTAACGCAATAAAATATAAAACACATATTTGCATTCCCCTGATAAATGTATTAGTACCGCACAATGTATTTTATAATTAATTTAACAATACTAAGCTAAGAACAAGTTTAATAAGTATCAGTGACCCAAAGAGCTTGTCATACATAAAATTATATACAAAAACTAACTTTTATCTTGATAATTTATACGGTAATTGTACGGTAATCCTTTTTTTATGATTAGTATTGTTGTACAATTATGTACCAATTAATAAAATGGCAATTATTCGGTCAAAAAACGACATTGTTAATGCAACAATATAAGCATCTCAACACTGAGAAGTATTTTTTGTATTTGGTCATTTGAATTATTGTTTCTGAGGACTAAGAATCTTTGTGAAACTGCGATTAATATACTATTTTTAATTTGTGATTTATATTGATTACAATTGTGGATTGAGAAGATGGGTTGCGGATTTCTGAAGAGGCTGATTTACAATATGTAAGTTATACACAATAACATTTTTTGAACAATATTTCAGCTCATTATATCCATTTGGATGGGATAAATATTTTAATCCTTTGTTTGAAGTAGGGATATATGACTTTTTCGTTTATAAATATTGTGAAAACTTAGAGATTTATTAAATCAATTTTAGAACTTTTCTGGACAAGAGGACAGCTAACTATTTATAATATATATTCGAAAAGTAGATGGGTCAATTTCCAGAAGGTAAAACAATTATGGTTGAATTTTGTAAGCACACGAGGAAAAAGATAGATTTTATAACTGAAATAATATAAAATAAATCGAATGAAAAGACACTCAATGTCTGCAATTTTTCAAAATCACTTGAAAAAAGCTGAAAATGAAGTAAAATTGAGTAATGATATAAGATTACAACTTTTAATTGTGTGTCTAACTTTTAAAGTACTTTATTTTATTTAATTGTGTATGAAGGCTAAGATTATTTTAAAAAAAATAATTTTCTTGAAATCTATAAGACATTTAAATATTTTTATATTCAGAAATTTTCAAATAGAGGAAAGCGTTTTTTTTCACGATTGTTCTTCTCAATAGCCCACAATGAACAACGCTCGATGTAAATTTGAATTTTAAATAGTAAAGTAAATGTACTGTTTATATACTACATTTCTCAAAACCAAAAAATCTGTGATTTGTAAGTAAAGTTCCCCAAATAAAATGTATCGCATAATAAGACAAAATTTTAAGATACAAGGACAATATATTACTTAATTTACAGTGTCAAATATAGTACTAAAAGTAGTAAACAATGCAGAACTTACAGTAAAAACGTAATTCTGGCAGTACTAAATTAATAGTACTATATACAGTAAAATAGAACAGAAGTAACTGTTATGTACAGTATTTATATGGTTCAAGTAATAACTATACTAAATACAATACCTTTAGTGCATAAATGACAGTACACTTCTATAAACAGTACTAAATTATTTTTGAAGGTATTTTATTAAGCGTAATTCGATCGAATGTAGAGAAGTTCGTCTTTGCATATGTTAAGTTTTGTCTCATACTAAAAAAATGACGAATTATACTTGTGACCGTTTTTATCAAGTTCGGATGCCTGATGAGATTTTCTTTCCCTTTCAGCTGCTACAACTTGAAGAAGCGACCCCCTCCACAACCCCGCATCGAGATGACCACCGTGGGAGACCTCTACGCCTACCTGGAGGCCGAAAAGTTACGCTACGTGAGGGCCAAGTTCCACCACGAGCGCCTCAACGAGAAGCGAATGTTGTATGTGTTGAAGGAAAAACCCTTCCACTTCGATTTCCGTTGAGGAGCTACGTGGTTGCATTTGGTTTCACGAGGTACCAAAGCGCACTTTTACTAGCGGGAAAAATATTAATACATGCAAGTATCGGGTCATTATAACCCGAAGAGGGCTGTGATGTAAGAAAAGCAATCTCAACGCAACTCGGTATGAAACATCCAGAGAGGGCTGTGATATAAAAACTTTAATCTCATCGCAACCCGATATGGAACATCTAGAAGGCTGTGATGTACAAAATGTAATCTCATAGCAGTCTGGTATGGAACAAGAGGCTGTGACATGAAAAAAATAATCTCATCGCAACCCGGTCAGAACGTCAAGAAGCTGTGATATAAAAATGTAATCTTATTGCAACCCGATATGGAACATTAAGAGGGCTGCGATATGTAAAGTGTAATCTCATCGCAACCGGTATGGAACAAGAGGCTGCGACATAAAAATATAATCTCATCGGAACCCGGTATGGAACATCAAGAGTTCTGTAACATAAAAACTCTAATATCATTACAACACAATATGGAACATCAAGAGGCTGTTATATATAAATGTAATCTCATCGCAACCCGGTCAGAACGTCAACTGGCTGTGATATAAAAAATGTAATCTTATTGCAACCCGATATGAAATATTAAGAGGGCTGCGATATGTAAAGTGTAATCTCATTGCAACCTGGTATGGAACAAGAGGCTGTGACACAAAAATATAATCTCATCGGAACTCGGTATGGAACATCAAGAGTTCTGTGACATAAAAACTGTAATATCATTACAGCACGATATGGAACATCAAGGGGCTGTGATATAAAAATGTAATCTCATCGCAACCCGGTCAGAACGTCAACTGGCTGTGATATAAAAAATGTAATCTTATTGCAATCCGATATGGAACATTAAGATGGCTGTGATATGAAAAGTATAATCTCATCACAACCCGGTATGAAGCATTAAGGGGGTGGGGGTATAAAAATTGTAATCTAACTGCATCTAAGTTTAATAATTCAATGCATACGTTTCACAGAAATATCGCTTTCGAAAAAGCATAACTTTTTCATTGAACATCGCAGAAGTACAAAAACAATAACTTAGAGCTGGCATGTCAAATTCGTATGATATTGTGGGTCACATGATCTATTTTATATTAAGTTGGCTTATTATTGTTCAAAAAATTAATAAAATACGGTCTTCAGAATGATTGTATTATGTATTTATTAGACTCAAAATTTATTTATATTATACTTACATATTCATTTCATATTTAATTTTAGTCTTACAATCAAACTATTAATATTTCATATTTTTTATGAGAAAACAAAACAGTTATAAAAAGAGAAAAAGTGTTTAAAATAATATTTTTAGAAGATATTTCGCACCGTTTTTCACAAAACAAGTAATCAAAATTTAGTTGAACATATTGAGCAGATAAAATTTTTATAATTGATGATAAATATTGAAATGGGAAAGTATTCTTGACCTTTCAATTTTTGTTAGTCTATATTGAAGAAAATAGTTGCTCTCACACATAAGTCCGTGCTATTGAACAGTAACGCACACAGGAATTTTTCAAGGGGGAGGCCCGGGGGGTCCAGGTTCGAAAGTTCACCATTCTAATATCGTGCTCCTTTTGATTTAGTTCATTTTCCGGGACAAAACACAGTAAAAAACTAATTATTCAATAAATAATTAGCATTAATTAATAAAGTTAATCTCATTAATAACAATTACTTAATTAAATTTTTCGTACTATATACTTAAATTTGTAATCAGTTGAAAAAAAAATCAAGGGCTTTGGGGGGTCCGGACCTCAGCCCTCCCCTTGTGTGCGCCACTGCTTCCGAACATATTCATTGTACGCGTAACAAACACTGGACTTTTTAGAAGAGCGATCAACATATAAATATGTATAAAAATCTGGAATTTCAAGTCCCATGCATTTTTTGTTTCAACAAAGAATTGCATTGGATGATTTCAGTTAACTCACAATTTGTATGTTTTCATCTACAATCTCAATATCGATAAATACAAGTAAAGAAAAAATATAAAAATGTACGTAGTTTGTAGCTTTTAAAATCAGAAAAGTTTCCATTGAATTCCATTTCTAACAATTTAATTTGTTAAGCCAACGTTTCTCAAACTGTGCCTTGCTGTCCCTTAGGTAGGCATGATAACTCTACAAGGACATATTGAAAAGTCTGAAAAAGAAATATTATTAAAATACATTCTGACATTACAAAAAAAGTCAAATATACATTTACGCTGCTTATATACTTTTAAATGTATCAGTATTCCACAGTGCATTTGATAATTAATTGAACAATACCAAGTTAAGAACAAGTGCCGGCAGGGGGCGTGGTTAGTTTGTCGCTGGCCTTCTGCATCCAATGTTGTGGGTCCGACCCCGGTCCAAGTCAGAGGATTTTCATGATGCAGAAAAATCGGCTTCGGCCCTGTCGTGGGAATATACGGCATGTAAAAGATCCCTAGAGTGTATGTTTGGCTTGGGTTCTCTGAGAAAAATTAAGTCTTAGTACAGGTCAGCATCATCAGAGATGAGGTGCCTCCCTCTAGGGAGGAAACTGTGCGTGAAAATTACCTGCGGCATTTGGTATCCGCCTATATGGTGCCGAACTAAAAAGAGATACCAGCTTCCGGGGAATATACTAGGTATGCAATGGCAAAACTCTAGTTCACAGCCCCCATTAGAAATAAGTTAAGAAGAAGTTTAAGAATGAGATTGTCATATATAAAATTATATACAAGAATTAACACTTATTTTGATTTAATACAGTTTAAAATTGATCTTGAAACTCTGCCGATTAAAAGTTTCGTGATTCGCTGTCCAATGCAACCGCTTTCCACGTAGGCGCGTGTTTGTGATGTATTGGGAGACGGGAGGGGGGAGCAAAGGAATAAATAATTAAATTCTCTGAAATAAG
This sequence comes from Trichonephila clavipes, assembly GCA_019973935.1. Taxonomy (NCBI): domain Eukaryota; kingdom Metazoa; phylum Arthropoda; class Arachnida; order Araneae; family Nephilidae; genus Trichonephila; species Trichonephila clavipes. The sequence goes on along the minus strand of BMAU01019643.1, from coordinate 391,225 downwards.
TAAATCTTTCACAAATACTGTCAAGGTCCTTTTATTGAATTCCAAAGCCTTCGGAAAGATTTTATGGATAGCATTGAATAGAGCAGATCGTAATTCGGAAAGGCGTATATATACGCCCGGGGCATTTAACGCTTTGGCTGAGTGAGACATTTATATATGCAGGTGACAGCTAAAAGGTTAAAGTGTATTGTAGCTTCTACGTCAAGGTATAGTATTATTGAATTCCATTCATATTGTTATTGTATGGAGGGGGTGCGATGAAAATTATGATTGAATATATTGGGTCACAAGTATTGAAAGTTTGAGAAACGCTGCTCCAGAGTGTAATTGATTTGCATTACCTTCCACAAATCATGCTATTATCATGCCCTGAATATTATCTTTCTGTTGAATAAAATTATATATATGCAGAATAGTAGCTTACTTATTGCATATAACATAACAAACTAAGCTTTTACCAAAAGTTCTAAAATGGTTTTAAACAATTGTATAATTATTGAAAATTATTGCATTGACTGACTTATTGCACTTATGGGGAATGAAAATCTCACCAGACATAAGGAGTATTGGCAATCAGCTTAGTTCTTCAAAAACGCTTTAAATGTTACAAAATATATTTTTTCCCTTATACGCATATTTAATTCCCTGTTAGAAGAAATTAATTTTTAAAAACTGTGTGAGTGTGCGTTAAAATTTATCTAAGTCGCAATTATTTTATTACAATGATTTCGACTTTTAAGATTAATATATACAATATTATGCTTGTGATATTAGTCCAACCCGATTCAAGATTTTTTATGTAGAACAGCCATGCAAGTCATTCATTCATCTTAATGACCTAGTCGTGCGATAAGTATTGATACAGAAAATTGAGATCTTGTGCTGTCACTCAAATGCAGTAGATTATTTTAAGTTTCGTCATTAGAAATAGTCTGTAACGTTTTTCAAAAAATTGTAGTCTTTCAAACGTTTGGTTCTAAATCACTCACCATCGAATGAATGTCAGAGAGAAGCGGGGAGCTGCTATTTCTCTGTATAAAAAATGATATACCGTTGGGGAGATTATAAGGCCCTTAATCATTTACGCAAAAATAGTTTATTGTAAGAAATTGTCTGAAACCAACAGCATTGCAGATCGCTTTAGATGTAGTCGTTCAAGCTCGTTGAGAACATCAGCTCTCGTCAAAGCAATCAGGTAGATGAGTGATCCAAATTCTTGTCAAATGTAGACTATTCATAGTAAACAGCTGAATACTTCAAAGCAAACAACATGCTGCATAGTAAACGAAGCCCTTAAACTGAGAGGTTATCAGACAATAACTGGCAATTTTCTTACGGCAGTGCTTCTCAAACTTTCAATACTGGAGCCCCCCTTTTCAATCACAATTTTTATCGCCCCCCCTTATACATTAGTAATGTACTGAATGCAATAATAATGCACTTTGACACTAAAGCAACAATCTTTATTATAAACCGTACAATTTCATGACATAAGTATTAAATTTTGTATGTGTTACTTTTAAGCAAAAAAAATTAAGTAATAGGATAATTATTATGTTTTTTTTTCCTTTCTCTAATTTTTAAATTGGAACATATTGCAAAATGCGGTTTTTGCTTAGAAGACAAAATATAGATATCAGCTAAATATAGAAAAAGAACTCAGAGTGTCAATTTCTAATCATAAGCATTCCTTTGAAAAACTTTGCTTTGTAAGACAAGCCCATGGAAGTCGCTAATACTTATTAAACTTGTTCTTAATTTAGTATTAATTAATTATATATAAAATACTCTGTGCAGCACTGATACATTCAAAGTAGACCGAGTGAAGTACCCGCTCTTTGCACAAGTTCATTTATAAGAAATAAAACATTATTCATATAATCGCTTAATTGTAAGGAGAGTAAAGCCAAGTGTGCGACAATGTTTACAAAAATGTAAAATGATTTTTTTTAAAATGATTGCTCAAATTATAATTAGTTTTAAGCGAACTGTAACTTTAAGTCTCAAAGAATGAGCATTTAGAATTGATGTTGAATAATGAACAATAAGAAAAATTCTGATGAAGAATAATTGTATAATTTTTAATATTTAAAGCGAAAAGACTTCAACATGTTTTAACCCTGGAGTAGGCGCGCACTCGATACTAATGGTCGAGCGGGTTTATTGAATCCCCCCAATCCTTTTTTTATATTTATTTTTATAGTACACAATAAAAATCGTAATTCCAGTGAATAATTTAATGAAGAGAAAATATACTCAACTACTTTCAAGGACACAGAAAATATTTCGGAAAAAAAGTTATCACGCCGGGAACTCAGACAAAACAAGTACCTTAAGATCGTAAAAAAAAGTCTGTCACTCCCAAAAAAGAGGGTATAGAGAGATATGTGACAAATATATTTTAGTTCACGTTAAGATTGTCAAACAGGAGGATAGTGTCAGGGCTATTGGTAACAATTAAACAGTTTTGTCAGAATTACCAATTTCGTGCACTCTGTGCTCGGCGTGACCGCTCCCGGTTTAAAAGTGTATTTATTACAATATGGATGTTCTAAAAAAATGATGTTAAACGTTTTTCATTATGCTTGACTTAGTAATCCTTCAAACTTCCCTAAATGTAAAAACAAATACATAAGAGCAGGGACGTAACTAACCGTATAAGCTCAAAGGTCAAACCGCAGCAAATACATTCTGCTGCCTACAGCTGATGGCAATAATATATAACAGTGATGAACTTTTTATCTTCCTAAAAATTTTCTTAATTATGGGTCTGGGTTTTGGATTTCCTCTGAAAGAGTAGCATTTTCTCTTTGAAAAGAAAACGTAATAAAAAAAATCTCTCATCATGGGATTACAGCAAATTGAATAAAACTTTTTTTATTTGGTTATAGTATCAAAGGTAGCTAAAAAATGAGGTGTTTTGAAGTAGAAGCTTTTATTTTTGATGATGTAAAATCGCAGATAATATATATTATTTCCGTGTAAATGTGTATATTTTTTTATTATGTCAGAAAGTATTTTGTTTTACTTCATTCTAGTAAAAAAGTTATTTTAAATATTTTATTTTCGATATGCTCGCGCCCCCTTGTAGGTTTATCGCCCCCCTGGGGTGCATGCCCCACAGTTTGAGAAACACTGTCTTACGAAGTAAATAAGCTCCAGATCCACCTTAAATCAAAAGCACTGTTATGACAGCACACACATTAGGGCCGCAAACGAACTCTGTTCACCGAAATGAAAGCTTTTTTGATATTGAAGAATCTTTCAACCACCAAATAGACTGCAAGAAATACCCAAAAGGCTACAAAGAGGAAAAATGCGTGCAAAATTCTTCTCGTCTGGGCTCTCTAATGGTTTGCCGCAATCAGCTATAACAAAGTTTGAGAGATTCATTTTTCAAAAACAAAGGGGGGGATTGAAAACCCCGGAAAAAGCTTATCAAGACAGTAATAGAAGCGATAATGAAATCCCTGAACATAAGCTTGTTCAATGGAAACAGTTTTACTTTTCAACATGACTCTGCTCATGCTTATAACACGACCCAGCGTTGGTTGAAATAGAACGTGCTTGACTTCTCAGAACAAAAGGAGTGTAGCTCCAGCTTTAGGGATTTAAATACACTTGGCTTTAAATTGTGGTCAGTATTAGAGGCAAAGGAGTGGTAAAAATTGTATTCAGTTTGAACACTCTCAAGCAATTCAGATGGAGGTAATGCATTTATCGACGAATGATTCACGGAAGATAATTAAAGCCTGTGTGAAATCAAAATACATATTTGTCAAAAAATGAATCAATATTGGTCACTGAACAAAAGGCGCAACATGTTAAACTTAAAGCTAAATAAAAATTCAAGAAGATTTAGCTTTAAATTTGAATACAAACGTTTTCATAATTTTAAGTCCTTTGTAACTGTATTAAAATTTATGGTACCACTAGGTGCATAAAAATAAATTTAGAAAAACATCTATTTCCTTCTGAAAGCTTAATATTTTAGTACGTTTCGATACGACTGATAATGAAGTTTCTATTTTTAATTGTTTATCAACTTATGACGACGTACGCGTCTTTTCTTTAACAAGTCCTTTAGGTTCTTTGGGCCAGAATTAATGGCAACTCTTTTCCAACCAAATCCAAGAAACGAGAAGTGAAGAGATGTAAATAATATAGGATAAATATAGGATCTTAGAGTAAACGTAATAGCAATAAGGGCAATGTAATAGTAGTGTAAAGGAATGTTAGACAATTGACGTGCGTTGTGACAGTTGATGATTATGGCAGTTCGTGGTTCAAGATTTAAGTTCCACGTGTCGTGGATAAACTTATTGGTTTTCGACTAGAAGTTAGTCGTCAAGCTGCATACCATTGCAGATAAAGACAAGTAGCATTACAGAATAATATAAGGTAGGATTGAGAGATTACTTACTATAAATCTATTTGAAGATTATAGGCGCTTCAATTATTGATATAGGTTTGTATTATATTGTGTGTTGCGCATTGTGTCAAAGTAGATTCTCCCATTAAGTAGTTATATTATATTTGTTCAAAGTTTAAGTTGAATATCTCAATAAAGTCATATTAAGATAATGTTTGAGTCTAGTTCTTACGTTAAGCCTACACCTTTAGCTCACGCTGATACTTTGAGGGATGTACTTCCAAGGGGAGGTACATCACAAACTTTAGAATTTCGCTGAGAGTATCAAATGAAATTGTCATTTTACGAGATTTACCATACCAACAAATTCAAATTTACAAAAATTGACATTTTCTAATGCATGCCTGTGTACTTTTGTGAAATTTGTAAATTGAAAATAACCTTTGATAATTTTATAGTATTAAATTTATTGTTTGATATTTTTTTTATATTACAACATCGAATTTTAAATGCATTTGGAAGTTACTTAGTGCAATGCTTCAGTTTTTAATCCTTGTTGGTTAGAAATAAATTTTTAAAAAAATACGCTGCTTTCAATCTAAAGTTACAGCTTGTATTCACAATTTGTTTTTGGAGTTGTGTCACGCCTCGTTTTAATTGGATCTAGTTGAAACATTATAATAAATTTTTGATATAGTCATACATTTTTCTTCTAGCCATTTCTTAATAAAGAATCTATTAAGTAAGATTGTGGCTGTTGTAAAACACTAACTGAAAAAGTAAGCGAGAAACTTCAGTCTAGCTTCTGCTAATTCTAAATAAGTAGATTGTCTAGTTTTCTAGTCTTTGATTTATTGAAACGCATTTGAATTTGAAACTCATTTATTCTTTTAAATCAATATCCCTAAATTAAGACAATATATTATTTTTAAACTTTTAAATAAAGACTTACTTTTCTTAAATTGTATATTTTAAATAAAATTTTGAAACTTACAAATTTTTATAGCAATACATCATTTTTTCGTTCCCTTTGCTGTAGAATTTTTTAATTATAGTTTTCAAAAAATGTATTATATTGTATAATTTATTTTTTGAATTTTATTTTCAGTACACACTTGTTTCCATACCATTGTCAAAGATTTTTATACCTAATATTCTCTTTTAAGTGAGGTTGTTATGATTAATTTTGCTTTACATTTTTCAGTAATTTCTAAGATCATTTACGATTAGAACTGTGTAGTTTAAGATACACGTGAGAATGATGCAGACTGATAATTTTCTATGTTCATCTATTAAACAAAAACGCATAAATATGTCTGCATACGAGAATGAGTAGTGGTGTTGATAATAATAATGAGGATGGGGGCTTTATGTAAGATAATATTTTATTTATAATGGAAGTAAGCTCGAAACTTACTTCCAGCGCACTTCACACACGCGATTTGCATAAGATATACTGAAAATTATTATAAATATTTAAATATTCAGCAAGCTTATTCCTTCATTCTTCCTTTTTTGTGTATTTTTCTTATCATGAGTTATAAATGCTGAATTCATTCAGTGATTTTTTTTTTTTTTTTGTAATATTATGTGTTGTGCGGATATTCTACTTTGAATGAAACTAATTTAATTATATAACCTACTTTTATTAAAAAAAGTTATGAAAAGTATTATTATAGCAAAAGAGCATTTATGATAGAATTTCTTCTTTAAGACATTAAGAAAATAAACCAAAAACTAGAAATACATTGGATGTGTTTAAAAACTTTTTTACTTATTTACTAACAACTTAAACATTATATACTGCATTTTAAAGCTCAAAATTAGCATGATTACAAATCATTAGAAAATTTCTAACCGATGAAATTCCTAACTATGCAGTATAAGACGTTTTTTTTACAACAATAGTCATCAGAAACTTACTTTATTCAATTGTATATTTTTAAAAATATTCCTTTTGTTAGAAAGACATAAAAAATGAAAAGGATACAATATATAGCAAAATAAATTTTAGAAGGTAATTGAAAAAATGTTTACAAATATAAGAAAATTATAAATATATTATTTTCATTTTCAATTTTGTTTAAAAACCTTGTTAAACTTAACAGTTTTTGTGAAAGTTTTGTCTCTTAGAGAAAATTTATTGCTAGCAAGAAAGAGAATAATTTAGTTATATATGCTTAGTAAAAGATTAATGGAAAAAATGAAAATTTATGATAAAAAAATGCTGTGTAATGAAATTTTAGAGTATTAAAAAAATATATATATTATCATCAAGTTGGGATAAATTTTTACTCTTCGTCAGCAAAATATGAGCTCTTTTTATTTACAGGGTAATAAAAGTTTCAAGATTTATTTTATTTAACGTATTCAAAAGATTGGCGGAATATCTTGAACACTATTAAATCATAATTAAGTAATACAATTTAAAAACAAGAGCAAATCACACAAAGAAATTAATTTAAAAACCACATTCTTTTCGCTAATGACTCTCCTTTTACGAGTGAAGGCAATAAATCATACTACAACTAGTTAATGACCAGAATGCAAATAAAAAAGTACACAATTTTATGGTCAAGCAAAATCTTTTCTTATATAAATGGAGCAGTAACTAAGGCATCAGATTAATAAACCGTAAAGAGGCTTTCTTTCAAATATTTAAATATAATTATTATCTTACTGAATTAAAATTATTAAATACGTTGCGTAATGTCATATTTCAGTTTTATTTTGTGCTTTTAAAAATATCAGAATAAAAGAAAAGAACTTGAAACAATTTGATAAAATATTTTTCCTACTTATAAGGAAAAGTTTATTTATATATTAGTTGTTACTTAAATGGATATATTTCCACACGTGAGATTTTAAAATTAAATGTTTACTTTCTATTTTCTGAGAGATAACTTTTGAATGCCGAAGAGTAGATACTATATATATATATATATATATATATAATCAAATATAAAAAAGTTCAATATATAATTATGCACATATACATACACACATATATAAATTTATATATATATACATATACACAAATATATGAACGAAAAAATATAAAAATAAACATATAGTTATATACCTAAGATAACTAAAATTAGGAAGAAGGCACAGTAGTATAATGACAAACTCCTGGCCTTAGGAACCAGGATTGCAGGTTTAAACAAGTTTTGCGGCCACGCAACCTTCACCTGTAATTTGTCATACTATGTACCAAGAGGAAAGGAAAGAATTATATATATAGAATTTAAATATTAAAAAATCATTAAACTAAATAACATATGAACAAAAACATAACCTACTAATTCGGAGTGTAAACGATTGCTAAGAGTGCAGTAACGTGTTCCCGCCAAATACGAGGGGTGAGAGCAGAACCGCATAAAATTAATTGCGATACGATATTAACAAAATTATATATATATATATATACTTTTAAAAAATCATAAAAATAATAATCATATAAAAATTAGTGTAAAATATAAAAGAAACAAACATATATATATATATATATATATATATATATATATATATATATATATATATATACATTTTTGTATCAATTTGAAACTAAAATTGCTTTTATTCTGTATTCCCCAAAGTTTAAATGTATCTGTTATTTAAGTATTGTTTTCAATAGAATTTTTTGATATAAATATATTTTTCAATTTATCATACTACAGAATAAAATTATTGTTCTCATTTTAAAAACAGAATATGCATAAAAAGTGCCATAGCTGTTTAACAAAAGCCTTTTTAAGAAATCTTGTAGAAAACTGAGAAAATTAGAAACTAATAAAATAAAGATTAAGTATTTATTTTTGATTTTTAATTAAGTATAAATAAAAATTTTCTCTTTAACGTTTGAAATGTATCTATTTCAGATGTTTGATCTTTTTTTTTGCTTGTGAATTTTTTCCTCGTTCTCAAAAGCCTTGCAAGCATTTTATATTGAAGATTTAAATGTTTACTCCCTTTCCTTACGCAATCTCGGTCTGAAAAGCAAAAATGAAGAAAAATACTCCGATTTTATACCATGAAATTAAGATGCTTCATAATAAGCATGCTATTTCATCATTGCTGCCTTGATTACAGAAATACTAATTGTTTTTTTAAAAGATCTTGACACCTTTAGACAGTTCATTCAAATGTAAAATTGTGATTCATTTGAATTCCGTGACTTTACCCACGTATTTTTAATATTTTGTGTAATGATAACTCTTTAACTAAATATTGAACTGTATTCATAGCAATGACACATAAAATGCGTTTATGTTTCTCAGAAAAAGGGCATATTTGGGATTTTCTACTCTATAAATACATCATGTAGACTTGGAGAATTATTTCACCATTTTTTGAACAAATGTGACGTTTTAAATAGCTCACTTTATAGAAAAAAAATCAATAATAAATATTCCATATCGGAACAAAAGTTGGAGAGAGGTGTGCTTATTTAGGTGTCATCCTCATAATATTGACCATGGTAGAAAATTAAAAAATTAGTTGCTAATACTTATCGCGTTACTGCTTTGTGAAATGTTAATAAAATAAGAAATCAGTCAACAAAATTCCCAAAGTAATTAATGGGAATTATGTTTGTTTATTTTCTACAATTGTGACAAGTACTTGCTAACTATTACGTTTTTTACTTATTCTACTTTAACCCTAAGACTGGAACATCCGTCTCTCAGACAGGGATGATTTGCTTTGATGCCTGTAGATAACGCTGTGGTGGGATTTTTGCGGTGGGCTGCCTTGACATCTTCATTTGGAATCTACCCAGTGAGAGGATCACGTGGTGGTACTTGGCAATATTTTTCGAATCACGATATGTGCGATTTTTCATTTCCATCACCGTCTATCAGTATCTATATTCCTAAATTCTTTGCGTTTTTTGGAATTATTATTTTCAATTATTTTACATGAATATTAATAATTTCTAATCAGTTTTTATAAAAATACTACTCACAATTCTTGTGATAAAAATATATTTATATAGTGTGCCTCTCAAAAAGACTTAAATATTAAAAATTCTACTCAATTTCCTGAGCTATAGGGTGTTTTTTTAGAGGTATAGAACTTTAAATTGCAGTAAAACAGCGATGTATTATTCGATTGACATGAATTTTTTTATTCGAAAGATAATCTTGTGGCATTACATTTTAAATATGATCAAGCAAGGCGTAGATTTGTCGAATGGACCCAAAACGAGATTGCCGTTGTTCCCGATTTTCATAAACGAATTTTGTTTAGAGATGAAGCGCACTTCTGGTTGAATGGCTACGTCAACAAACAAAACTGCCACATTGGGAGTGAAGCTAATCCACAAGTGTATGTCGAAACACCGTTATATCCAGAGAAACTGACTGTTTGATGCGCTTTATAGCCTGGTGGAATCCTTCTTCAATAACGATGAAGGCCACAACGTTACAGTCAATGGTGATCGGTATAGAGCCATGATTACTAACTTTTTTCATTCCTGAATTGAACAATCATGATGTCCAGGAGCTGTGGTTCCAACAAGACGGCGCAACATGTCACACAGCTCGTGCCACAATCGATGTATTGAAAGACACGTTTGGTGACCACCTAATTTCACGTTTTGGACCTGTGAATTGGCCTCCAAGATCTTGTGATTTAACACCGCTAGACTATTTTTCTGTGGGGCTATGTAAAGTCATTGGTCTATGCGGATAAGCCACAAACGCTTGACCATTTGGAAAACAACATTTGCCGTGTTATTGCCGATATAAAGCCACAAATGGTGGAAAAAGTCATCGAAAATTGGACGTCCAAATTGGACTACATCCGAGCCAGCCGTGGCAGTCCTATACCAGAAATCATATTTAAAATGTAATCCCACAAGATTGTCTTTCGAATAAAAAAATTCATGTCAATCGAATAATACATCGTTGTTTTATTGCAATTTAAAGTTCTATACCTCTCGAAAAAACACCCTTTATTTAATTAATAAGTTCTTTAACTCTTTAAAAGTAATGGGATGCTCTTTAATTAGGCACATATTACGGTAATATGTCAAATATTAATTAGTTTATATTTGGGATTTTTTTTTAAAATTAAGTTCGATGAATTTCCTCTGATAATAATGTACTATTGCTGATATATTTTCCTTTGAGACAGAATCAATCATACATTACTTTAGATTCTTTAAGATAAAGTCAGATTTTGGTGCTAGTAAACATTTTTATCAATGAATATTTTTGTACAGCAACATAACCTTAAAAACGCCTGCTTAGGAAGCTACTATCATATACTTGAAACATTTTATAAAAAATATCCCTGAAATAATAAAGCTACAGATAAACTAATGTTACACAGCTGGAAGTTTTTTTTGAATGTATACAATTTTAAGAAATATATGCTTCTGACTAATGCACGCATATTTTAAATAATGGTTCATCTAGGTGGATGCGGCTTTATAAAAAAAGAACGATTGATTTTCTAAACCTGAACTTGTAGTGATAAGAGCTCTAGCTATTTTGTTTTTTATTTGAATTTTTATGGGTAAGCTTTAAAACACTAGTTTTTCTTCCATTTTTTACGGCTTAAGTGATTATGAAACTTTCTTAGGGGTGGATGATACGCCACCTGTATTAAATGACCTAATAAACATACTAACGTATATGCTAAAGAGGCTGAAAGCAAAATATGCAGAATCAAAATAAAAGCATATGCTAGAAGCTCTGAATTTATAAGGTTTAATATTGAAAATGCAATTTTATTTAATTAATTTGACATAATATGTTAATTTAGTTAAACCACTTAGCTAATTTTTGGTGTGTAAAGCATAATTCATTAACAGAAGAAACATCTAAGCACATCTTCATTCCACAATCAGGGTTGAATATTATAATAGCGTAATCATAAAGGAACAAATATCCTGTAAACATTTTTACAGGGAAAAAATAACTATTTTCCTCTCATACTTGTAATTAATTTGCTTATATTTTATATAAAACTTTTTAATAATAAATTAAACTTAATGAAAAAGTAATTTCTACAAATACATTACGGAATGATATAAAATAAAAAAAGATCACAATAAAGTTAAAATTGGTTTTGATATATTTTTATGATTTTGGATTCAGAATGTTTTGAGATAGTCATTTAACCATTTGACTAAAAAGAAGGTTGCTTGAATCCTGAAAATGTAAAACAAAGTTAAGTTCCCATGCATTAATAAAGAATATTAGAATATATATGTGATGAGAAATGCTAAAATAAATATTTCATTAAGATGAACAATGTCATTATCGGCGATTTTTCTTGAGTGCTGCATATTGTGATAACTAGCTAATTTGAATTAGTACTAACTAACTAGTTCTTAATCTAACGGAATTATTTGATAATATTTTTTCTTGTGATTGTTGGTATGTTTTTTAAGTTTTTAATACTTCTTTATTTTTTTAGTGAATTTCTTTATTTATATATAAATTGATACATAATTCATGTTTGTGGTCTCATAAATTTCAAGAACTTATTTTTTATTTCTGACATATTTATATTAATGAATTCCTATCGTAAGGCTTTCAAACTTTTACTTAAAAATAAAATCAACACATTGATTTTCTCCAATATGTTTATAGATGCAAAAGCAAAAAAAACTAATTCAAAGTATAAAAATTAGAGATTAACTGTAAAATGTGAGAACTGAGGAACATAAAGATATTGATATAGTTTTTAGTTTGTTTAGTAATATTAGTTATACTTGTATATATTAGTTATACTGTTATACTTGTATATATTACTATTTATTATGGAATAAAATTTAAAGTCTACAGCTACATTATACACAAAAATATTTCAGCACGTTTGAATCACCCATCAAAAAATATTACATTGATAGTATATATGGAGTATTTCTATTTAACAAATTAACACTAGATAGCCCAAAGGGTGTCATTTTGACTGCTTTTCAATTTGAATTAGAAAAAAATTACATATGTAATTCCAATTTTTTTAGAACTTTTTAGAATATATATTTTTTCCAAGTGAAGAAAAATATATTTTATTGTTTAATATTTAGTAATAACTTGTTATATGACTATAAATAATATAAAAAAATATTAAAAATGAATTTTAAACAAATTTCTTTACACATTAACCATTCTTTCACAATGCAGTCATTTTGACTGCTTTGGGGCAATATAGGCATATACTAAATTTCAGTATTTCTAGTGATAAATATAAAATCGTATTTCATTAAATAATTAATAATTTGTTTTATAAATGAAACAATTTCGTATAAAATACAATTTGTTTAAAACTAAATTTTATTAAATATTTAGCAGCATACTAAATGCGTTTTTTATAATGATACATGCTAATGGGATTTTTTTCTTTACCTTAATGCTTCAAAATGTTTTGTTTTTGCTTACTTTACATTAATGCAATTAATTTGCATTTTATTTCACTCTCCATGGAGCTTAAAAAATTATTTCATTTCATTTTTATAAGAACATCCATTTCATCCATTTGAAATGTATTTTTATAGTAAATATTGTACTTCAATATTATAATGTTGCTTAGAGAAAAAAAATATTTACCTTTGTTTTACAAATGAAACAAAGTTTGCTTATAGCTAAAAAAAACCCTGCATTTTTTTCTTTTTAAAAGCATTAGCCAAAAATAATTGTACATTTCAAGCAAAAGAAACATGAATTATCTGCTTTTATTTTGGATCCATATTAAAATAAATAGTTTTAAATTAACATTCGATGTATTTGCGTGTTTATTCATATAAATTGTTAAAAAGGAAAGATGAAACACAAATGGAATTTAAAAGAATTCCATTACTTTGTATTGACGTTTTATCTCATATATTTGCGTATTAATCCACATTTTTTTCTTCCGTATTTGTAGCAACTTGATTTCCAAAAAGGCTTTTATTTATTCACCACAAACACAAACTAGTGATACTTTTTAACTTTACGAGAAATTCATGCTGTTTTTGTTTTTACCATTGTCCAATATTTAGCAAAGTTAAATTAGGCTCATCATCCAGTTCACTCGTAAAAAGTTCAAGACGAGCATCGGCGAAAAATAATCGAGTAGTCCAGACATTTTCGGTATAGCCTGTGCATTGCAAGACGTGGTAGGTTGAGAAGATCTTGCTATTGTTGGATCTAAGGAGGACCACACTGATTAATCTCCTAAGAGTTGTTTGCATATGGCTGTTGCTTTAAAGAGACGAATAATCACCAGAGTGGGTTCCCTGATACCATTGGTGCACAAGTGGGTTTGACCAAAGGGATTAGACTATTAGACTTTTTAATCCTCGGCAATAATTCTAAATAAGTCAGTGAGTTAGAGACGGCCAATGGCTTACTAGATCCTTCTTTTGCTAAAATATCAGCCATCTTAACACCATAGATTCATACGTAAGACAGAATCCATTGAAAGAGACCCTCCCCCGAAAGAAGATAGAAGTTTCAGTGATAAATTCATAAATGTCTACTCCTATGAATCTTACATGACTAAAACTTGACTACACATTTTCTAAGGATTTGAAAATTTTTGTAAACAGTATTAATGAAAATATTAGCAATTTACATTGCATGATTCATTGTGGGAGAATTTTTTGAAAAAAATTAATTAAAGCAAACTTGATGCATAAATTTATAATTTTATTATATATTTTTATCAATATTAGCCCACAGATTTTTTCCATTTAATTAGTGAGCCAATACCGAAAAGGCTAAGATCAATACTTATTTAAACCGAGGTATGTTTCTTAATTTCTGAAAAAATTGTTTTGAAAATGTCATATTTATTTTTAAAAAAAAACCCTTTCAAATAGGGGGAGGAGAGGATAATCGTTAAGTTAAATCTTTATGTTGTACTACGATGATGCGAAGTAAATATAAGTAAGCAATCTCAAATCAATAAACAAATTTTGATTTTTTTATAAGACGAAAAAAATTCCAGGAACGGTTTCGAAAATCGATAAAGAAGTCTCAAGAGACTCCTGAAAGAGAAACTTTTTTTCAGAATCTCAAGAACTACTGTTATTAAATTGAACAATCTTCAGCATCATTCTAAAATTTTTTAAAGAAAGAAATCACTCGAAATAATATTGAAATCTTTTTTAAAAATCAAATATTACTACGTTTGGTACCGTGAACAATTTGAATGCTTCTTGTGAATGACTTCTGAGAGGAAATTATTACTATTGCGATATAGGTACTGGTCTTGTAAGAAGTTGGTTCTTTACTTCTTAGGTTACATTTTAGAAATATTAAAAAATGCAGGACTTTTCTATTTTAAATGTTTGGAAATTTAAGATGATAGAGCTTTAAAATGGGTCCCACCACCAATTTTAATCTTAAGTCGACGTAACTGAGTTATTTTGTTAGTTAAATTATAAAAGATAGAAACGGATTTAAAAATAATGATTTAATAAGCCACAATTTGAATTGAACAAGAATATTAACACTGAATTGATTTGCAAAAATTGCTTTGGACTTTAAAATGTGGCTATTGTATCATCATAATCATTGACAAACACCTTTTAATCTTAATTTAAGTCTCCACATACTATAGGTAAGTATAATGAGGCATTGTGTTCTGAAATATTTAATGATATAATAAGCAGTGATACACTGCCATGATAAATATATGAAAACATTATTTAACACTTTCTCCACTAACACTCTTGTTTGAGACAAACATAATAGTCATAGTTGTATTCATTATAATGGAAATATTTTAAGCATGCATAAGTTTCCCAAGCCAGAATTAACCAAAATCTTAAAATTTCATACTTTATAAAATGTTGATTTTAAAAATCTTACTAAAACATCTTACTATGCATGTTTATTTAAAAAATAAACATTTTAATTTGAGTATTAAGTAAACAATTGTTTTATCAAAAAGTATTTGTTTTTCAATTCAGTTGAATCAAAACATGTTATGCCATTTTGAATATAGATATGGTATATTTAGGTTTTTCGAAATTTCCTTCTATTTTTGAATTAAATAGTTCTGTACGTGTGTGTTTGAACATAATTTTTAGAGACCAATGAGCGTGACTATCGAATTCTAATAATTCTAATATACCAACATCATGAATGACTCAAGAACGATTATGATTAAAATTTATTATCACTTATGTATAGCTGATATATGGTAACTAATGGAAAAAAAACTTACATCATATTAACATAACAACATAATTCATTTAATTATTATTACACCCAATTAATATTTACCATTATACATTCATCAAATAATACTCTCTGATCTGAGCAATACAATTAATGGAAACACCAAACATAGTAATTATTATGAAATTTAGCAAGCAATAACACTTAAAAAGTATTGGAAATAACCCTAATCGTAAACGAAATGTACATTAGGATGGTCCAAAACTATTCAAGTAATTAAGTATTTTAATTCGCCGCTATTAATCTTAAATGTTCCGCATTTCTAACCATCGCATTAAAATTAAAGTTTTAGCAAACGTACTTAATTTAAATTCAAAAGAAATCATTGTCTAATTTAAAACACAAACCCTCATCCTCAGGGTATACATATTAAGACATTTCGTTGTTTGCGAAACGTGTAGAGTTTTCCTGCAGGAATCCTAATTTCTTTCAATCGATTTGGTTGCATCAAATCCAAATCCTCATGATGTTTTCCTACTAAATGTAATTTATAGCATCAGAGAGATTAATTCATTACTTAGAATAACTTTATTTTCCTTCTGCATTGTAGAATTTATCTAACCTCTTAAAATGCCAGAGCAAGAATCCATTAAGAAACGAATATTATATAATGATGTACAAAGTTATATCTGCAAATGTTAAGCACTAACAACATTTATAGTTGAGCATTCTGATAGCAAAAAAAAAAGGTTTAAAAACTTTTAAAAAAATAATAAAATTCAAGAAACACAGAGGATGTGAAAATATTAACACATTTTGTTGAAATATTCGATTTTCGTAAAATCTGACATGAATAAATTTTAATTTGAAATAATATCACTTGCAAATTATTTGTTAAAAAATTATGTTCTTAAATATTAAATTCTCAAAACTTTTCAAAATGTTTTCATGTGCCTCAAAAATGTGTCATGGGATATATATAGGAACTAAATCATTGAAGGACAAAGAAAGAGAATGTAACTTTAAATTTAGAATGTTTTTTTAAAGAAATACTTCACAGAAAACTTAAAATTTGAGGTTGAAATACATGAGCTTGCGAGAGAAACCTTCCATATAGGTCTTTTTCATCACGATATAAACATGGAATTAAAGAGCTGTGGATTTTAAGAAAAGTTTTAACTGAAATGAGCAACTTGAATTTAAAAAGAACAACGTATCTTGATAAAAGCTTCATGCAGTAAAATTATTCAATCATTTAAAAATATTTTTTGACTCAAAGATGCAATATATAATAGAAAAATGTCTGTTTCTAAAAAAACAGCTTTTAGTTGTTTTTCTACTAATTTTTTCTTAAATTAAGTTTTTGAATTTTTTGCTTCTCTTGTCACTTGCAAATTACAAATCTATCAAATGTTTAATCAAATTATTCAAACGATTTGCATTACGTTTAATTAAGCGTTTAGGTTAAACTTATTCTTAAATATGCTAAAAAGATTCATGCAAAAATTTTGAATACATCAATAAATGCGATTGATAAATTCTCTTTAAAGATCTAAACATTTTAGTACTTTAAATTATGAATACTTTGGCTCCAAGTATGTGTATATATCAGATATAATAGAATATTTTCAAAAATATTTATTAGAATAGTGTAATAAAAGTTTTGGAAAAATAGTGTGGAAACTTATATTCAGCAGACACATATTTTTTCACTTAAAGTGTTATTGATTTAGTGTAATCTCCTGCATTTTTGCTGGATTATTGTCAAATTTAAAAAATGCATAGAATGTTTAAATATTTACTTTCAGGAGAACAGAGGAAAACTTTTTTTTTCTTAGTTAATGACTATATTTTTGGATGAACGTTAAATATTTGCTTTGTTTAAAAGATAAAATTCACACAGACTGATACTCATTCTATTAATTCATATAGTAATTGCATCAAATAATGAACATTTAATATATATACTATTCAAAACAGAAACTTAACATTTCTATACACAGTTCATTTCATGAATTCCATTGTAAGTTATATTAAATAATCATAACCTAAGTACATTAAAAATATTAAATGAGTTATAGGGAAAATAATTATTATTTTGAAAGTTCAATAGGAAAACTAAAATGATTAATTTTAAAGAAACCTACGTAGTTTAACGTGCAAATTTCTAAGCGAGATACATTTATACAAGCATTTGATAAAGTACACTTCAGATATTTTATACTTCCTACATGAATTGCTCTAATATATTTATTTTACAATCGTATGTGTGAGGGTGACATCGTTCAAATATATGTGAAAGTGAACTGAAAGTTCCTTAATAAAAGGTATAATTATTTTTGATTTGGAACATCATTCGTTCCAATTAATTACTAGATAAATGCTAATATCTCACAATCTTTGGTCTTCCTGATTAAACTATTTACATTTATACACTATCTGGCCAAAAGTTTCCGGGCACCCAGAGGTATGGACTTAGAGCATCCTAAAGCACATATTAATATGATGTTGGTCCCCCTTTTGCATGGATGACAGCCTACACACGTTTGGCAAGACTTTCCACCAATTTTTGATAGGTGACCATAGGAATTGCCTTCCAGGCGTCCATCACAGCTGAAGTGAGTGCTTGCAGTGAGGAGGGTAGATTTGGCTGGCTACGTAATCTGCGTTCTAATTCGTCCAAAGATATTCTATGGGATTAAGATCGGGTCTCTGAGAAAGCCAGTCCAGTTTTTGAACACCCATTTCGTCAAACCACGTCTGCGTAAGCCTCGATGTGTGAATGGAGCGGTTATCCTGCTGGAAGAGAAATGGGCCTTCCCCGAAATATTGCCATAGAGTTGGGAGAGCAGCACTGTCCAGAACCTCCACATACATCTCAGAGTTCATGTTTTCTATCATAGGAACTAATTGACCCAGGCACAACCACGAGAAACACCCCCACACCATTATGCTTCCACCACCAAACTTAACAGTCGGTACAATGCAGTCACTAAAGAAACGTTCACTGGGCATGCGCCAAACCCAGACGCGTCCATCCGACTGCTAGACTGTAAAGCGAGATTCATCACTCCGAACAACAGTTTTCCACATGTCCACAGTCCAATGACGGTGAGCTCTACACCATTGCAATCGATGCTTCGCATTCTTTGGAGTGATGTCTGGCTTGTGAGCGGCTGCAAGACCATGAAATCCCAAGTTTTTTAACTCTCGACTCAGTCCTGCTACTAACACTAATTCCTGATGAACTTTGAAACTCCTGAGAAATTTCCACCAAAGAGGACTTGCGATTTTATTTCACTAATCTTTTCAGAGTTTTGCGGGTGCGTTCACCAAGTATGTATTTTCAGCCTGCCGTTTCACTGCCTCGACGTTTCCACTCCACAATTACATCACTCACAGTAGATGTAGGCTTCTGTAGAATGTCCTCAATCTCACGAACTGATTTCCCACAAAGGTGGCATCCCACTATACTGCCACGATCAAACTCACTAAGCTCCTTTGACTTACTCATTGCCTCACAAACGCATACATTCAATCTGACAAACCACTACCAACACTTTTACAGCTTTCAATTACGTATCAAATTGCGTCACTCGCCATAACCACTTTTTTAAGGAGTGTCCGGATACTTTTGGCCAGATAGTGTATATGTATATATGTATATATATATATACATTTTAAGGTAAGTTAGATTTTTTTTTAGAAAAATTGATTTGTAACTTTTATACATTATTTTCGGTTGGATTTTATTCAATATTATAATCAAAAAACCGGAAGGCTATTTTGCTACATAACTGCTTAGACCACACCAGTATATTACATCTGTAAGTATACATATAACGTACTTACTCGAATCTAAAAAACATTTCTTTCCCTCAATATTAATGCTACTTAAAATTGGGTGCGGCTTAAAATCGCACGAAAAAAAATTGTTGGATGGAGTAATTAGAGCAAATATAAAGTTTCATGTAGGTATTTGAAGGCTTATAATACTAGCAAACTAACTAAATATTAACTTATTATTCGATTTTATATATATTTTTTAATTTCACAAAATTGGTTATACATAAACCCTTTTAGGCCATTTTTCATTTTTTACAAAAATTTGTAAAGAATTCGAGGTGCGGCTTAGAATTGATGGTAGCTTAGATTCGAGTAACTACGGCACATATATATATATATATATATATATATATATATATTTTATTTTACTTATGTGTTACTTATGTTTCAATATTTAATATTGAATTAAGCAATGAAAATAAAATTAGAGGAAAACTGCCAATTGAAAATGTACATTTATATCAGAAATATTGTTGGTAGCATATTTTATCGAAAATGTAATAAATAAATTCAAGTTAAAAGTGTTATAAGTTTTGAAATGTAAGTTAATTTCACCTAATTGTAGCTGTTAAAATAATAAGATCTAACACAAATAAAATATTAGTTATGTTTGATTTTTTTAAAAATTAAATGGTATAACTGAATTTTTGATGGAATCTGAATTTTGTATGCATAAGGGAATTAAATAAATATCTAATCAAATTATATTTTTGAAGAGCAATATTCAACGATTTTAAGCAAAAGTAAATTTCTCACTTTCTTTAAAAATTTGTAAATAAATATTTGATGAGGTAAACAGCATTCAGTATGCACTTAAATTATATTTTTTTTTTATCTCGTTGTGTCAGCTCTGTCACTTATAAGCAGAAAATGCGATATGTTTGGAAAAATGTATTCCTATAAGGTCTTACTATTTGATAGGCATATTAGATATTAAAAACTCAAAAGGAAAGGAAGAAAACATTTGATGTATAGTATAAATTTACAATGTCTTATGAGTACCATTTTGTTAAAAACCGTAGCATTCACTTTAAGTTACTTAAGAATAATTTTAAATGTTAAAAACTTAAAAAACACACTTCAAAATGTGTTCGAAATTTTGAAGAATTTTAACATATTTCATATTTTAAATAAACCATTTTTAAATGAATAAATAAGAACAATTTTTATGAAATATTTTAAATTTAGTGGATTTCCAAGCCCTTTTAATGTAATTATTACGTTAAAATGAATTTAAATATGTTATAAAATATTAAGATAATATTTTTTTTCTATTCCTTAGTTTTTTATCAATATTTTATAAGAAAGCAAACGTTGTAAAAAGCAATTTTGTGTTTAAAAATGATGATTTATTGAACAGATTAGGAATGTGTTGTGTTCAATAAAATTAGAAAGATCAAAAGTATTCTCATGTGATATTTTATTTAAAAAATAGATAGGTTATAAAATTAATTTCAGCAAAACGTTAAATGATATAAAATAATGATTTCATTTTTCTCTTAAGTGATTTTTCAAAATTATTAAAAATGTAAATATATAACTTTATATTGCGTTTTTCCTCCAAATGCGTCAAAAAATAAGTTAGTGAGCATGCTTTCCACAGTGAATGAAATTTTCAAATGTTCGCAATTTAAGTAAGCACTTTTATCGATTATTTTTCTTATTAAATTTTATTTCTTAATTTAAATATTTATTTCTCATAAAAGCTATCTTATAAGAATTTTGATGAGTATCTTTATTTTGATATAGTGTGAGCCCCTGATAATCCTTATTTTTATATAGTGTGCGTGAAGATATATGAAATATTAGATTCAAGGCTAGATTACTTGTTTTGAATTTAATTTTGCAACAAAATGCATAATTTCAAAATGTTTTTTTTTTTTTTTTACATTTTTATTTATTTTTCATTAACGTGCATACAAATAATGATTTATAACATCTGAGATAAAAAAAACACAAATTATATTTTTTTAACTATAGGATCATATGTAATTAGTGTCTTTTAGTGTCAAAATAATTGTTCAACTAAGATTTTGAAATTAGCAAAATATCTACAAAATCAAAATTAGATAAACATTATTTAAAAATGTGGTAATTTACCTCTTTTTCTTCCCATAATATCACTAAATATACTTGATTATGACCCTATTTTTTCATTTGTCAATAAAATAAATGTTCAACTAAGATTTTGAAATTAGCAAAATATCTACAAAATCAAAATTAGATAAACATTATTTAAAAATGTGGTAATTTACCTCTTTTTCTTCACATAATATCACTAAATATACTTGATTATGACCCTATTTTTTCATTTGTCAATAAAATAAATGTTCTTAGAGGCTGTTCTAAAAACAGAATTTTTATCAAAAGTAGAGTTTTCTAATAAAATGTTATCTTTACAAGTTTTAGGCCAATTTTAAAGAAAAAATAGATTTATTTAATTGAATTTTCACACACATAAAGTAGTTTTACAATAATTATCCAGATAAGTTCACAGCACCAGTTAAATGAGCCATTTATCTCAAAGACAAATAGACGTGTAATTACACATCTGGAAAATTTACATTAATTTGCGAAACAGTGTTTTAACAAATTGGCCACATTTAAGTAAAAACCGAATGTACAAAAGCCATTATTAAGATGTGGAGCCATAATTAATTTAAAGAAAAATGGGAGAAATAAAATTCCTGAATATGATATACTGGTATGCATCGAATAACTTGGTAATGCGTCTGTCATATGAGTCTCAAACAGTTTCATACAGAGTGAAGCTTATTTCCTGTTTCAACAGATTTTTAGTTAGCTTAAGTAAATTTTCATTAACTAAAAATATAAACGCAAATCCTGTCTAAAATATTCAAAAACCCATTTTCAAGCCAAAAGAAAATATTTGAAATTTAAATTCATCAGTAAGTTCTATAAAGCACATCCGACTGCTTAAGTTAAGCAAAATGTTACACGTAGTAGCCCGTTGTATTGTCGATATATTGAATATTTTTAGTACATTTTTAACGTATAATTTCAATTAATGTTTAAATTATGAAGTATGAATTTAAATTTCAAAAATAAATGAAAGTAATAAATATGGTACTTACGTATTATACCGTCGACCAATTTCCCCAAGCGGAAAAGACATCGTCAGTTCATGAAATGTCGCCTCTTAATATTACAGTTGCAGTTGAACGTGGGGGAGAACAATTTCTGCTATTGGCTGTATATCGCTTCTTTTGACGACGTTTTTTGATTCGTCGCAATTCGCCGATGGTATAATACGTAAGTACCAAACAATGTAAAAACATTTACCAATAAAATATCTTGAAAGAAAAACTTGCAATAGTTTCATGATTTATTTCCATATATTTTTAAATATAGATATCTAATAACATTGTTCTGATGTATTGCACTCAATTAACGAAAATCTCCCTACATAATCTGCCCTTCAAACTCATTTCAAGCATTTTTTAAAATGTATTTCTTCCAAAATCGAGATATTATTTACACTACACCATATACAAGGAAAATTTTTTTTATATATGATGAATAAACAAAATATTACTAACTGAAATTTCAATTAATGTGATATAATATAAATAAAATTTCTGTATTGCGTAATGAACACATATGAAATACACAAATGCACGGCGTCTTTTATATTTAGCATTTTATAGCATTACCAGAAAATAATATTTTAAATTTATTTTTATAAAGTTTCAAAATTGACAAAGGGGAGAGCATTTCTATTGATGCTGTGAGGTTGCAATTAGCGTTTATTGTTATTAAACTCACGTACTCCCTTCTTTAGCTTTAAGATTTTTTCAAACTGAGAAGGCAAAGTATTCTTATTTTAAAATATTGTGAGGATTCGCTAACTAATGGAAATTTGAAAAGTTTAATAAAAAACAATCCCATGCAAGTTTTATGTAAAGCAAAATTTTCATTCGAATTCATGTGAATACGAATTCTTTTCTACGCTATTAATAAAAAAAAACCATTATAATAGTTTCCCCAATTTTATCTACCCATATTTTTATTTAAAAAAGCTGGGAAATCAATTCTGTCAGTAGAAACTGCAAACAGAATTTGATGACGAGGTACAGAACTAAATTAGGAAGAATTGTGATTAAGCTGAAATGTCATCCATTAATTTTAAAATAGCGAGTATAATACACCTGTCATAATAACTTTCCTCTATAAGTTTGCTCATAAAAAATGATGGATCACTCATAAGATTTGAGTAAAATCTAGAAGATCTAATTATGTTAGTTCAATTTTCCCGTCATCTATAATACTAATATATATATTCATCATCATTTATAAAAAAACCTATTTTATTTAACCATTATATAAAATATCATTGAAATCTTTCCTCCTTTTTAGACTTTTAAAAAGCCAAAATACATAAAAGAATGAGTTACTCATTTAAGAAAAAGTGTATTGCTGTTTGTGGTACAAAAATTATGTATCAGTGGTAAAAAATAAATTTCTTTATAATCGGTAGTTTTGCGTTTTTAAATATAACCTTCTAATATGATGTTGTATTAAAAAATCAAATGATGGTACAAAGATCATGAAAGTATTATTTTAATTTCAGTATTGAAAATTCGTTAGGAAAAGAAAAGTATTCATTGGACACAGAGCAAGAAAAAAAATCAACCGAAGGAATTTATTAAAAGGTTTCGTGGAATGTGATTTATTCACTGACATTTCAAGAATTTAAATTATTTCTCCTGTTTAAATTCAATGGAGAACCAAATCCTAATTCGCTATTTAATATAATAACAAAGATAGATTGAACACATATTATGACTATTTTGTTGAAGTACATCGTGGGTATTTTCCCCAATTCCTACTATTAGCTCACAATCTCCCTATATATATATCTGGTTCAAATTTTCAATCGTTAATAAAATACATTTTAAAGCACTCAATTGAGCTGAAATTTTATATGAAACATTATTTTGAATTACATTATGGTAATTTACTTATAATTAATAAACATTAATTGATTAAAACTAGATTTTAAAAAAATTACAGATAATCCGTCCATCCTTAGATAACATCCGTTGTTTTGGTGATTTAGTGCACCATTTTGGCGACTTATGTCAAAACTTTAAAAAAATTTGTGTCGCATTTTAAAACGCTCATTTGCGCTAAAATTTTCTATACATGATTGCTTTGGGTGACAATACGATAATTTAATTAGAGTTAATTAAAATTAATTGACTGAAACAACTTATTTGCAGAGTTACAGATACAGTCACGTTGGCTTCATTTTTACTAAATTAGGTCAAAACTTTAAAAGTTTGTTTTTACTTACGTTTGAAAAAATTCCGTTGAATTGAAAGTTTTATACACGACTGTTTTGATGACAATACAATACTTTAAGGTATCCGCCTATTTTTGGAACCATGATTTTCAAAAGCGCATAAATGGATAATTTTCATGATATTTAGTGTCCCTTAGATTAGAGCATATGCATAAAATTATTTTAAGGACGTTTTGACAAAAACAAATTATTTAAATACAATATTTTGGCAAAAAATTAATTTAGAATAATCATTTTTCCAGATGTTCTCCTTTTGTGGAAAATGTTTCTATTATAATAATATTTTGCCTGTATATAGCTCAGACCTCTGTACAGAAGCTCAACTAGAATTTTTGAAATTAATAACTTAGAAGTGGGTTTATTCATATTTTATGACAACAGAGGGGAGCAATTTTAAGAAAAAAACGCCAATAATTATTTCAATTGGTGGTAACTCAGAAAATAATGTGATTTTTTCAAAAATTCTAGTTGATCCTCTGTAGAGAGGTCTGAGCTATATACAGGCAAAATATTATTATAATAGAACCATTGTTCACAAAAGGAGAACATTTGGAGAAAAGATTATTCTAAGTCAATTTTTTCCAAAATAATCTATTTAAATAAATATTTTGTCAAAATGTCCTTAAAAATAATTTTTTGCATGAATTCTAATCTGAGTGACACTAAATATAATGCAAATTATCCATTTATGTGCTTTTTTAAAATCCCGGTTCCGAACGTAGTCGGATACCTTAATAATAAATAATAAAAATTAATTGCCACTTAATATTGTGATTTTGTCATATGTATATATATATATATATATATATATATATATATATATATATATATATATATATATATATATACATAAAGCTTTA
Organism: Trichonephila clavipes; assembly: GCA_019973935.1. Taxonomy (NCBI): domain Eukaryota; kingdom Metazoa; phylum Arthropoda; class Arachnida; order Araneae; family Nephilidae; genus Trichonephila; species Trichonephila clavipes. The sequence goes on along the minus strand of BMAU01019643.1, from coordinate 365,698 downwards.
TATTTATTTCAATTTTTTAATAAAAGTTAATTGAAATTAAATTTTTTTTTTGTTAACTTTAATAGGAAATGACTGATTTTTTTTATATTACTTGTTCGTATCATATTAATTTCTAAAATTGTTTTTTTTCTTTATTCTCCATTGCGAAGCTAACCCCGGACAACATTTCTGCAAAAAAAAGTTCCATGAACGTTATAACCTAATATCAAAATAAAATACAGCTCAAATACCTCTGCGGCATCAATGCATAAAATTTCCGCGGTCGTAAGAGACGTCTACCACAATTCTAAGTAGCGCCAGCATATTTGGGGAAAGATCTATAGGGACATTTCTTCCATTCCATCCATTTCTCTTGATTTGAGATTCCCTTTCTTCCCAGGAGGCTTATATCGTCTCATCCTTAGCTTTAAGGATCAGAGGACACCAAAATGCGCAGGCCGAGTACGCAGGACTCCGTCCACAATAGGACATCCCCATGAGAGGTCATTTAGACCCTTGAATAATGAAGGCCCCAAGAAGCTCTCGAGATTGGTCCTGGTGGGATGCTGCCCAACGGGAAAGATCGACATTAATGTCGCCCAAATATAGAGCCTTATTTTCTTGGAGAAATGAAACAATTTTCGGAGTGCCTTGCCCTGAATGATGTTATGATAAAACAGTGTGTGTACATAAGATGCTTAACTTAATAGAATACAATGCATCATACTTTCCGAAATATGTAGGAAGAAAAGGATTTTGGTCAAAAAAGGAGAAAATTATTTGTTTATAACCTAAAATTGTATGTACATTTCACTTGTATGTTAATATTATTACAGTAATAAGCATATTTTTTAATGTTTTCTTTTGTTTTTCACATAACTGAGTTTATGGACAAGTTTAAAACATCCAATATTTAGTAAGGTCATTTATTTATCTATAATAATGCACATAAATTTTAATTTATTCGAAAAATATTATTTTTTGGGGTAATTTTTTCATCATAATTGGAAAACAAAGCATTCTAATTTTCTTTACCGTCTTATATTTTTATAGCGCTCTTATGTGTGTGATGTTTTATTTTCCATGTTATATTTAATCATAGTGTATCATGAACATAAACTTTATATATATATATAAGTAGAGTCTTAACTTTTAAAAAATTTTAAAACTTGCTTAGAAATATTCTTTTTAAACTTAGTAACAATTATTTTTCCAATTGGTCTTTAAAAATGCATATGCTAATATTTGCAGATGATTTTATACAAAAAATATTACTTCATTTTCATAGATTGTAAAATTAGAAAATAAAACTAGCCCAATTTTTTTCAACTAAATTTAGTTTTTAGAATTTAGTTCTTAAGAAGATCAAAAGTTTTCGTACAATAAAACAAGATTTTCCGCAGCTTAATATCCATAAATTGAAAAGAAAACGTATTTGAAACCCAATAATCCAGCATTATCGTTAACCATATGATTTAAAGTTTAAATTTCAATGGAATTCATTATATTTAATACAAAAATATTCACTAAAATATGTCTTCTTTTTCTATCTTGTTCTTGAGGATAGGAATAACATTGTTAATCTATCCTACAATTGCCTTATAGACATCATATACGAATAGTCGATAAACGTGCCCTGATGAGTATTTACTTGATATATTTTAGAGAATCAATGGTAATTTTCTGAAATATTTTAAAGCATTGTGTTTTTGATTGTTAAAACATTTAGTAAAATAAATTACATGGGGAATTTTGAACAGTGTTTCAGAATTTTATAAATAACATCTAAATTGTATCAAAATTTGAAGATCTCCTGTGGGATACTCAATGATAAACAAAGATACATAAAAACATATGAAATACATATATATATATATATATATATATATATATATATATATATATATATATATATTAAAAATGTAGTTCATAAAAGTTTTTAATTTAGATATATAAAACAAATAATTCATCAATTAAAACTTCTCGATGTTCTTTTAATTGGAGCTAATAATTTTTAATCCTTTTCGTACACAAAATTGATTGGTAAATACTTTTGAATTTCTTTTTCTTCTTAAGTTGAGAAGAATAAATAATTTTGTTTCCAATATAATACCTTTATTTCCAATTTGTGTAAATAATTCAATAGAAAATATTAGCTGCTATTTTTATCACGAGTCATTTCCTTTAAAAAGTTTTTTTTACATTATCTTTAACAATTCAATAATCCATTTGAAATATTTTTTTAATTCAAGCACAAATGAATTCATCATTACTTAAATTATTTGATATCTTAGTTAGTATAAAATAAATAAATTATTTCTTTAAAATTACACAAAATTTGTTTGTTCCCCTGGGATTTCTAGTTTTAACTTGTATATTATATCTCCCTGTCAATATTTTTTTATCATTATTTAACAAACCCAATGGATAATTGAAGAATTTTTACGCGTAGTTTATTAACAATAGTACGAAGTAAGCATTTAACATTATAACTTTTAAGTATACATAATTTGTTTCATTTAAAATATTCATTATAAAAGACTAAAAAAGATAGTTAATATTATTCAAGCACACCTGTATATAAAATGAAACACAATTTTCATTTACTTGGTTTAAAAATTTAATTAATTTTTTATTAGCTTTAAAGTAGCATTGGTTTTGTGTTCAAAATAACACCGCTTATATATAGATAATATACGTGTGTGTGTATAACAATATATTTACAAAAAAAAATGTATATTCATTAAATAGAAAGATTAAGTATTTTGGGAATTAAAGCCTGCATTTATTTTCTTTTTTTAAGAAAATTCTTCAGTTTGAAGAATTACTATATATATTTATAATAAATTCAGTTATTGTGACAAAACACTTCGTTCCAAATGGTCAAAATGAGTTATAATTTCTATAATATCTTTTTGAGATGGCAAGTTATACAAATCCGAATTTAAGCTTCCACACCTTAGAAAAAATATTTTAAAGAGAATAATAGTAATAATTGTTATAATTGCTGCTCAAAAATAATTTTTTTTTGTATGATATAAATGTTTGTATTCTCTTTTGCAAAATACTATTTATGCATAATCCTTATATAAAAGATAAATCTATAAACGCTTAACTTACTTTATAAAAGTTCAAAGTATTTATTGCTCTTATAATTCTTGCTGTTTTTAGAATACCGTAGAGCTTACTTGAACAAATTTTAAACAAGTTATTCCTAACATTTATTCTACTAAAATAATTTAATTCCATACCGTACATCTATTTTTTAATAGGAAGAAAAGGATGTCCTTGCACATATTTTTTTCTTTGAGATTTTTTTTGAGGGTGTGGGAAAGGAAAAAACGTTTGAAATAAATTTCTTCTTTTAGTTCATGTTAAATTCATTTAAGTTTTTCGTCTAAGGTTACATAATCATTTTATACTTCACATATTACTTTAATTCCCATTGTTAAGTTTCTCTGAATATATAATATCTTATAACTTTTTTAATATATATATATATATATATATATATATATATATATATATATATATATATATATATATATATATATATATATATATATATATATATATATATATATATATATATATATATATATATATATATATATATATACGTATATAAAGGAGAAAAGCGACCCACTCAGTCATTCACTCATCATGATATCTCCGGAATCATTAAACCCACAGACTTGAAATTGGGTAGGCATGTTCCTTTCATAGAGTAGAGATTAAAAAGAATGGAGTTTGGGAAAACTGAACCCAAAGGGGCGTTATTAGGGATTACAGGAACGTTATAACCATTTTTAAACTAATGGACGTGAAATCATGAAATTTAGTAAGATGATTCCTTTCATAGAGTAGGGATCTGTCACAAAAAGGGTTTTGTAAAAATCGACGAGCAAGTGGCGCTGCAGGGGAATAAGTGGTGTTATAATCATTTCCATTTTCAAACTCTTAGATGTACCATCGTGAAATTTGGTAAACAGTTTCCTTTCATAGTGTGTACATCCACTACAAAATGGTTTTACTGAAATTTTGCTCCCAAGTGGTGCTGCGGAGGCTTAAGAAGCGTTATAATTATTTCCATTTTTAATCTCTTAGACGTACAGTCTACAAAGTTGTTAAGTAGATTCATTTCAAGGAGTAGAGAACCGCTACTAAATGGTATTTGTTAAAATTGACCACAAGTAGCGTTGCGGAGGCCTAAGGTGTGTTACAGATAATTTTTTCCGTTTTTAGACTCTTTGACGTAGTCTTTAAATGTGGTAGACATGATTATTTCATGGAACAGAGTTGATATAACAAAAAGTTTTGTTAAAATTTATCCCAAGGGGAATTGTGAGGTGTCAAGGGGAGTTTTAGAAAAGAAACACCTATAAATTCAATTGTTAAACCTATATACTTGAAATTTGTTAAGCATGTCTCTTTTGTTGAATAGAGATCCACTAAGAATATTGAAATCGACTCCTGGAGGGAGTGGAGAGTTACTGAAACGTATTTACAAAAATATTTCCTATTTTTGAAACACTAGGACTATCATGATGAAATTTTGCATGCATATTTCTTTTGTTAAATTGAAATCCGCTAAAAGCGGTTCTTTTGGAAATCGACTCTCAACGGGGTGACGGGGCTTATAGATAAAAAGAAGTTCTGCTTTTTTTCTATTAGATTTTGACTTGAAACTTGACATGCATGTTTATTTTACTGAATAGAGATCCACTGAAAATTGGTTTTGAAAAACACGACCTGGAGATTGGGTTACCAGGGCACAAAATATCGTTCTACCTTAATTTTAGAGATTTTTAGATTTTATTAATTTGAAGTTCTGTCATTTTTATATCAAGAGGTGAGAGTTATAGGTATAAGTATATTTTTCAATACAATTGAATTTTTAATGCTAGGACTTAGATATCAGTAATTTATATATATATATATATATATATATATATATATAGGAAGTATATATTTATACAACATCATGAATTACCCAGTGAAGCGGGTGAGTAACGCCTAGTTAATATATAGTTATGAAAACCATTTTTTTCACAATTATTTTGAAAAACATCTTTAACATAATTGTACTACAAATCTTATTTTTTCTTTATAATTATGAGTTTAAATTAAACTATCATATATATTAATATACAGAAAGAGAGAGAGGGAAAATTTATTTCAAAAATTACTTTATTACTTGTCCTTCCTTAAAAGCTTACTACATTAGTTTACATATACTATGCGTATTAAATAAAAAATTGAAATAATATAAAATATCACTATACTTTATCAATAACTGAATGAAAATCTATAAAATTTAAGTTAAAAATGTATTAATGGTAAAACGTACATATAGACGTTTTCCATAAATTAATAAGACACAATATAAAGTAGGCTGCACAATTTATGAAGCTAAAGATTATTGTAAATATAGGAAATTAGGGTTAAAGCATTACATTAGTAAATCATATGGTAAAAACGTATTCAGAAAGCGTTAATATGATATACTTTTTTTAGTGGAACGAGAAATAAAAAAATGACGAATAGCAGCTTATTTAAAAAAGTTAATTACAGAAAATAGCTTAGTATCAACTTTTTGAAAGGAAAAAAATGTTGCAAAAATTCTGAAATTTCTATTTTCTTCTAAAATTGCAAGTAACAGCATTTTTATGGTCTATTCAATAACACTTTTCTAAAATGTAAAGTAAAAATCACGAGTTGCATCTGGATAAAAATCACGTTATAGTTTAAGTATAGGCGCGATATTTTATTTCCATTACATTTATTTTATTTCTTGGCGAATATTCTAAGACATTTTTATGTCAAAAAGGATTTTTAAGAGAAATGTGACAAGGCTACTCAAAGAGAATGTCGTTTTTGCGAAATTTCAAAAATCTTTTCTGGACCGCTGTGAGTAGATTCCAAGCCCAATTTTTTAAAGTGGTCTGAAGCAAAATGTACATTACCACTTTCTGATTTTATATATTTCATAGAAAGTTATGCTTTCAGACGTTTATTACAGTCATTTGGAAAAGAATAATTTTTTTTATCAAATAAACACCAGTTTTCTTACTTATTCGTATTATAATATATTTAAACATAAAAAAATGCAGAATGCAGTTTTAAATAACCTTTTTAAACTGTTTTTTTAAATACTAAAATTAATTTTTAAAATAGAAAGACTAAGAATATACATGTTTTTTAATCAGAAATTTTTGTTTTATGCATAATAATAATGAAAACGTTATAATGTTTTTCTCTGTATACCGTCAACAGGAAAATATTGATAAAATGACAATTGTAATATACAATGCAGAAAATCTTTCTAATCATGATGTATAAGCCATTAGTAATTTATTTTTAACGAAAATTAAGAGTGTGAATAAAAGAAGATACCACAAAAATAATTATTTTTTCGAAGTTTCCTTAATACAGATTAAATTAAAATTATAATTTCTTCACGACTGAAGCTTTCATTTAATAAATTAGTTTTTTACAAAACCTTTCGTAAACTTTTTAGGCCTTGAAAAACTTTCTAAACTTTTAGAACATTACTTTTTTCAAAATACTCTCAATATCTCCTTTAAAGCAGTTTTATTTTTCAACGTTGAAAAATAAGACGCTAGAAAAAAATTTTAGTGCTTAAAAAAACTTTTTAAACACTTAAACTTGAGGATCAAATTGTTAAGTAAACTTTTGAAACTTAAGATAATTTCCCTGCAGTTGATTAAAAAATCAAGTTTATTGAATTTTTGCTTTTTAAAAGAAAAACAAATAGCAATAAGATTTTTCAATATCTCTTTTTGGTAAATAAAAAGTACAAAACCGTAAATATTGTGTTGTATAAGAATTGAAGTAATTAAATTAAAAAAAAATTCGAATTTTGCTGCATATAAACATAATTTCTATGTAGTATTTTACGAACATTTTTCTAAATATTATTATTTGAATTACCGAGCTAGGATTTCCAAAAAAAAATCAACATTTATAGTAGAATAAATACATTCATCTTTAAATAATCAATTAAATATAGCATTGAGATCATTGTTTTATTTATAAAAAAAGCAGAAATTGAACTTATTAATGTTACCAAAAGGATATATATATATATATATATATATATATATATATATATATATATATATATATATATATATATATATATATATATATATAAGGACTCACGAAAAAGTATAGTGAATTGTATTTTAGTGAATACATCTCAAAAACGTTTTAATCAAACGTAAAAGTATGTAATGTGCAATATTATATTACTTTTAAACTATTTATAATTAAATATTATAACTTTTATGAAATGTTAATTCACCATTATAATCTACATATAATCGTGCTAAATAATTCTTATTCATTTATTACAATTAGATTTATTTTATTTTTATTAGATTTAACACATTTAGAGGATTTACATCCGCTTTTAAACTATCGCGTAAAGAATAATTTTCCACTTTGCACAATAAGTTTTTCGCACAATGCACAAAAATATTTCTTTTTTTTTTTTAAAAAAATGTAAAACATATGAATTTAAAAACAAAAAGATTTTAATTCTGCGTAATTTTTTTTCATCAAAGTTTTGTTAAAGTTCCTATTTTCTAAGATTTTTATTTTGAGGATATTGAAATTATATATATATATAAGCAACTATATTTAATTAATTTATAAAATTTTTTTTAAAAAAATTAATTCTGAATTAGGTTAGCAAAAAAAAGAATTATTATAAAAGATAAATTACCTGCTTTCGCAGAAATAATCCAAACTGAAATGGTTAGCAGAAAATAAGCGAAACCAATATCTGTAGCCATAAATCGTTCTAATTTCTTTGTAGATGTCGTCAAGCTGATATGCATTTTTTCACCGAGTTTTTTTTAGGTAAAACTGTTCAATCAATTTTCTGGACAAATTTCAACTGGAATTCATCTTTAATAATATTTTCTTTATTTTTTGTGCAATTGTTTATGAAGGAAATAATTTAATTTCGTATAATTAACTATTTCAAAGAAGTCGGAACTTTTTGAAATATTAATTGTAGGGATATTGTTTTCTTTTTGTTTGGAAAAAACTGATTAAATTTCAATGTGTGAAGACTAGTCCCTTATAACAAATAAGTCTCTTCACATAAACACAAATATAAACACTTTGGTATGAGTCCGATACTACCACGTTGTTCAACTCCTAAGTCCCGTTCAAACGTTCTTATGAGGGTGAGACGAAGTCCAGCACTGCCGGATTCTGTCCTAATACATTAGATTTCATTCCTTTAGCCGATCGCAGCTCCTCCCCTTGCGCTTCTGGATCTGCGCGGAGTTCCAAGAAGTATTGGCACACGTGGTCTTGACTTCAACAGAAGAATTTCAGATTTAAAGATCACTTCATCTCCCAAAATTGGACAAGTGTTTTCGAAGCGTCATTGGAATAAGTTTTTTTTAAGTCTTATGAAAGTCGATCCTTGGTACATAATGCTTAGTTTATTATTGATCGTGATGTAAAAATGTAATATGTTGTCTCACTTATTTGAGACAACGAAACACCAGAACTGAATTATTGTTCGATTAAGTTTGTTCTCTTTATTTAGTTGCTTCCTAAAAAAAGTTTCAAAAAAATCTATAATCATTTAGAAGATGGCATGTAATTTGTTGAAAGATTTCTGCAGTAAAACTTTTAGTCATCAACATTACTAAATAGAATGGTTCAACTTATTTCATTATAATAATTAATTCATAGCAATAATTTTCAAATTTCAAGTTATTTGTAGACTATTTTTATGCTGTTAGTTAAACTTTCTTTAAATTTCGGATTTAAAATTTATTCTTATTTAATACGGTCATAATGTTTCAGTGCATTTTTGATTGAATATTTAAGCTTTTTTAGAAAAATATTCCTCCTTAGATTTTGAAAGTTTTTGGTGTTGTTAAAAATAATTATTGTTCATTTGTTTATTTCCTCAACATCTTTTAAAGACATTCAAATGTTCTCTTCCAATCCATGTTTATGGACATGTTTTCCTAATTGGTATATTAAAGTTTAATGCGATCAATTCCGGGACAATGATGATAATATCTGCAAATCATAAGGTTATTCATTTAAGTTAATCAGTTGATTCAGGATCTAAAAAAGCAATAATTAGAATATCTGGCATGGGATTCTAAGTTTAATTAGGTTTTCAGAATTTTTTTTGTTAATTATTAGTACACATTTGTGAGCAAGTTATTATTTAATCATAAATTCCATTAAAGTTAAAATATGAAAATTTTTTATAAAATACAAATATCAAAAATAATTCAGATTTAAACATCAAGTGTTTAAAAATATATTTCAAAGCGAAAATTATTTGTGAATATATAAAAAAAGTTAATTCCGGTAACTATTATTAAGTTAAAATCTTTCTAAATATAAAAGGTGTGTTTTTTTGAGAGGAGTAGAACTTTAAATTGCAATAAAACAACGATGTATCATTCGATTGACATGAATTTTTTTTATTCGAAAGATAATCTTGTGGCAATACATTTTAAATATGATTTCTGGCATAGGACTGCCACGGCTGACTCGGAAGTAGTCCAATCTGGACGTCCAATTTTCGATGACTTTTTCCAACATTTGTGGCCGTATATCGGCAATAACACGGCGAATGTTGTCTTACAAATGGTCAAGCGTTTGCGGCTTATTCGCATAGACCAATGACTTTACATAGCCCCACAGAAAATTGTCTAGCGGTGTTAAATCACAAGATCTTGGAGGCCAATTCACAGGTCCAAAACGGGAAATTAGGCAGTCACCAAACGTGTCTTTCAATAAATCGATTGTGGCAAGAGCTGTGTGACATGTTGCGCCGTCTTGTTGGAACCACAGCTTCTGGATATCATGATTGTTCAATTCAGAAATGAAAAAGTTAGTAATCATGGCTCTATACCGATCACCATTGACTGTAACGTTGTGGCCTTCATCGTTTTTGAAGAAGGATTCCACCAGCCCATAAAGCGCACGAAAGAGTCAGTTTGTCTGGATGTAACGGTGTTTCGACATACATTTGGGGATAAGCTTCACTCCAAATGCGGCAGTTTTGTTTGTTGATGTAGCCATTCAACCAGAAGTGCGCTTCATCGCTAAACAAAATTTGCTTATGAAAATCAGGAACAACGGCAATCCCTTTTTGGGCCCATATGACGAATCTACGCCTTGCTTGATGATCGTTTTGATGAATTGCCAAACCAAACTGAGAATAAATCACTTGACAGCTGTTAAATCGGTCGCCGTCTTGGAAAGTAATGCCAACTTAAACTTCTATACCTGGAAAAAACACTATATGTTTAAATAAATACATCTATAGTTTCTAAAAAATCTGTTTAAAAAATCAAAATATTAATTAAATTAAGTTTAAAAAATTCAAAATATTAATATTTGATTCATAATGACCTTTCAATAAACTCAGATTTTTTTTTATATAAATTCTGAGTTTAATTAAATGTGTCTGAATGAGTATTCATCCAAAAGGTATAAAAATACAGAAAAAACACTACCAGAAACAATATCTAATTATATTATTAATATAAATATTGTCAATGCGAAAGAGAGTATTTGCATAAGAAAAAAAACGCATGAACAGAGTATCAAATTTAAACATATTTAGGTTTGTTAGAGTTAAAATAACAAAGGTCGTTTGAAGGTGAATGGAAATTTGCCCGAAATATATATCTCACAATTATATCACTTAAGAAATTGTGTTCAATGTTCTAAGTTAATATCTCTTAAGATCATTTAACTCGTTAGAGCAAAAAAGGTTAAAAAAATTTTGTTATTCAATAAATTTGAAAATGTTACAGACAAATTTTCCCAAATGACTAATTGCAGTAGTTGCAATGTCGGAGAATTAACAGCAACACAATTAATTTATGGAGGAATCATCAATTTTAAGAGTCATTTTCATGTGTTTATAGTGAGTTATTATTAACATAACACTAAAAAGCTACGCATGGGCATTGGTGATGGACTTTGTAATTTTGAATCATGGTCAAGTTACGAGGATGACACCTGAGCTGGAATTATCTTTTGAAATTCCGCTCGATCAGGAGGACTTTGAGCCTCGATAGATTTAACATACATCAGCTCATCCACATGGTGGCTCTTTAAAGCACTACGCTCGAGCTCAGGCAACGATGGCTAGGAGATCTTGACCATGGTCAATATAATCTACCACATCTACCTACGTGATTACAACTCAGCTCAAAATGGTGAACAGACAGACGGTAGTAGTTAGAGAGAGCGCCGTTCATTCCCATCGTTTCATAATTGTTTGGATGCGTAGTGACTCTTTAGAAGGCAGAAAAAACAGCGCTGTTATATTTTAAAACTCAAAAATTTTCGGATTAACTGAAGTACCAGTTCTTGTATCATCCAATTCATTTAAGTGCGGCTCAAAATTACGAAGTTATTTCATTATCATTCCGATTTCAACAGCCTTTCGATTACTTTCAACACCTTTAACCCTTTATCTACCGCATTATGATTTACTGCAATTTTTTTCATGCGATATTCTTTTTGAATCCCTATATTGGAAATCAAGGGATATACATAAATAAAATACTCAACTTTGGGAAATTTAATACGTTAGAGCAAATTAATAAAATTGGTTCTTTAAAGCAGTGTTCCGCAACCCCCGGTCCGTGGATCAAATGGTACCGGGTCGCACAAGAAACATTAAATTATTTACTGTGGTATATTTTTCTTGGATTTGAGCTACTTTTTATGAAAATCACTTTATATTCCTTGTTAAATCACTTTATATTCATTTTTTGGTGAAGCTATATTTATTCTAATGTCACGATTAAATACAATTGAATTAAAATAATTAAAACAAAACAGTCTAAAATATAAACAATCAACGTTTTCAACTCATCGAACCGCGGTAAAATTAACAAATGTTGACCGGTCAGGGGCGATAAAAAGGTTGCGGAACACTTCTTTAAAGTACCGTCAGTCCACAACGGTCTAAAATATATTCTCTTAATACGAAAATAAAAAAAAATGAGTTTTTAAAGTAGTTTTAATCTTAAAAATGCTATATAACCAGAGAGCACTAATATTTTACAGCACAAAACATTTATTTTTAAAGTTTATAAAATTTTAAAATTTATATATATATTTTTACACATAAAAAAGCAGATTTACGCAGAAATTTAATTTGATGATATTCAAGGAAACAGTTTTTATTTTCATTGATACACAAAAATTCGTTACACATTGTGCATTTTGAGTGAGGTTTCGACAATGTTTTTTAAAGCACTGCATCAAGGAGAAAGAATTGCTGTATTTTTTTAACAATGAATACTGCACCTTCAGTCTTGTTCAGCCTCTTGACTGTCACCTTATCTAATGAAAATTCCAATAAATTACTTGGTCGGCCGCCATCATCTGAAAAATCTTTTGTTAGTACATCTCTGATTTCAGATGGTAGGTTCTGTAATAAATCCAAAGCCTCTCTTGCAGATTAGGCTTCTTTTTTTCCAGACTTTCTAAGAAAAGGAAATAATAATAATAATAACAGTAGCACGTTGAAAATCTCCAATTACTGATAAATCTTACACATAAAGAAATTAGAATAATGTTTATTTTTTATGTATATAAGATAGATATTTCATTTAATTGTGTAGTGAAAAACTAACTTGGATTCAAAGTTCAAATTTTTAAAAACATTAAAAAATAAAATAAAAAATCAAAATAATAAGTTAATGGAAAAGGAAATGCCGAAAACAAAAGTCTCTCGCACTATAGTGATGACTCTAAAACCAGTGTTTCTCAAACTTTCAATACTGGCGACCCAATTTTCAATCATAGTTTTTGTCGCCCCCTGTACAACAATAATGTATATATTTACTGCAATAAAAATGCACTTTGAGAGAGAGACGCTAAAGGTACAATACGATCTTAATTATAAACCGTACAAATTAATACGATAAGTATATAAAATTTTGTACATATAACTTTTAAGTAATATAGATTTTAAGAAAAAATTACTTAAAATATATATTACTTACTTATTATTATGTTAATTTTTCTTTCTCTAATTTTTAAATTGGAGCAGTTCGCAAAATGATACATTTAATTAAAGATTTATTTCTCCTTCAGCATTCGTTTCTCAAAGTACAAATTTCATTAGAAAAATAGTCTAATCTATGTAGCTCTCTATGATATCCATAACATTTGGCATTATAGAGTACGTTTGCGTTAGTCTGGGCAACCTATCAGGCATCTGCGCAAAACATGTAAAACCTCGAACAATTCCAGTCAGTTTTTGTTGACTCGATACTTCTTTAGTTACCAAATCTAGCTTGTGAATGCAATTTTTTAAAATTTAAACGTTAATTGTAATTCACGGTAATTAAGTATTTATGGCAGTAGATTAAAACGAAATCATACATACATTTTTAAGTCGTAAGCAAACATTCGACGATAATGAAGGATCAACAAGTACACAGACGAGAATGGTTCCGAAAATTAAATCAAGGCAATAAATATTCTCAAAAATACTTACATTTTGGATTTACCACCACTAAACTAAATGATGGGGGAAAAGCCCCAGGTCGTTTTGTGTCAAGACTTACAAATCTGAAGAACAACATGAGAAAGTTGTTTCTAAAACCATGTAAAATCATTTAGCTATGTTGGCAAAGAATTTTAAAAAGTATTTTCTAGATGAGGACAACTTGGTAGCAAGTTACGAGTGGATTAGGGATCTATTTCAAGATACTCCAGAAGGACTCTCAACTTCCGAAGAAGAAATCTTCATACATTTCACATACAGTGAAAACTTAAAAGGCAATTTTGTAATAAATCGCTCTTTGCATTTTGGGTAGAGGTGGATGATGAATTCTCTGCACTGAAAACAAAAGCACTTCGTATACTATTACCATTTTCAACATTCTACCTTTTTGAAACCGAAATTTTCTGCGGTGGCTGCTTTGAAGACCAAATATAAATCTCAGCTAAATATAGAAAAATAACTCAAAGTGTCAATTTCTGATATTAAACCTTCCTTTGAAAAACTTTGCTCTACAAGACAAGCCCATGAAAGTTCCTAACAATTATCAAACTTGTTCTTAATTTAGTATTAAGAAATTATTTATAAAATACCTTCTTCAGTACTAATACATTAAACGTATACTGGCTGAAACACCAGCTTTTCACACGAGTTCATTTTTTAAAACAATAAAACATTATTATTGATATAATAGCTGAACTGTAAAGAGAGTAAAACTGCGTGCACGACATTGTATACAAAAATGTAAAATGATTTTTTTTAGATAAATGCTATAATTGTAAATAACTGTTTAAAAGAACTGTAATTTTAAATCTCGCAGAATTAGCATTTAGAATTAATGTTAAATAATGAAAAATAATATAAAATTCCGATGAAGAATAAATGTGTTACTTTTTAATATTTAAAGCGAGAAGACTTCAAGATGTTTTAATCCAGGAGCAGACGCGCACTCGATAGTAACGCTAATGGTACTGCGGGGGGACTCAGTCACCCCAATCATTTGTTTATAATTATTTTTACTGTACACGAGATACAAATCGGAATTCCAGTGAATAATTTAATTAAGAGAAAGTATACTTACCAGCTATCAAGGACTATTCAATTTTTCTTTGATGATTTGAGAAAAAAATCCAATAAAACACTGAACTAAAATGATTCAAAAGTGCAAGACCTTAATAAATGGCGCAAATCAGAGACACTTTTCATTATTATTACATAAATGTTATTTGCTGGCAAAGCTGTCATATTTTGTTTCAATTTATTGTAGTTTTAATGAGCTTTTGATCGAGTGAGTGAATATTAACGTCGCACTGTTCAACTACACGAGGGCGTTTGGAGACTACCTCGTAATTTTGAATCATGGTTAAGTGACGAGGACGATACTTGAGCTGGCCTCTTTTAACTACCACACCACTCCAACAAGAGGACGTTTGAGCTCTTCACAGATTTAACATGCATCTCTCCCCTACATGGAGGGTCTTTAGTGGTACTGGGCTCGAACTCGTGACTCCTTTGGTAATCAACAAATAGCAAGTTGAAATTTTTCTTTCTTGTGTCTGTTTGACAAGGTGAACTGAACCTTGTGGTACACTTATGGCTTCATATATTAGGTTGATGGAGTTCTTTAGGAAGCATTTGAAAATTTTCCTTTCGTTTCATGTTCATGGCGTTTTTCAATCATGAATAATATGTATTCTTTCAGCAGGTTTTTCTTTTGCTTGATCAGTTTCAATTTCCCTCAATAGAGATCACAGATGTCCCGCGCCACCACTCTCGGTTTAAAAGTGTATTCAGAAAAAAATACGACTGATCTAAATAACCATACTAGTAAGTTTGAAGGTCAATCAAATGATTAACAAATGTATTATGCAGCCTGGCTGAAAAGTGAATCATATCTTCCTTTTCTTTTTCTACAACTAATGTACAGTATTTCAATAATAATTACAGTGATTAATTGTTTATCTTCTTAGAATTTTTTTTAGGGTCTGGGTTTCGTTTTTCTTTTAACAAGTAATATTTTATGTTAAAACGTAATAAAAAAAATCTCTCATTGAGGAAATACAGCAAATTAAACAAGATGTTTTTTTCTTCTTTAATTTGGTTTTGTGATCAAAGATAGCTCTTTGATGACGGAAAAACGCCAGATGGTAAATATAAATTATATCAGTGTTGTTGTGTATTTTTTTCATTTTGGAAGAAAGTATTCTGTTTTACTTCTCTTTCCAGTTATTTTTTTTAAATCTTGAAATTTTCAATATGCTTGCGCCCCCCTTGTAGGGTCATCGCGCCCCCCAGGGGGGCGCACCCCACACTTTGAGAAACACTGATTAAAAACACAACAAAAAACATCAATAAGCCACATGGACGAAAAAAAACTAAGTTCTTGCTATAACATCCAGTGTACTCTCGGTATACTTATAAGTACCGCAAAGTTATTCATTTGTAAAATTAACTATGTACACTGTTCACTTAAAATAAATAGGCAAATAGTTTCCTAAGTTCTTCAAGAAGATACAAAAAAAGAAAGAAAATACACTTTATGACATTAATTGCTTTTTCGGAACAAAAATGACATTTTCAATCCGATCAAAATGTCAGCTGAAAATGCCTCTTCTGCTATAAAACTATTCGTCTTCTCCACTAAAATAATCGTCACAGAATTCGTGCTGCCATATATCTTTGAAAATTGAATTTAAAAGAATATTCATGAAGTACCGTCAGAGTATTCCTTAAAATGGTTATTCTATGTAATTTTAAAGTGAGTGGTACTTATAAGTACCGTCGGTAGATAAAGGGTTAAAAGACAGTAAATTAATATTTTTAATCTTATATATATTTTTCTTAAGTGTACAGTATTTGCTTGTCTCTCCTCTTTGAAAAGAAGAAAAATGCTTTAACTACAAGGTCTAGTAACACAGGAAAATACTTGAAATTCAAGTTTTGACATCGTAGACGATACTGCACTTTTAATCAGCTTTAAAAATATTTACTCCTTTGTGGAATATACTGGCTTAGTGTGCCATTATATTCCACTTAGTATTAGCTTAGGAAAAATGCTTTAAAATACTATACTTTAAAAATATAGGAACTTAAATAATTTCTTATTTGCTTTAAAAATATCTACTTCATATTTTGAAAGCTTACAAAAATGAAAATATTTAAATTATGTACAGATTATTAAGCACAGGGACAGCTGTCAAAAACTTTCGCGTTGTATACCCTTGACAAAATATCAAATGTGATGAAAATAAAGTGAAGGAAATTAATGGCTTGAGAACTAAAATATACCGTAAAATCATAATTGATACAAAGAGCATTGATAAAATAAAAAAAAGGCAGATTAAATTACTGAGTTTTTAACATGCCACTAAAAATAAGAGCAATTACGTGGTAAATGTATCGTCATATTTGATTTATTAATTTAAATGATAATTGAAATAATTTGTATAATGCTGTGACGACTTACGCGTCTTTTCTTTAAGAAGTCCTTTGGGTTCTTTGGGCCAGAATTAATGGCAACTCTTTTCCAACCAAATCCAAGAAACGAGAAGTGAAGAGATGCAAATAATATAGGATAAATATAGGATCTTAGAGTAAGCAATGATAGCAATGTAATGGTAGTGTAAAGGAATGTTCGACAATTAAAGTGCGTTCTGTTGTTGGCTGAATATTGTAGTTCGTTATTCAAGATTTAAGCTCTACGTGTCGTGGATAAACTTATTGGTGTTCGACTAGAAGTTAGTCGTCAAGCTGCATACCATTGCAGATAAAGACAAGCAGCATTACAGAATAATATAAGGTAGGATTAATTACTAATTAGTATAATTGAGGGTTAGGCGGTTCGCTTATTGAGATTGGTTTGAATTATATTGTGTATAGAGTATTGCGTCATCGTAGATTCTCTAATATTAATTATTATAATTATATTTGTTAAAAGTTTAAGTTGAATACCTTAATAAAGTCATATTAAGATAATGTATGATTCTAGTTCTTACGTTAATCCTACACCTCTAGCTGACGCTGATACTTCGAGGGATGTACTTCCAAGGGAAGGTACATCACAATGCATAGCGCTAAAGGATTGTCTTAAATGATAACACTGCACTGCTTGCTGTATGAGCTGTACTTTTTTTATTAAAATAAATAAATCTTGTATGAAACATTTCTTAATCTTCAACGTAGCAGAGTGAAACAGAAGAGAATATGAGTTTTAATCAGAATATCTCCAATATTTATTGTTGAAGTGAATACCTACGTAGAAATAATTAAGATAATTTAACGACGTTAATGAAATAGGAATAGAAATAAAATATTTACCTTGTTTCTCTGACTTCAAAGATTAGAACTCGTAGATTAATATTGTTACATATTACTTAATTTCATGTAAAACCATAGAAGAGCATTTAAAAAATGTTACCGAATTTTAAAAATATTAATGCTCCAATAAATGTATTATTTATGTATATTAGTTAAATGTATTCATAAGTACAGTATAACTCAAAATACCTTATGTTATCATTTTGTACATCATTGTTTAAATATAAGCAATAATAAATTTGAATTAGATATATCTTAAAAATATTTATCAAGCTTATTTAATTAGTTTTTTTAAAAATGATGATAAATTAAAGAAAATAACTTTTAAAAGTTATTAAATGAAAAATACTAGAGCTTTTACATCATCCAAATTAAATCATTCGAGAAATTAAAATTGCTTAGTTAAAATACTTTTTTGATAAAGATCTATTTTAAGAAGAAAAGTTAGCATTCTATACTTAAGATAGCCGAAAACTTGCGATTACTTTTTGTAAAAAAAATCAAGACATGTAGAATTGTTTGTGGTTTTTAGATTTGTTTGGCACATTTTAAGAAAAATATGCTAAAATTAAGAAAATAAAAATAAATTATTATTACTAAAATTGGAAAAATTGGTAAAAATTTACAAAAAATAACATAAACTGGGCCCATTCTGTATTAAAAGTTTATGAACTAATTTTTATTTTTCAATTCTTATGTATTGCTATGTGTTTCCATTTTTTAAATGACCTTCAGGGTAAGAGACACTTTATTTTTTACTAAAACTAGAGTAATTGATCTTAGTTTTTATATGAAATTTGTTAAAAAATAGTGGTTATATTCACATAAGGGACTTTAAATTTTGTAATAAAATAGTTATTGATAAATCTAAAGGTTAAAATATTTCCACTATTATACAGAGCTAACACAAAAAATTTTGGTTAATTATTTTCAAACCTTTTTGAGCAATCGCTGTCCCCATT
The DNA here is from genome assembly GCA_019973935.1 of Trichonephila clavipes. Lineage (NCBI taxonomy): Eukaryota > Metazoa > Arthropoda > Arachnida > Araneae > Nephilidae > Trichonephila > Trichonephila clavipes. Next base: position 346,891 of record BMAU01019643.1, on the reverse strand, counting down.
TGAGCATTTTCAAAAAAAAATAACACATTTCCAGTAAAACTCACTTTAAAGCATGACATCTTGCTTTAAGTAATGCCATCTGATTTTATTAAAACACTTGTAGTTTTTGTTCTAGAAAACGGAAAATAATAAATTTGGTATTTTTATAAAGCTAATAAAATGGCCTATAAAATAGAATCATAAGAAAATTTATCAATTTTTTGGCAAAATTCACAGTTATAGGGTAGTCATATATCTTAATTTTCTATGCTAGATTTGGTTTTGGTATCGTAGTATAATATGTGATTCCGACTAAATAAATCTGAGGGATTTGAAAACCTGCAAAGTTGTAAGTAGTTCATAACAATGGGTGATCAGAGACTAAATGAAAGCTTATCATTCTAAGACGATATTATGTATTCAACAACGATATATAATTTCTACAAATGAAAATATTACTAAAAATTTACAAATTTAAACAGATTAAACTTTCAAAGAAAACAGTTTTTTATACATCAACCTCAGAACCTAGCAATCTTCGGTTTTGATTTAAAACTGAACCGTTCTTGTACATTCAAGTCGATGCTTTCAGATATATTGTATTTCTTACTTCATTTTGGAGACACTCCTGATACAAAGGATTTCACACACAGAAAAAGTTGAACTTCTGCTTTCTGCCTGATATTTTTAGACTTAAACTATTATAAATTAAATGATAAAAAGAACAATCATTATTAATGAAAATTAGTAAAATAAATAAAATTTTGGAACCACGTGTTTAATCAAAACAGATATATAATTTAAACATCAACTTATATTATGAAAACACAAATAATCCTTAAAACATGTAGGCCTTTAAAACTTGTTTTTAATTTGAATTACGTTAATATATATATCCATCATAATAATTATGCATACAAATAGTTATATTCCTAAGTATAATTAGACAGTATACTAAGAAATATTAATCACAGTAGTATAGTAGCAAACTCTTAGCCTTAGGAACCAAGAATGCAGATTAACCAAGGTTTTAAGGCCAGCCAACCTTCACCTGTAATTTGCTTATACTACTGGGATATAGGGAAAGAAGGAAGCTATAAATATATCATTATTAAAATACATACGTTACTCTTTAAAGTATATAATTAAGTTATTTCATATAATAACTAAGTATTTCATCAAATAACTGGACAAGTCAATTGAAGTATATAATAAATGAAAAATTTCATACTTTACCAAGCTATTCTATGAAATACCTATTGATAGATAATTAAAGTGAAAAATAAACAATTTCAAAGTTATTTTATAAATTAATCGATCATAAAATGCTACAATTTCTCGGAAACTACATTTTATCCCTATTACAGATGATTAATGGATCAATAAGAAGGATAAGCAGAAGATATAATTTATTAATACTCATATTGCTAACATCAGCTTAACAGAAAAAAATTAAAGCATACATGTTGCAGCAATAATTATATTTTAAATATTTTGAAAAACATGCATGCTGTGAAGAAAAACATTTACGTCATAAGAACATTGTGTAAACATTTTCGAACAAAAATCTAAGTGAATATTAATTTAAATTTTATGAAATACTTTTATTTTATTTTTCATTATTTTTTAGAGCAAGAACTGCTGTGATGACATTTTGAATTGCATTGCAGATTATTTTTGAAATATGCACAATTTTTACTGTTGAATATTTTTTCCTCGAACATTTTTTAAATCTTCGTCCGCCTAATAGGACAACTCCTTCTCTTTCGAGTGCCTTATTTCATAGTTTAACAATCAAGTAGTCGTTATTCTACAGAATAGCTAATTAAAGCGTAGAATTCAAAAATTTTATATTCTTTGACTTGTCTAGTTATTCCATGAAATAACGGATTTTACACTTTAACGGCATATATATAAATATATATATATAAATATATATATATATATAGATAGACATATATATAAATTACACATATATATAAATATATATATATAGATAGATAGACAGACAGACAGAAGTGAACGAGCTACAATCAAGAAACTTGACACGTTTGTAGTGTATGAAGGGATAAGCAAATATAATAACAAATTCAGAAGAACAGTTGTTTTATTAAAAAAGATATGGCTGGAAAAGTTACAAATCAATAGGTAGTAAATTCATCTCAAGCCGAAAAGGGGCGTAGCATTGAATCAATGAGGTCACTTATAACTTTCTGCGGAATATCATGCCATAATCTTTGCAATTGGACAATTAATTCACGGAAAATTTCAGGGTGGTAGCAGTTGCTTTCAAAGGTCGTCCCAGATGGACTCTATTTGCGAGAGGTCTGGTGATCTGGCAGGCCATTGAAGTACGTCATATCCTTGAAGACATTGCAGAGAGAGTCACGAAGAATGTGGGTGAGCGTTGTCTTGTCGATGAATGACATCTGGGTGACATGATAGAATAGGCAGTACAACTGTTGTTAAAATCTCATCCACATAACTGAGTGACATCAAACTTCTTTGAAGGACGACTAAAGATGATCGAGTGTCCCAAAAAATCCCTCCCTATCCTGTCAACCCTGGTTTAATTGCGTATGCCTCTCAACAATAAATGCCGGATGGGATTGGCGGCATTGCCGCCTCCACACACGTATTCGCTGGTCATCAGTATTGAGACCGAATCAGGATCCTGTCGCTCTCTCTCCATCTTGCCAGAGGTCGGAAAAATTCCAATAGGCGCTGTCTGTGATAGTTCGGCAGTAGTCGTTTTAATGGTCACATGCCTCTTTTACCTATGTCGGCCAGTTGTTTCCGAATGGTTACCCTTGATACCATCCGATGTCTGGGAGGTTGTAAGTGACATCGAATCGATTCTAGTGACATTTTGGGTGAGGACGCGGCCGCTCTAATGATTACGCAGTCATTATGTATATTGGGGCGCTCTGGCTCTTCGAGATCATAGACTATCTCTTCTATGATCAATTGCTGCCAACACCGAGCAAGTGCAACATTGCTCCAACTGAGGTGGTGGCCAATACGTCTTATTGTTCGAGCAACCTGCTTCTCTGAAGCCTACTATACACCCTCTCTCAATCTGACAATCAGTCGTACTTTCACCGGTTGCGTCTCCCAGGCATCTCCAATCATAATACCGTGCATCCAAATCGTCAGATTTGTTTGAATAATCGTATGGAACGAGAGATCATGCTTTTATACTCTCCCAACTCATATCGCAATTAGCCTTGTCTCGTTGGCGTTGAAATTTTAATCACTAGCATATCTCTTACCAGACTACATTCATGCTAAATTTCATGATAGATACTATCTGAATTTTTCTTAATGCACATGCTTTTTTGGGGTGTGATTGTTTATATATATATATATATATATATATATATATATATATATATATATGACAGGCTTTTGAGCCAGAATCAGACTTAGTTTTATAAAGGATCTTTATTTGATGAAATCTATACAAGTCCCGACGCTGAAAAAGAGAGAGAAAAAAGAACGCCACCTTGAAAACTAAGTAGGTTAGCACTTAAAACACCGATGAGGTAAGTATCGCGGCTTTTACGATTGAACTTGAACGTTAATGTTGACATATAGGGTTATTATATCTAACGATCTGGAATTAGACATGTTTATTAGCAAAACCATATTTTTGGAAGAAATAAATGAGTGATTAGTTTGATACTTGAAGATGAAATGAAAAAGATGAGTTAAGTGCTAGATAGGGAATTTAATTTTTAATCTAATTTAATTACCCTTGCATATATATATATATATATATATATATATATATATATATATATATATATATATATATATATATATTGATGTTCTGTTGTTTTTTTGTAAATAATTTTATAGCAAGATTTATTTTAATCAGGGAAAATACGCTAACCGTTCTAAAATTAATTAGAACAGTTACCTGCCATCTTTTCAAAGCTTATAATACTTTATATTTTTAAGTGTAAATAATTTTATTTCTCTATTATATAAAACTATGAAAATATTTATACTGTTAGTATTCACATTCGTACTCAAAAACTAATTTTTTTTGCATTATGTAAAGTTTCCATGCTGATTGCTATTTTTGAATTTTAGATAAAAATATTAGATATACTATAAATATAAAATATATAAGTTAAAAATAATTTAATTACTTCAAGTTATTACAGTGTTAATTTGTGATACAAGAAAAGTACTGGTGATGTATGTTCATATTTGTAAAGTTACAGAAATAATAGAGCTGTAGTTAACGTTTATAGTTCTTTAAAGTTGCAGTTGTAGCTCTTTGATACATTTTTTAAACATTTTTCATGGTATTCAGTACCCATGTTATACATAACAGTTTGCAAAAATAATTATTGTAAGCCCATGATTCGTAGATTTAATTTCAAACATTTTAAAACTATTACTCTTTAAGTTAATGCAATGCATGGATTTTTTTTTAAAAAAAATCAACAAGTAATTATTATAGAAAATACCTATATTTCTTTGAAATATATTAAAATAGCTATTTCAGACAAGAAATAACTGTTAAAATAAGAACTGTTAATAAAAAATGCTAGAAAATGACTTTTGACTTTATTTGTGTTTTCTAGCAAGTATCTTTTCTTTTCAAAAATAATTATAATCGTAAAAGAAACTTCTTTTGTTTTTTGTATGTCATTTTTTTTATCTTAGTGAGATTTAACAATAACAATATTTAATTTACCTGGAATAATGAGCCGTATTTCTGCATTTTTAAAAGAAATTAACTGATCTTAAAACATATTTCTTGGACATTTTTATGTATAATTTGAGTGGAAGCAATTATTGTTTCTCGATACATTTAAATTATTTTCGAAGGAAAGCAAATGCTATTCCTATATAGTTCCTATATAGTTTCCTGATATAGTATTTTATTTTTAAAATAATTGAGGCACATTTTAATTATATATATAAATAAATACTAAACAAATATTTTTTTCGTAAAATTACATCTCGCATTTATAACCCTTAACTTCCCATTTTTTAAAAAAATTTCTATGAAAAAATTATATCAGATAGTTCTCAAGTAATAATAAAAGGGAAAACTACATAAAAAAACTAAGCAGCTTTATATTAAATTTCAGTCATTTTTTTGTTTGTTGCAGAAGGGCAACATTGCACAGTAGTGCTGTAAATTACAAAACATTTTTATATGAGTATTTTATTATTCACTGTCATAAATTGCTTTAGCCTTACATACAATGAAACATTTTAAAGCAGTTATTGACTTTGTTGCAACAAAGTTCTTCTTTACACTTTTCGCACTCAGTTTGAATGTAGCCCTTGCAGTTTGGAAATAATTATCAAAGTAGAGTGTATAATTTTTATTACGATCTATAATTCTTGCTAATCGTATTACATTTGCACTAGCACCTAAATCTGGTTCCCTTTTCTGCCTATAATTTCTTTATTTTCTTGGCCTGAATATAATTCTAATTTGTAGGCAAAACCTAATATCCCACAAAGTACAAAAAAATTTAAATCCCCATTTATGTGGCTTCATTGGCAAGTACTGTTTCATATAATGTCTTACTATAGTCGAGCAAATTTACTCATGGATCGATAGATGCCTTTCTAAAGGAACTTTAACAAAATTTTCATTTAGCTCATCATAATTTTATGTAGCCTATCATGGTTAGAATGATCTCTTGGTAGATGTTTATTATTATCATTAAAATGGAGATACTATCTAATAGTTAAAATTTTTTTAAGAGGCATTGTTTCTTTAATTTGATCAAATCCAAGCTCTTTAGACCAGTATGCTCTATAGTTTGGCAGGTGAACAAGAGATGCATCAATACAAATACCCAAATATTAATTTATTTCATTCTCTGATGTAGTCCAAGACTTACTTGGATTCTTTTGAATACCATATCTTTTGCTCTCTACCTAAATGTAACTTATGATCTCATCCGTTCATAAATTTTTAAAAATTGGTATGGAGTGTCCTAAACCATAATTTCTCTTGGGGGCGTGACATCCCCATGGAGTTTTATCACTTCTTCATTCAATGAAATGCTTTGGATTTTTCCATAAAATATTCTTTGACAATATTTTATTATTCTTAAAAGTTAAATTTAAAAAGAAAGGTTCCCTGACTGAAATATTTCTATCTAATTTATTATCATCATCGGATTTTTTTATATTCTGAATCGTATTTTGTTAACCAACACTATTATCACAGTCGCTATCCGAATCTTCATTAGATGACACACAATCTGGTAAAAATCAACATCATCATCAGAATATTCAAGACTATTTTCACTTAATTCGTCCGAATTATTCATATATCTATCAATTTCATCTTGGGTTAGTATACGATTTTTGGCCAGGTCCATATGGTAACCAAAGACCAATGTTGCAGACCTGTAATATATTATTAAATTCAAATTTCTTTTGAACTTTTTCCATTAGAAAATCAAAATTATTTTTAAATGAACATAAATGTTTAAAATTCTTACCTGGTAATTTATTTCTTCAATAAACTAGAAGAACCAAAAAATATAACGGATTCTTTTTATAGCAAAAACACAGTTCTTGAGGCATCAGAGATTTTAATAATTGTTGTGATTTCTGTAAAAATTTTGATGCGATCTAGTGACAAAATTAGCATGTATTTCGTTGCAGTAATATTTCTTTCTAAAGTAAGTGATTTGTAGGTAATTGAAAAAATATTGAGTTTGTTAAATTAAAATAAATCATATGTTGCAGAAATGTAACAGTGGGAAGTTAAAGGTTAAAACCTCTTATGAGATTTTTTTCTTATTCTTACATACCAGGAATTCCTGTTCGAGAATATTGCAGTTGTTCATGATAATTGCACTTGTATTGTAGTTGTACAACTTTACTTTATTTCAAACGAGAAAAGTATTGAGAAATAAAAAAAAACTTAATTGGGCAAAATTATTTTACAGTACATTTATTAATAAAACAATCAGTTTTGAATGAAACACATTCATTAAGAAGTAAAGTTTTACAGAAGTAAACATTTTTATCTTTTTTTAAAACATTTTAAATCTCATATAAGACATTGACTAAATTAAATAATTGCAAATATTTCTTGTAGATGTATCGATAACTCAAAATTAATTCCAAGTGCTTTACAAAACTTATTTCACTTGAAGAATTTTGTCTTTTTAAGACTAACTGTTTTAATATTCATAAGATTCAGAATACTGTTTCAAATGTTGCATACATCGTTTTTTGAACCTGAATTCTAAGACTCAATTCACCCGGTAATGTAGGATTATTTTTCGAAATGAGAAAACTTTTACGTAAAGTGAAGTGAAGACGAGTAACATCAGTAAAGAATTTTTGTAGCTCTTAAAAATGGATATATTTCTGTTTATATAAAGGACTGCTTCAAGTACTTTTCCTAAATATAAATGAGGCTAACTTTCAACAGCTGAACAAGGCATGAAACTTTTGTATATAAATAATAAGTGTTCTGTTGGCTTTGCTTATATTATACTTCATACATATTTACTGATTCGGAACATTTATAATATTTGTTCAATAAAATCTGAGAAAAATTTTACATGGAAAGTATTTTACATTTACAAATAAAATACATTTCATAAAGAGAGAAAATATATTGTATCGCAACGATATAAATTGTTTTGCTTTTATACATTTACTCAAGGATTCACATACCATTTCATTTAAGAAACTTATATTTTAAATAAATTACATTAAATAAAACTTTAAAAACATTTAGTTGAAAATACCAAAAAAAAAATAAAACCTTTAATACATTAATTTAAACCATTTTTAGGAATTCCGATCAATGAATCGTTTGTCTCAATTTTCTGTTATCCGCTATACCGAGTAAATACTTCTGAATTTTTTAGACAATTCCATCTTATAACAATTTCATTAAATGGGGATATCAGTAATATAGTGGCTTAATTAATGATATGACTCAACCATAATTTTCTGTCAGATAATATATTTATAATTAAAAAAAGAATTATATCCCCCCTGACGGATGTAAGGCTCAGGGAAAAGTATATCATCTGCGAAAATAAATTTAGATCTGTAATTACGATGCATTTCAAAAACTTCATCTTACTCTTTTTTACTTACATTCCGTAGACATTTCCCCAAATATCTTTAAACAAGTACAAAGCTTTCATTTGTATAATTATACAATATTTCATGATTTTACAATGTTCAACATGCATTCACACTTTGAAGAGTATGGTATTCTAAGTGTGGAATAAGTTATTCCTCAGCTTAAATTAAGTCTGAATTTTTTTAAACAAATTACTTTGGTCTGTGTACTATCTAGTTTCCTTAATTACTCTACAAATCGTAGTACACATATATATCTCTACGTTCTTTTAGTGGAATTGATATAATTCTATACGTTATCATGAAAAATAAAATAATGTTTCTTTGAAAAAAGTTTCTTTTAACATTCTGAGGAACGAAAGGTAAGGAGACTCGTAACAAAAAAAATCTATTTATATGTAAATATAAGCTGTTCTTTTGATTCGCTAATTACTTAAAAGAAGCGGAGGAGAATTAAATTAGAGAGATCTGAACTTCTCTCTTCAAAATTTGTGAGAGAGAAGGACTAAAAAAATCAAAATGTTATTAATATAAGGATTATGTTTATTGAAAAATATCTATGTATTTATCTTTTATGTATCAGATGAAACTGTTTTTCTCGTTTGTATTGTTAAAAAAATAACATTTTGAACCATTGTTATGCTTCTATCATTCCTTTAAGTATTTTAATTAAGTTTTTTTTTTACTATTTGTTTTGATCTTCAGTGCGGTATAAATTTCAGCATTAAATATTGTTTTCTACATCCATAATCATTTAATTTAACGAAGAGATAGAGAGCTTATGCATTTTTTTGTACTTTTAATTTAATATTTTTAAGAACAACTTTGTCATAAGTAATGTGCAGTAAAACCTGTTTTTGTGCGGTAGATAGGACCGATAGAAATAAACAGGACAAAAAAAAAATTAGAAAATTTCATAAATACTTACATATAACTAACAACTTTGTCGATATAATGTAGAATTTTTGTTTTCTTACGCGGTGGAGAGAGACCGCCGTAAATGTTTTGTTAAAAACATTTCATTTATCATTGTATGCATGGAAGAATTTTGAAAATATATATATATATATATATATATATATATATATATATATATATATATATATATATATATATATATATATATATAATTCATTGATACTCCTCGTTACCCAAAGAGTTCCTCTTCCTGAAATGAATTAGTGCAAAATCACTTTCGCCTCTAAAGATACAATTTCAACTGATTTATTTTTTGGCACCATAATGTAAGTGTTAAGTTTTTGTGACATCTGCTGGTTCGTTAATTGTGAACGTTACGATAACCAAGATATGCATGATCGAACCTCTTTTTAGAATTTCAAACTCTTTTTGGGATTGGTATCTACTTTAAGAAATTGCTCTTGCGATTCGTTGAAAAGCTGTATCCCTGCATATATTTTATTCGCTTCCAAAGAATCCGGTTCTTCTTGTTCGTCTTCATAATCTGTCAAATTATTGATAATGTCACTGTCATTGACAGTTTTATTTTTAATCAATTGCGTGCTGCTAGTGCGTTGAGAAAAACAATTGAACGTGCATTGTCGAGAAACTCTTTATAAGCAATGGACAAAGAGTCTTGAAGTGTATATTTGCATATTGATAGAAAACATTACATTGGGGTCCAAGCCATTGAAATTCAAATACCGCATAGTAAAATATCGCATAAAAATCGTAAGGAATTAAAATGGCACTAATCACAAATCGCAACAAAATAAAATGGCAGGAAAACGGACAGCACAAAAATAGGTTGAATTGTATATCTTCCGCATGATTTTTTCAGAGCTTTTGATTTTAGATATTTTTATTATTATTTCTTTAAAAAGATTTCTAAAATGATTGCAACGATTTTACTGTATTTTAAATTAAAATTCCTGTAAAATTCTATGCATGTTAAAAAAATGTTGATGTTATGTTAAATGTTAAGACATGCAAAAAGCGAAATTTACGTGTGGTGTAGTATCTTGAAATGTAATTAATATACGTGGCTGGGAGCAGGGGTACAGGAGTGCTTGTGCTGGGAGGCATTATGCTGACAGAAGCTTCATATTTAAAACAGCGATTCCCTTACCGAATATCGTTACTGCGATGAAATTATTCTTCCGCATGCGCATCCTCTTTCAGGCACCATTGAGCCAAACTTTATTTTTGGTGACGTCAATGCACATTAAGACAGGGCATCTATAGTCGAGAAACTTCTAGAAAGTCTAGATATTTATAGAATATATAGAATATTTATAGAATATTGGTCCGCGTGTTCCCCTGTATTTAAATTCCATTAAACATGTGTGGGGGGCATTGGGAAAGGAAATGCTTGGCAGCATGATCGTATCCTGAGGAAAACACCAGGAAAGATGATTTAGACACTCCTGATCCAGTCTTGAACGTGGAATATACTACTGGACTATACTCAAGAACTACTGGATAATTTGGTATTGAATATACAAAGTCGATGTTCTGCAAACCATTGTAATTAGATGAGGTTGTATCCCGAACTCAGGGACTTGAATCTGTTGTTTTTTCTTTACGGACAGACAATTTTTTTCACTAACCCGTTCTGTCACTAAGGCTTTATTCTCCTTTATTCCGTAATGTATGCATATAATTATTTTTAACTACTGTGCTTTTGTCGAACTGTAAGTACTACATCGTGCCTCTATAGAGTAAATTTCCTGTCTCTGTTTTTTTTTTCAGAATTACGGCACAATCTGGAAAACTATGTAAGTTTTGGGAAGTAGTATATACATGTATATATGTGTGTATATAGTGCCAGACGCTACAACACAGCCTTACAACTCTCCTGATCTGAAAGTTTTTGTGCGTGTCTAATGGTGCAGATCTTGTTGTCGGAGCTATACTGTCTAGAGCAGTGCTTCTCAAACTTTTAATACTTGCGACACAATTTTCAGTCATAATTTTCCTTGCGTTCATCCCCTTTTCTTCATGCAAACAATAACAATGTACTGAATTCAGTAATAATGTACTTTGCCGTAAATCTGTTATATGAATTTAGTTACAAACCGCGCAAATTATCAATATAAATATTACCTTTTTGCCATAGTTTTATACATGAGAAGCCCATGAAATCCCTGGTAATTGTTAAACTTGTTCATGGGGATAGACTCACAAAACCAGATCTGTATATCAGTAATGTTAAAAATAAGCATTTTTAAGGGACATTTATAAATATTCTATTGAATAAAAATCTCCAATTTTTACTGGATAATTTTGAACCAAAATACATGTTAAAATTAGAGATTTTATGGATAGAATGTCTATTATTTTTAAAAAAATTATTTTTGGCACAAATCTGTTGGGTTTTTTTTTTTTCAGAAACAGTAAAATTTCATAGTTTAATACTATAAATTAAGTCGGAATATTTTTTTGAAAAATTCATTTGATTAAAGTATGTATTAGAGTGCAGTTTTTAATTTTGAAAAGCTACAAGCTGTTAAATGCAGTAGTATAAGAACAAATGTTCCTTATATGGTAAAAATGTTAGTTTCGAGAAAAATTGATTTTAGTAAAAAACTTACTAGTAATTAATGCATACCAGCCTCATAGCTTGTATCATTATTTTTTTCTGATGAAATTTCCTTTAATATGCATTTCTTGTTCCTTTTTTCCACCCTTGCTTCTTTAGATTTTTGTAAAATGTCATAATTTGCTTTCCGTTGTCTCTCCTGAACAGCTGCTTCAGTTGCATGATCTGTGTAAAAACCTGGAAATATACCTAATGTTGCAAAAACATGACATTTAGGATATTACCTTGACTATAGGAGGCAATAGCTTTCAGTATTCCAGTTTTTAATGTGCCCAATTGCTCAAAAAAAATTTCGATATCTCTGACAAGATAATGCTGTTTACACTCTCGTTACAGTTTTGTGTCTTAACATGTAAGCATTTGGCAGAGAGTTTAGGAGTTGATAATTCCCTGTACACATCTTTGATATAATCGAATACTTCTGATGACAAGGTTTTCTTGAGTTTATATACTTCACCTGATGTAATTGCTCAATTATATTCACACCAGGTATCTTCATTTATTGGGCGCAGACCATGTTGTGGATATGCATCTGAAGATGCTTTATGGAAATATGTAGCCCAAATGACTTGCTTCATTGAATTGATACTATCAGTATTGTTTCTGATGGCCAATCCATGATAACGCTGTAATTTGTCAGTTTCAGCGTCTGTAAGTTACCGTGACCACCCAATGTTTTGTTGTCACTTAATTTCTTATTTTTAATTTTTAGTTTTAAAACTCGTAGTCGAGTACATATCCGTTTATCGACATGGCCAACACATTCTAGTTTTTCATTACCGCTATCTACATACGGCTGTGTTCCGTTAACTGCTTTATACACTCTGGAGCCACCATCTCCCAAAAATTTGGAATGTCGTAGACCATGCAAACTTTCAGAGCATTGGAAGATTTCGATGTGACTCCTGAAACTTCCATACTTCCACTCTTTCCAAAAAGATTAGCCGTACAATTCTCATTATGCATTTTGTTGGGACATTCGCAAAATCTTGATAAAATTGAAGCATCAAGCACTTTGCCAGTATTAACACTTGTTGCAATGACAGCATCATTCAAAGACGTATGACCACGCTTTTGCCAAGTACCATCAACAGAATCTGGTGAGTCAGAATGTCCGCTGACACCTCTGGCTTCTTTAGTTGCAATTTGCATACTCACCGTAGCCACAGTCATTAAATCTATGAAATGGAGTTGGTAAATTCATAATTCCACACAAAATTTTAGCTCAAGACTTACCTTTACCGATACATTTAATTTTATATGAAAGCGGGGTATTGGCATAATTATGCTTTGACTCTTTTCCAATACAGGAAATTATCTATGTATCAGTATTTAGAAATGGTTGGGTGAATCCACAAGTTTCGCAAGAAACAGAAAATTCAATGGTCAAGCCTTGAACTTTTATTAAAAATTGAATTGAAATGCTATTATTTTTTGCACTCTTTACATACAACAGATATTTTTATAGCATCAGACAAAAAAAATCATATTTATAATTTCATTTATATTTCCATTTTCTCCAAGAAAATTGCTGTAATCCATACAGGATTTTAGCTTCTTAGCTGAAGCAGAAATATTCAAATTGTTATTCGATTCACTTCCCTTTGACTGAGAATGCAACCAGTAATTCTTTGTTTCTTAAAATTCATATTCTTGAATTTTAGCATTATTTAGAAAAGTGGTTCAAAGAGCAAAAATTCCCTGCAAATATATAAAAAAATTTCAAAATATTAGCAAATGGAGTGAAAACAAAAGCTAATAAAATACTTTCAAATTGAATGAAAACAGCACGTTTCAAATAGTATACAAGCATTCGGTTCATTTCAGTTCTTCTATTAGAATTTGCCGTTCAAAGTATTTTAAATAATAATGAAAAAAAGAGTGAAATTTTGTGCGAGGGTGGGGGTGGGGCTTATTACGTAGAAAAAATTTGTTTTCGTATGATTGGGCGTGGCAGATGGACTCTGACAGGTAGCAAAACATTTTCAAAAAATTATTAAAAATACTTCTACTGCACGTAGAAGGATATTTTTGCACCATTAGAAGCGTAAAAACTTAAATTGTATAAAGATGGGAAAAGTGAAGAATCTGATTTGGAGTCAAAATTCGTGAACTCTGGAGGAAAGAGGCATCAAAATTCAGAGACAAGAGGCATCAAAATTCAGAGACTCAAATGTAGATGCTTCGATATGCATATGTACAGCAGAATGAAGACTGTTTCGGCCGATTCACGCTTCACATCGCAATTGCCAATTAAGTAAAAGAAAAGAAACACCTTAAAGTTATGAAATGCTAGCGATACCTTAGCTTTAGGCACCTGTTGTTTTTTACTTTTTTCAGAAATGTTATTTAAAAATTATTTCTTTCAGTAATAAAATGTAGGAAAAAAGTTTCCAATTTATTAAACAAGTTTTTTTATTAAAGTAAAAAAAAATAGCTTATAAAAAGAAAGCACAAAATATTTTTAACTAAATAAAATGTATTTCTGGATTTTGTGGGGATGACAAATGTTATGAATCGACAGGGTTTTTCCCTTAGATAAATTCACTATTGGTCATACTAAAAACAACATCATTGCTTAGTGATCGTAGCGAATCTTTCATCCAAAAAAAAATTCAGATTGCTTTACCTGTCCTTCAAGTGACTGAGTGAGTGAATGTATGTTTTAATGGCGCAAGAGAGTCAATATTAGCTATACGGAGCCAAATATTTGTTAAATATCTGCCCTTCAATGTTATGGTATAATAAATATCTCAAATAAAAACTTTCTAGATTTCCTCTTCACACCCAAGTGTTGGAACATGGTCTCAAACATAGAAGGGAAAGATTTCAAAATATGTGTGGTACTAAGCCGAGAGAAAGAATCACATTGGGGTAGATTTTTATTGAAGAGCAACACAGGGTTTTCTTGAAAAATCTGACAAACTTAGTTAATTGCAAAACATATATACAATTCATTAAATTTTGTTTAATAAAGACGTAGAAGAAAAGTCAAACGAAATTAGTAATTTTATAAACAAATGTATTTTTTGAATTTTAAGTATGAACAACAGTTATTTGGAATTTAAAATATTTTTTTCTCCGCATGTCATATCCCAGACTTTACATTTGCAACGCTAAGTACTGCGGCATTAGTTAAACAATTTTCAGCAAATTCACAAAATATAGCCAAATTTCTCAAGTTTCCAAAAGGGTAAGACCAATGGGTGAAGTTATTAATATTTTTTTTGAAAAATATTTCCCCTTACTTAGTTACGGATAAGGCAAATTTGCTATGGTAAAGATATCGAAAAAAAATCGTCTAAACCTATTAAACATGGAAATAGTCTACTTTGTCTATATCTGTAAATATGTAGAATATGTTTTATGGAACTTGTTGTCCAGCTAAATTTATTTTATTACCCCAAGTTATCCTGATAGGAACAAATAAATTCTTTAATCGCTATCAAAAGTACTAAAAATAAATACAAGCAAATGTAATTTTAAACATATTCCATGCGAATAATTTCTAGATCTTCAAGACTTAAAATATATCCTAATAAAATAAAGTATAGTGCAAGTCTTTTTTAGAGATATTTTTGTTGAAGAAGAAAAAAAAAAAAATGCAACAAAGAGAGAAAGTATTCGTTGAAAGTAGTATAACTTCTGCACTATGTTAATTTATTTATCATTACTTTGTGATAATACTTTTTTCACTTAAAGTTGATATTTATTGTAACTAATTGCACTGTCTTCCTTAAAACAACCCTTGGCTTGTAAATTCGATACATGGACTGCCTCTGTCGATAAACCTTTTCAATATTTTTGTCAGATCTTCTGCATTGATAAATTATGGTATTGAACATAACTCAATGCTTGGAATTGAAGTATTAATCTTAACTTTCATTCTTGACTTTTCAAGTAATTGATTCTAGTGTTACTCAACACATCTTAAACATTTTGCTTAGTCACTTCCTCCAAATGTTGAATAAAGTATCTATTCTTCCATGGATTAGATCTTTACTAAACTATTTACGATAATTGTTACGTTAAATTATTTTAGAGTAGATCAATATTAGATAGTGTTTCCTAGAATCAATTAGATATTAACTACCTTGAAGCCAAATTTTAAATTTAGTTAGAATTGTTATTAATTATTTCCTTAGCATATCTAAATTCTCCTAAATGTTTCAACTCTTGTAGATTCACAGGCCCCTATAGCATACGGGTCATGTTCTCGAACTTGTGGTTGGCTTTCCATGCGTTCGAGCCTCAGCATCATTGAAACCGTATACAGAAGCTGATCCTTGCAGAGTTTGTTGTGGCTCAAAGTTCTTCCATTATAGAAGTATGGTAGTTTGCTGAGGGGGAGCTAGCTCTCATCAATGGACCGTGGTTCAGAACTGCGAGGTTCGTCGCCAATAGTTGTTTTCATATTACTTATAGTGCTACGTTAATATATACTCACTGGTATATTTACTAGTGTATAAATTAAAACATTAAAAAATATTATTATTTTCGTCAGATCAAGCAATTTATCATCTTTCTTTGTTTTTCGCAATTTCCACAGAACATTTCTGTTCCTTTAAGCAAAGCTTTCAATAAAATAACAAAAGAAAAATGATACGAAAGGTATGAAATAAATATAAATAAAAATGCTTTGAAAAATTTTCGGATACAGAGAAGTACGTTTAACACGAATACACTTAAGACGAAATTTCGGTTAACACGAACTAATACAACGGTCTCGACAAACAGTTGTGTATTTTCATGAAATTTTTTACTCTTAACACGAAATGAAAATAGTGTAACATGAAAGGATTTTTCTTTTGGGAAGGAACAAAATACGGAAAACAGCAGCCGCGCAGAAAAGATTTAAGAGGAAGTGAATTGAAAGAGAGGTGGTTTCACGTGTTTTGTAGGAAAGTAAACAACATGGCTTTAAAATACTATTTGTGAATAGCCTGTGATACGAGCCATTTTGGTTGTTAGAAGATGAAAGCAATACAAAGCTGTTTTCACCCTCCACCCCTACAAATGTCGCTCAAAAACATCTCTCTCACGAGTTGGCTATCGAATTCGGTGACTACATCGCAGTTTGTGAGTTTGGTTCGTGTTTTTTTTTCTATTTTAGAATTTTTTTACAAGCACAATGGTAAAGGGTTCAAAGGTAAAGCAAACTACTTTTTCGATTAAAATGAAGATGGAGCTTCCAAAGGCTGTTGATCAAAAATAGAAGACGAAAAATAAAATCTGTAAATAGTTTGGTATTGGTAACTCATCATTACCAACAATAAATAACAAAGACAAATAAATTACGGAAATTTTTGAACGAAGTACGTTTTACCAGAGTGAAAACGGGATGAGAATTGCCAAGCACGAAGATTTAGATATGGATTTACTTGTTTGGTTCAAACAAACAAGGTTTCAGAAGGCTCTTATATCGTTACCTTTAATGCTGAAAAAAAGCAATTAATTTGCTAAGCAAATAGATACTACATTTTCTGCAAATCGAGGATGGTTGGAACGTTTCAATAAGAGAAATGGCTTAGTACTAAAATGTTTGAAAAAAGGTTAATCAAGTTTTAGCGACCATTCCTTTTTCAGTATCCTGTAACACGAAATTTTCTTAATACGAAAATTTCTCCAGTCATTTCCGTTTCGTGTTAAATGATTTCCAATGTATAATAAAAACTATTAAATATAATATTAAACACTAAGAGACAAATTAAAATTAAAATAAGAAAAAACAGAGCAAAAACATCTTAATTTTAAACTCATCTTTCTAATTAACTTGACTAAATAAGTAATGATTCACAGAGAGAAAATATGCCATTAAAAATATTCGTATATATTCCATTAAACGAATAAGTAAAAATAAAAATTCTTAAGATGCATGAAGTGCATCCTAGAAGATGTTTTTCATTTCTACTTATAAATTTTTTAATGAACTTGTTATAGAATTTTCCTTATCCTGCACTAAAAATAATATAAATACTGATATAGTTTTGGAAACATCCCACATTATTTTTCCGTTTTTTCTGAATAATTATTTCTAAAGTTTGCTTGTAAAAGATTTGAAAACTATTGAAGTTTGAATGTAGTACATTGAATATAATGATTTTTTTTTCTATTTAGAAATTGAAAACGAATGAAAAAGGTGTACTTTATAAATGTAATATCAAGCCGAGATGAAGACCAATATTATTAGGTTAAATTGCCTTTAAGTAAATAATTTAACTTGAGTAAACACATCGTTTATGAATAAATTTTCACTTTTGATAATGCATACGTATTTAATTTTGGCTTTCAATAAAATTAACCTGGGAAAAATTTTAAGAACCATAGAAATGCATTAGGGATTAAACGAATATCACATATTAGGTGTTTTAATTTCTGACATAATTATTGTATAAGTAAAAATATATGTACGGATATCTTACACTTATGTTATTTCTGTTAGCGATTTTTTAACGATTGAACAAAAAAAAATAATTCTTCAACTTAACAGTTTAGATAATTTTGAGTTGTGGCACCGACTATAATAACTATCAATTGACAATATTGACTCCAAACTAAAATTATATGCGCTAAGCTTTCTCTTCAAAAAAAAAAAAAAAACTTCAAAATTTACGTTGCTGTATAATTTTAATAACTTTTTTACAATAAACAAAATGACTTATTTAGTCATGAAAAGAAATAACTAGTTGAAGTAGTATTTTAGATGAATTAATACTTATATATTTCACTAAAAGCACAACTGATTAAATATTATTTTGCAATTCTAGAATTTAGAATATTGATTCATTAGATAATTACATTTGCTTCTCCTTCTTGTTTGTTTTGCTTGTTTTGCATGTAGCAGATTTCATTTCATGTAAAATACGTTCTGTTAAATTAAGTACATGCATATGACTTTTTTCTTATCATTTTATCACAAATCAAGGATTGTAAAAATAAAGAAATTCTTCTGATATCAAAGATAATGAGCAAATTTTCAACCATTAATGTACAGTCAACATAAAAATGGAATATCTTGTTTCGTTTGAATTGTTTTCCGATCAATTAGCATCAGAATATTATATTTGTAAACAGATATATAACCTCATTAAATGAGCATCACAAAATTTTTCCACAATTTAATTATCTACCAATTTTCATGTTTTATCGTTCGAATTCCTTTGCGGATTCTAAGCGATATTAATTGCCGTATTTATTATTGCAAATATTATGTTTTCTTTGTGAGTCCTAGTTCATTTAATAATATAAATGTCGCTGTGAATAAATTGACGTAGGTAGCTAGAATCAAATTACAGAATATATAGACTTAGTAACCAAAGCAAAGCATATTTAAAATAAAACACAAACTAAAACCATTGTGCTGTTATATGATATACGTTATATGTTTTAACAAATTCCCATGGTTTTGACAGAGAACACGTGCAAAATGAATTGAATCCTGATAATTTGCGTTGTTCTGGTTCATTGTGGGAGACTTTAATTCCTTACCAAATTCGTTGGTTTGTTTTATTGCATTTGAAAATTATTCGTTTTAAGATGACTCGGCTCTCTTAGAACAATATTTTTAGTTATGTATTTAAAAATGATATTTTAGCATTTCATGCAACGTTTCTATTCAAGTAAATGATACCAGATGAAATTTTTCACATATTATTCACGCAATTTTAAAAATTTAAACTTTTCGAAGTGAACTTGGAAAATTTTAAAATTTTATTCCTTTTCTATTTATTCTCATTTTGACCTGAATTTTTTTTTGATATTCTTAAGAATATTCTAAGCAACTTTAGGGACCAATTTTACAATAACTTAATTAGTTTCAGAGGATAAAAATGAAATATTGATATGCATGCTAAAATTCAACAAAAAAAAAGCCAGTATCTCCTATATTTCAATTTTTTTTTTAAAAAGTGTTCAGCTTACAGCAAATAGATGCCTAATTTTGTTACATGCTTTATATGTAACACAAAGAGAGAAAATTTAAGTGATTGGTAAATAAGTGTGGAAGGAGTTGCATTTTGAATGCACTAATGACTAATGTATTGAAAAAACACAAATTGAGAAAAACCACTTTAAAGTTTATACTTTTGAAAAAATAATTATAATAGGTTTAAATAAACTTAAAATACCATTTTAAGACAATAGTAATATATTTTTCTTGGAAAATAATTTCATTTCTGCTTTTTTCAACCCATACATTTTTATAAATGATCAATTTTTATAGAGTATTAATTGCACAATTTCAAGAAAAATGTTTAAAAAAAAATTTTTTTTTTACCATGACAGAAATTTTAGTTTTTTTCTTCACATATATTGAAATATTATATTTGTATGAAAAACATATGAGGAATAACAACTGAAATTATGAAAATATTAATACAAAATACCTTAATTCAAAAATTTTAATTGCACACATTTCAAAAAGGAAAAAAAATATATTATTATAATGCCTCGGTAGTATCCTGCTTTATATATTATGCCTTGTTTTCTTATAGTTCATGTTTCTCTTTTTAAATAGATTTTTTTATCAAAGCGCTTTTTTTAAACAGGGGGCGTGGTCAAATTGCCTAATTTTTTTATTTACATTTTTCAAAAGAAGTTTTGTATAGCTTTTAACTTTTTGGCATACAAATGTGATATATCCGTCGAAAGATAATAATGCAAAAAAATAAGATTTAAAAAAAAACGGTAGTTCAGTAATTTTGGGGGTACCGAGTCCTCTTAAAAAAATCTATAAGCAATTAGTTATTTCTTTGATTAATGAGAACTTATATCTCAAATCTCCTGCATGAATCGAATATAATATTTAAACTAAGCATTATTTCGTACAGGAAGAGTGAAAAACTTAAAACTGCTGTTTTCCCTTATAAGAATTTTTTATTAAATATTCCCTCTATTTAATTTATTAAAATTAGCTTAATCTGTGTGCAATGTTGTCAGGAATACATTTTTATACTTCTTTTAGAATCGTATCTTCTCCTCCAGATTTCTTTTAGATTTCTTTTCAATTATTTCAGTTATTTTTATGATAAATTCTTAAATTGGAATGATGAAACGGCACTTGAGTGGCCATACAATATGCTTTATAGCCGTTATTGCTGTATTTGTGTTCTGTGTTTGAGTTCTGATTCTGCTAAATATCCATTGAAAAGAATAATAGAATTTGCATCATCTTCAATGCAAAAGCCGTGATAGCCCACTGGTAGGATATGGTCTAGTAATCGAAAGATTGTAAATTCGGAACACACAGCATTTCCAAAACTTTTTTTAGTTAGTATTTATAAATATGGCCTCAAATTCCTTAAACAGGCGAATTGTGGAAATAGATATTGAGTTGATCTGTAACATTCAACAGTTAACAGTAGTTCAAATTTAAGAGGCCAATTGACAATAGTTTTACTTTAGCTTTCATATCGTAATACAACTCTTTATTCCAAGGAGCATGTTGTTCATTGACAAACAGCCGTTTCAAATCTCGAATAATAATTTAACTAGAATAACAATATAGCTAGAATAAAAACTAGAATAACAATATAGCTAGAATAAAAACTAGAATAACAATATAGCTAGAATAAAAACTAGAATAACAATATAAAAACAAACGATAACGCTACATACATCAATAGAATGAACAGAAATAAATTGGAGCAGAGTTATCGTTGCTACAGTCCCAAAAGAAATAATTAATTATTTCTCCTTAACTCTTTTAATTCCCCTATCGTATAGGGAAGATGCATTTAAAATTCCATTTTCTGTGTATTACCAAAAATCTGTGGCATGAGTTCCTTCACACATAACATGTATAAAAAGAAACCTAAAATGAAGTTATTTTATCATTAATTTAATTAATTTTATGTAACTATTCTGATTAATTTTATTCCGAAGCAAATAATTACAAGAGGTAGAACTTAGCAGTATTGAAAAATACATTAAGCACTTAGTTTGTCTCCGTTCAGATAATTAGATATTTGTGTAAAATGAAATAGTTCATAATTAATGCATGAAATAACAGTATTATAAAAGCTATTAATCCCAAAATATACTTCCACTCTATATATATGAGATTTTGTTGTGATGAAATAATAAACTAAAGAAATTTGATTGTAGTTGTTAAACAATAATATCAAACTAAATATATAAACCTATCTTTCACTTTTTTTCTAATTTTTTTATAGGGAAAGACTTTATAATTAACATTAATCAAGTGTTATAAAACAAAAAAAAATGTTAAATTCACACACATCTCTGCTTTCCATTAATTAATAATGAACAAAGAATACCATTACGAGATAAATTAATAAAAGAAACATGCAGAATATATATATAAATTCAATCAAATATTGCTTTAAGTTCACTAGATTTATTCCTTTTAAAATACTTCATCTCTAAGATTATAGTATATGAAGAACATTTTACAAAAATTATTCTCATCAAACATTTTTTGGTACTTCCCACATCTTAAAATTTCTTTGATGCAAATAACCTTTTTAAGGCATATTTGTATAATACCAAGAAGAAACACTTGAAAAGTAAGAAAATTCTAGGAAAAAGATTATTAAGATAAATGTTTTTCATAGAACAAAATTTAATAAAAATTGTTTTAAGAATAAGTATGTAAACATTTTTAGAGGATAAATTTAGAATATATATCAGAGTTATATTTTTGAATGAATATAAGTATAAATATATATAAAAAATAGTTTCATATTTATGCAAGGATTCCATATGTTACTGGAACTTTTTTTAACTATCTGACACGAGGTTTTGTAAAATTTTTAAGTATGCAATACTTAAATAAATATATTAAACGTATGCATGCATTTGAATATTAACACAGGATTGCACGAAAGAGATAAAAAGCTTTTCGAATAAAACTTGTTTAAACCAGCATGTTAGAAACTAACATTAAAAAGACAAGAAATTCTAGCTTAGAAAAGTGCAATTCTTCTCCAATTACAAACTTCGCTGCATTTTCTTCAAAGGATGCAAAAAATATACCTTGATAAATGACTTCCCAAAATATCGCGGAAGGGTATGTTCAACGTGCCAATAACTACTCACCTTCACTTTTAGAAATATCGATTTAACAGTTTCACCTGCCGAACTTCAATAAAACTTTTGACACATCACTCTCCAAAAAGAAAGAAGGGGAAAAAGGCAGAAAAATAACTTCTTACGAGTCTAACAACGTGTTACATTCAGCATTCCATTTAGAAAACAGTTTCTACTACAAGGCGCTTATCAGGCTATTGCCTGAGGACACTGTTAGTCGAAACCCTGCTAAAAAGAAACGTAAAATGCACGGCGTGGAATTACCCGCTTGAATTTTCAGGGAATAGTTTGGAGAAGGCGCTCAGGCTGCAAAATAGCAGTGGTGGAACTTTTATGGCCTACGGTTGCTAGATGATTAGGGAAAAGAACGTTGTTAGTGCTGAAGTAAAAATCCCCCATGTGCCATTTTCTTCTTTGCATGCTATCTGGGCGAAAACAGTATTCAAAGTTTTTTTGTTACTTCATTAATAGCTTGATTTCATTTCAAGACAACATTTACGTTTTTAAGTAAGTTTGATAAATATTTCTATATTGCATTGGAAATTAAATATGCTTCTTATAAACTTACTTTCCCCTTGTTTTGCATGTGGAAATGTATAAAGTATTGTTTTTAATTAATTCAAAACTCAAATTCGGAAATAACACTTTTTAATTAATTATTACTTATTCTAAATATCTAAAAAAATCTAATTAGAAGACATCAATTAAGTATAAAACAGAGTGAAGCTAATTTTCTCATCTAGAAATTTGAATAATTCTTCTTAAAATGGAATAACTTATTTTTCAAAGTACTGTTGCAAAGAAATTTATGTGCTGGAAAGAATTACTAGAATATTTATGTACAATATTTTTCCTAATTATTTAAATCTAAAGAAAACTGTAAAATACCTATGACTCACATCAACAAAATTTAAGAAAGATTGTCCACTTTGTAATAATTTTTTTCTTCATTCTACATAATATGGCATCGATGATACAGAATTCCAGGTTTTCAAATAGATTCATCTTTAAGATTTACATAAATACTAAAAATTTTACGTTGTATAGTTCAAAACAAAAAGGTGACGTACGTCAAAAAGGAAAAGTTAGGATGAAATCGCATATCCACATACTTTACTTTCAAATATGCAGATGATTAATATTTTGTTGATCATTAATTCATCAGCTAAAGCTCCATTGCCTGGATAATACAAAAAACAGAATACATTTTAATACAAAGGCATAACTTCCTGCAAATATGTTTCATCAATCCACGTTAGCTGTACCTGTGCCTCTTAGGGGGATTCGCATTTAATATGAGTATATGTTGCTATTTGAGGACAGATGCAATTCAATTAAATGAAATAAAATTACCAAATTAAAAGACATCTTAACAGGAATAATACTACAATTTAATGATGCTGTCGGGAATGAGAGAAAAATAATCTTATTAAATATCAATGAGTTAGTGGTTGACCAAGATGACGACAGAACACATGGACAGATTACTCTTCCTATTGACCCTCAAATCCCATTTGAGTCAATGGCATATCAGTAATTACAATGGCCATCAGCTCAAGGCGGCTCAACGTTGTTGACTTAGCTTGAGTCACCACAACTCATTGTTGCACACCATCAGGCTTGTTTGTATTGGTGTTAGGAGAATTCCATGTGAAATAGCACTTACTAGAGTAGAACTGAATGGAGCCCCGACGAGCAACGAAAACTTATATGGTGACGTGCTTACTCAACTGACTGTCTTCGCTACACAACCGACAAACAGGAGTTAGGGTGCAGTTAGTCTTTTCATTTAATAGCCTTAACCCTTTGGTTGGACCATTACATCATGATGATACGATGACGATATTCTACAATTTCATCCGTCCTTTTACTGACCTTTGGTCTTACGTTTCTTAGATAATGTTAATTCTCACAGGAAACGCTTTTCAACTACTTGCCTTTCTACTCCTCCTACACTTCCCTGGATAGTGCAAACGCCACGTTTGGGGTCCAATGAGATGACATCTTCGGCCCTCCGTAGATCGGGCCAATCTAATCCATCCATCGGAACGTTCATGATAACCATGCTCTCAAGAGAACATTCACCAACTTTAAGAGTCAATGTCCAGCAGGATAAGGTTTTGCATCTGGGCTGCATTGGGACCGACATATTATTGACATTTATTCTCTTTTAACTATGCTACATGAAAAAAATATTCACATCCTATCATACTCACAATTCCATTTTCAACTCATGTATATCACATTCACTACCCCAATCAGCCATCTTTAGTTGATTTGTCATTTTTTTAAAAAAAATTTAGAATGTACCTTATACATGGATTCCGAGGGAAATACTTCAATTAATAATTACGTCAACATGATTCCAAACAGTTGTGAACTCATTAGAAGTCAATTCTGTTCAGAGTTACTATCAATAGCTCAGTTATTATCATAAACCCGTGTTTAACACACGCTATAAAGTTCGATTGCGTTAAATAGATTTTATCAACTCTATTAACATCACACAGTGTGTGTGTGCTCAAAAGGTAACAATATATTGATAAAAAATTTGAGTTAAATTTAACATACATAAGATCCTTTAAAAAACTGCAAAAAAAAGTTGCATAATTTATAAAATATTCCGTAAATAGTTAACAGTTTTTCACATTTTTCTTTAAAAAAGTACGATTAACGTAAATTAATATTAAAATCTCTACTTCAGCTCACAATTTTTAAAAAGTAGAAAGTAAATAGCTCAACATTATTCAGAAAAATACGAATCACACAAAAACATTTCTTTTTATCCACAGCACAATCTCTTGGCTTTAGTGACAGCCCAGTATGTTGAATAATTGAATGCTGTTGTTGCTACAGCATTGTTCTTCCAACGAAAAATTTGTATTTTTTGTCACTTCGGTTATCAAACTTTCCTCTTTGCCACTTTGAGAAGCTTTCAGGTAACGTATGAGGAATGAGATAGGATAAGACGACACATGTAAATCGAGAAGTAAATCAATGATCATAAATATCTTTTGTCAATATTTATAGGAAGTTCTAGCACTCAGAAGCTTTTTTCCATTATTCTATGTTTTTGTATTAAAATTAAATTTATTGTGTTTAAAATAAACCTTTAGGCATCAATGTTTCATTTCTGGAACATTCAAGCTCCTTATTAAAAATATATCTGTTTTGTGATCACTGAGTTTATCAACAAAATTATAGTTTTTAATTACCTTTATTAAGCCCAGTGGCTGAGGGGTTAGAGCATCGCGCTTCCACACCACAGGTCCAAGGTTCAAACCCCAGGATGGGCAATGTTGACTCAGCATTTCATCCCTTCAGGGAGTACCAAGCTTGCTGGGAAATTTAACACTGGGGGTTTCGAGTCAGACTGACCACCTGACCGGAACATCTGCTCACGCTCCTCAGGGCCCATGGTCCCGTATGCTGAGTTGGGCACAGTAGGCCTTGACCATCATGAGCTGTCGCTCTACTGAGTTAAGTTAATTATCTTTACTAAGAAATAAAATAATTTGTTAAATTTTAAGGTTTCTTTTTAATTTTATATGATTGATTTTTAATTTTTTCTGATTTAAGTTAAATAATTTCAAAAAAGAAAGCTGAAATTTAACATTTTTTCCCATCGAATCGCCTTTTAGTTTAGCAACATCCATGTTTACTTTCTACATGTAAATTTTTATATATATAGAGCAATACAAATCTTAAAACTCAGAAAATTTTAAAATGTTTGTTTCGTGTAAGGAGTATTAGCTTATAAAAGATAAAAAAAAAACTGATAAAATTTTTTTAAAGTCATATCTTTTTTATAAATTAACTCACACACACACACAATAACTGAAATTTAATTCTTAATATATTTTATGTACAAAAAAAGATTAATTTTCTAATCAATAGTATTATAAAATATAATGTACATCATTTTAACTTTAAGTCTAAATCAGTTTTACATGATCTGCTTACTTTCTTGAAACTTTTATTCTAATAGTATACATATATAAATAATCATATACTAAAGTATCATAAGTCTGAAAAAGGTAAAGCAATACATAGAAATATAACAAGACAATTTAGTCCAAAAAAATAAACACTCAGTATTATTATATATGAAGTGAAGGAGAGGTCACTATGGAGAAATCTTCAAAGGAAGGTCCACGAGAGGCTGTCTTGCCAGAAATTATTATTATTATTATTATTATTATTATTATTATACGTGTGTTAGTGTGTTTACTAGATAAAGTAAATTATGGATTTTTAATTAATTTATAATAAATTAACATAATAAAGCTAAAAAGAAATCTTTAAAAATAATAATTGCTTGGCAAACGCGAAGACTTTTAAAATACATCAAAACACAATGAGTACTTTTTTACAGTTTAATTTATTTTCTCTTGCACAGTTGAGAGTGTTAAAATACACACAGCTGTCAACACAAACTGAATTTTGAGTTAAAATGTTAACATGCTAGAAATACAAATAAGTCAAAATTCACTTTTCAAGCTATATAAAAATAAATTTGTCACCGAATATATTTTAAAATGTCTGCATTAACTTTTATCCAGTTTTTTTTATAAACAGGGCAATAATTGAAAACAGTTGTCCTATCTATGAGTTTGTGTAAAATTATTTTTCTTAAATTATTATAAATGAAAATGTTATTGTAGAAAATTGGTTCCTTTTTTTAAAAAAAAAATCTAGAATTATAAATATGTATGCTGAGAGAATAATTAATCTGTCATTTGCTAGTTTTAAATAAAACCTTACATTTTTGTAAATTCCTATTTTTCAATATTTAATTAATTGGAAACTTTAAAAAACGTAGAAATTAATGGAAGATAAGTTTTTAAAATAATATTGCAATAGCCTTTAAAATATTATTTTTTAGTTAACTCCGAACAATAAGGAGTATTTAAAAAGCATTTTTTATGAAAGACATTAGCTATATCAGTATTGATATTGCTTATTTTATTCAAGACAAAAGTACGTAAGGAATAAATTAATTATAAACATCAAAGCTTTCTTGAAAACTTTTCTCTCGAATCAAATCTCTTTTAAAAGAAAATAGAAATGCCAAATATCGTTATTTAATCTGTCCTATTTCAGAAGAAAAAGCTTCTAGAAATTTAAAGAACCATGCTTAAATCTCTAAGTAATAAATATAAGTATAAAAAAGATTTACTACTTTAAGAGACTTAGAATTTTAATCCAGAAATTCTAGACATCGCGGAATCATGAAATTGAGCCTACTTAATCTCAATTTTTTGTAAATAAAGTTTTTTATAGGATAAAATGTTGAAAAGGAATGTCATATCCATTAATGCTCTTAAAGAATAAATCGATGAAGCAGAAAAAGTGTAATCTTATTTAAGTGTTATTGGTGAGAAAGAGATAAATTTAAACAAAACTAAATAAATAGGGAAAAATTGTTTTGAAATTATTCCACAGAATTTTTATTCAATTGAGTAAAATTTCGCAGATTTAATGAGAGCTTAAAAGCTATTGTGTATTTTACAATGAAAGTTTTTAAATTTACAAAGCTTCATGAACGAATCTGGTACTTAAATTTGTTTCACAAAAGTTTAAAAATACAAAAAAGTCAATATTTTTTTTTTACTTATCTTGGAAATATTGAAACTAAGGAAAAGTGATTTTCGAAGTGAAAATTCAATTGTTCGTATAAGACGTAGAACTAACTTTACCCTAATAATTTCATATTGTATAGTTTTAGTTACATAAAATTATTTATTAGAGATTATTTATCATTCATTTCATGGTTTAATGTATTAACAGTTACATACATTCTTATGTTTTATTGTCTTCGTCCTAGAGCTCAAGAAAAGACTATCTACAAGTAAATATGTAACCTAACTTATATTTCAGCATACGAATCATCAAAATTATTATTTCACTTACAATTACAACTTCTACATCGCTTCTTATAAAGACTTCAAGAATGAGAATTAACCCTTAGCTTATAGAATTTTCAATTGTTAACAAAGTTTACTACTTATATTAATTCTAGAATCCAAGACAATTCAATTTAGCAGCTTTATTCAAACATCCCAAACTTTCCTGATAAACTTATTTTAAATAGCTTGGCAAATGAATGAAGCATTGGATTACTTCCAGCAAATGAATACATTTCTCAAACAGCAAATGTACCTAAACGATAGATATCTGGTATACGTGATGCGGTTAGAGAATTCTGTCCACACGCACGCACACACAAACGTGGGTATACAAGTAGTGTAGCGTCTCGTTCCTTAGACCAGTGCTCCGCAACCTTTTTATCGCCGCGGACCGGTCAACGTTTGTTAATTTGACCCGCGGCCCACTGAGGGGAAGGTTGTTGATTAATTATATTTTAGACTAGTTTGATTTAATAATTTTAGTTTAATTAAAAATAATTGTGACTTCTAAATAAAATATCACTGCAACAAAAATGAATGTAAAGTTATTTAACAAGGAGTATTAAGCGATTTCATAAAAAGTAGTTCAATCCTAAGAAAAATATACCACAGTAAATAAAAGCGAAATAATTTAATGTTTCTTGTGCGGACCGGGGACTGCGGAACACTGCCTTAGACGGCTGATTGCATCACTTCTTTTGTTCTTTACCGCCTAGGCTAATGATCTCGCCAGCTAACCTTTTCTTCAAAGCTAGCTATAGATGGGACGCACCTCTGTCAACGCCTGCCCATTCTTCCTTTCCCTCCAACATGTGATAATTCTACACATTAATGGAAGTGAGTGTTGCTTGTTGTGAGGACGAAATGCCGAGGATTGTATTCTCAGTGTCGAAATGATGGGTGAATTTTTATATATTTATATGTTTTTTGATAAATGGCGAAAAGAGGGACGCAGTCCAGACTGGCCTTTGTCCAGGAAGAACCAATGGAGGTTGGAAAAAAGACTGAAGGTTTCGAGTGTATAGGTCCGTGTTCCTTCCAATCAGAAATTGTGAGGAACTTGACAGAGATCCGCCCAAAAGTTTTAAAGTTAGGAAAGAGAAGGTGCCCGAGGACTAGGTGATTCTAAAGAAAGGGTGCGGGACAGCGGCAATAGTGATAGTAGATCCGCTAGATCGGCAATATACTAGCAAGCGCTGCAGGACAGCAGCAACTGCGATATTAGATCGGGGTTATGAGGGATGGCTGCAAGGCAGAGAACCAGTGAGTTCAGTGGCATTAGTAAGTTCATCTGTAGTTACGGGTGACTTATTTAAAACTCACTTTTGTTAATTTGTGTACAATACGATATTAAGTTGCAGACCCTCAAGAAAGAATCCTAATGGTCGACGACGTTATATATTTGTGAATAAATAGGGGATTTTATTTCAGCTGTATGATCCCACTCGCTACGCATAAATGAAGTACACTTCGGGTCATGACGTCACAATGGCCACACAGCTAGATATTTTCTGACAAAGTGAGTTTCATTTGTACGAAGAGAAATAATAGTTGATGAAATTTTACATTTATCTCAATTGTTGTCGCAACTTATTAACAAGTATACATTGAGAAATGAGAGTAATTATCTTAAATAGGAAGCATGTAAGCGTTGAAGTCAACTAAAAATTTGGTATTGATCTAAGGTTCAAGTATAAGTAGCGAACTATTATATGAGCATTGTGTAATTACTAAGTGAACAATACGTTTCCATTGTTTTGGATCCAATTACAACAAAGTCAATACATTTCGCCAGTTTTATTACTAAACAAAAAGTGATGCCAACAGAAACTTTAACTCTTGCCTTTACTGACTCTTCTACGATTGAAAGAGACTAGATTTCATATGATGAAATCTAGGAAATATATTATATCCTCCTCCTCTTTCTAAGCCATTTCAGTTTTAGTATTAATCCCAGAGAGTTCATTTTTACGGGAATAAAATTGAGACTTTTCTTGTGAGCCACACATAACATCATTAATTTTACCAGTTACATCTATTAACTCTTTAAAGTTTCTCATTTAAGACAGACAAAATCGAATATATATGTGAGTACTCAACCGTTACATCCATAAGTTACTCTAAGGTAGTTCATATATTTTGTAGTCGATTAAATTTTGTGATTAAATCAGCAAATTTGATGGCCATTTATCACTTAAATGAAGGTTTTTTTTAAAAAAGTATTTGCTATCGAGAAGATTCAAATCACACAAATTAATTTAACATTTTATAAGGAATGAATAATTAAAATGTCACGAAGTATAAAAATAGCAATATTTTCTTATCTGCAAAATCTATTAATGGTACTAATTTGATATCACTGGATTTTGAAAAAAAATAGATCGAGGCTTTTGAAAGATCTAAGAGGAAGGTTCCGTAAAGAATATCTAGGGTTATTAGTGCAAAATGCTCATAATACGACTCGAGTCCTTAAAGTTTGGGAGACAGTTATCATTGAAAACCCGAACAAGAAGACACATAATTGGCCTTTAGGCAAATACACTCAGGAACATTGAAAATAGCGACCCAAGAAGAAAGCTAAGTACAATCGCGAAACTTTGCAAATAAGTACAGCGTAATGTGATATGCAAATGATCCAAGTTTTGTGCCAATACGCATGCTCATACACGCCGAGGTGGCACTACAATCAAGAAGAGGGTGCTATAAAAGCCAGCGCAAATTCGAAAATTCATA
This sequence comes from Trichonephila clavipes, assembly GCA_019973935.1. Taxonomy (NCBI): domain Eukaryota; kingdom Metazoa; phylum Arthropoda; class Arachnida; order Araneae; family Nephilidae; genus Trichonephila; species Trichonephila clavipes. The sequence goes on along the minus strand of BMAU01019643.1, from coordinate 315,562 downwards.
ATCGTGAATATTACCCGCCGATTGTAGGAAGACTCTGGTAAGCGAAACATGCCAGGTAAACGTGCTAGAAGACATTTTTCACAGTTAAGCGAGTTTGAGAGAGGCCTGATCATCGGGATGAAAACTGAAGGCTAGTCGACGTGCCGTGTTTCTGGCCAGGTGGATCGTTCGGAGTGTGCCGTTAGAAATTGTTGGGAGCAGTGGACACGAGAAGGTACCCACGCGCGGAAAATTGGGTCTGGAACGACCAGGAAGATCATGAGGAGAGAGGATAGAAGGATCGTGCGGGAAGCACTCGTGGACCCCACAGTGACTCGTTCAACGATACGTGCAGACGTAGGCGTAGCAATTGTTCCACAAACAATTTCCAGACACTTTGTAGAAGCAAATCTTAAATCCAAGCGCCCTTTCCGTGCACTCCCTTTAACACCGGAACATCGGCAACTGCGTCTACAGTGGTGCCAAGCCATATCAATGTGGAATATCACAGATTGGCAAAATGTTATGTTTAGTGATGAGTCCCGGTTTGTTTTGGGGACAGATGATAACCGTGTACGGGTGTGGAGGCGCCCTGGTGAGTGGTACAATTCCCCTCACACTGTTCTACTTCACAATGCACAGCTGGTGTAAACGTTTGGGGGCCATAGCATATGATAGCCAGTCCATATTAATTGTGATGCGTGGGACCTTAACGGGCCAACGTTACGTTGATGATATTCTTCAACCCCATGTAGGACCTTTCCTAAATGGTCTCCCTGGAACAATTTTCCAGCAAGATATGCTCGTCCGCATACAGCAAGAGTTGCTCAAGACTTCCTACGTCATTTTCAGACTCTTCCATGGCCGGCCCGCTCCCACGATTTGTCCCCTGTAGAGCACGTGTGGGATCAGCTAAAACGGCAGATGCCATCGTGTCACTCTGTACATGATTAAAGTTGGCTGTTCAAGATTTGTGGACCCATCTGCCTCAGGACAACATAAGGTGTCTAATCAACTCAATGCTGGTCCATTCTGTTACATGTATTGCATCTGGAGGTGGCTCAATGCGCTATTGAAGTTTCCCAGGATTTGTGTCGTTACTCACCCTGTATTCGTTTAATTGTCTTGTTTTTGAGATCAAGTGAATCTCTCATCTGTGTCATTATGTATATTAAATTTCATTTCAATCCGATGCTTTCTTCTTGGGTCGCTATTTTCAATGTTCTTGAGTGTATATTTAGCTGATTCCTGGAAGGGACGGAAAAGTACGCACCCACCCTAATTCCGAGATCATCCGTCCTATCCAGAGAGTTTTTCCATTAAAAATTCAGTCTGCTGAGGATGTTCCATTGGATGTTGAAGCACTTAAAATTCCTTCTGCTAGCGTTGATGTCTCGGAAAGTGCAATGATACCTGTAGATGCGCCTCCTAACATGCCTAATGTGTCGAGATATGGACGTACTATCCAGAGACTTAGAAGACTAAACATTTTCAATGTCACTACTGGTTTTGAGTCTAAATAGACTCAAAAAGGGGGAGGATGTTGTGTTCCAAACCCGGGGCTCACTCATTTACCACCAGGCCATGCGAGTTCCTCTCCATTGAGTGAGGGGAGCAACTACTCAACTCTTACTGACGATTGTCATGTGGGCTCTATTTAAGAAGTGTTCGTAATAAAATTACTTATACGTGGCGACTTGCTAAAAGTGTTTGCTTCTCTTTGACTTTTAACTTAAAAAATCACATTTGATTTTAAATTTTAATCACACTTTTTACCCTAAGGTTAAATATATGTTTTTGAATTTTAATTTAATTTTTTCAACATAGTTTTAATACGTAGCACAATTATTACTATTACTTTAACTAAATCCTGAATGATACATGCATTTTTAATTTATCAAAAACGCGCAAAAATAACTTATCTCTTAAAACATTGCGCACAATGAAAATTTACGATAGTTACAAAAAGCTTTTATTTTTTTATTTTATTTCAAGAGAACTAATGCCACTCTCTCTTATTCAGAAATTGAAACAGAGTGTATTTAATGTATCATAAATCCAATAAATCTGTCAGATTCATAGAAAACAATCGGATTTTCAATTTACATATGATACTGTCCAGTAATATTGTAGGAAATTAACCGGAAGACATTTTTACTGTAGTGTTTTAATACTTTATTCATTTGAAAATGAAAATATTTTCCATCACGTATTAATCAAATCCTTTCGCAAATAAACTCATTAAACATTAATGCTGGCTTCTCAATTAATTTAATGACGAAAAAGCGTATATCTGATTCAACTATTTCACGAACAAATTCCAAAGTTTCATAATTCAAAAGATGGATTTTAAACGTACATTTTGAATAGAATTTGTTAGCTTCAGGAAACTGCGTAAAACACGAGCTATGCAAATCGAGCGAAATAAGTTCGTAATGAAAAGTTATTACTCATATCAGGAGCGAAAGTTTCTATCTCCCGATAAATTCAAACATAGGGATGAAATATGTCTGGCGTGATAAAAAATGTAATGAGTTTCTGATCTTAATAGATTTTCTCCCTCTTTCTCTCTTTTGGATTATCATACGACTTTCTACCAACTCCGGCAGTTCGACGAGGACTTTTAAAATAGTAAAAATAAGTTTCCTCTGACAGAAAATCATTTTATTCCAAAGAACCTGCAACTCCGTGACTTATAGAAACTCTCCATAATATAATGGGACGGAAAACCGATAACGTCTAAAATCTCGCGGAAGGAGGGAGAATGTACGAGTCGAAGAAATCGTCGGAAAGATAAGGTTTGAAGATAAAATTGGATAAAAATTCTATTCCACGCATTTCTCGTCCTTTATTTTTCCATCGCAGGGAAAGCGCATGGATATGGAAAAACGCACGAAATATATGGGACAGTTGTTTTTCAAGGGTTGATATAACGTAGTGCATTTAAAGAGATCAAAATTTCAGAGGAAAAAAATATCTCACACCGAAATGTATCACTACAGTAGTACATTTCTCTTCTAAGTGACTAGATTATTTTGGGATTTTCTTCTATTAATATTTGAAAATAAATTGACAAAAATTGTAAAACAAATGTCGTGTGAGCTTTAAATAAAATCATTACTTTAAATGTCATAATTCTATTATAATTAAGATGTTTTGTATACTTTGATTATTTTTGTAGTCACGCGCATTAGCGTACTCTTAAAGAATTAAGCAAGTTCTTAAGATTCTTACACACTACTTAAGGAATAAAAACATGTTTTATTTTAATAACTATAATCATTATATCTAGATACATTAATATTTAATAGAAAAATAAGCTCTTAACTTGAGATTTATGGTGGCTCATAGTAAATTAATGATTCATTTAAAAATATTTATCATAAATATACATTGCTGGTGTCAAAAGTTCCAGGAATAGGCCAATTGCAAATTATTAAAAATAGAACTATATTTTAATCTTATTGGTCTTCAAAGTATTGTCCTTCTGCATCGACACAATTGTTCCAGCCTTTGTAAAATTGTTCAAAACACTTCTGGCATCCATTTTTGAGGGGGATTACAGTGGTTTCATCGCATTTTTCTTTGGCTTTTGTCCAAGTGAAGTTTCTCTTTTCTATTCACTTGACTAACGTTTCGTCTGAGGTTTGTTTGAAAAGCACCATGTCTCATCCCCTGTCAAGATTTTCTTCAAGAATCTGTCATCTTAATCAGCCATGACAGTCAAATACCTGGTCATATGTACTCTCATTTTCTTTTTTTCAGGTGATAGCATTTTTGGAACTATGTGCACATAAACACAATGTTGTTCATTTTCAAATCGTTTTGAATGCTGACATGTGAAATTCCAAGTTCAGAAGCAATAACATCAGTGGTTAATCGTCTGTTCGCACACACGAATTCTCGAACGCACATAACATTCTCATCTTTGGTAGAAGAAGAAGGATGTCCAATCCGTAGGTCACCTTCAACGTTTATGCAACCTTCACGAAAACGCTTATGGCACTCTTATACAGGTAGGTTTTTTTCCCATGGCATCGTTTGAGTATGCTTACTTCAGAAATTCGAGCGTTTCGAAAAAGTCATTTCTCGAGGAAAAAAGGGAAATTGATGTTTGCACGCTGCTCCAAAGCATTTGAAAATCTGATAAATTGAAAATTCGATTTGTCAGAAAAGATGAGCAGCTAACGCCAACAGTACTAGAAACGAATTACAGATGGTCGTGTGTTTCCCTTATTAGTACAGTCAACCTCCAGAATAGATACTTCCCCTGTGTGAATGTCGGTGACCGTTCCGGAAACTTTTTGACTCTAGTAGTATGCATATATATTGTGTATATGAAAAATATGAAACGTAACTCAATAAACGACCAAAACGGAATACAGGAGCAGTGTTAACTGTTCAGAACAAGAGTTATAAAATGCAAACCAAGAAAAACTGTCAGTTGTAGAAGACAAATGTCGAGATTTGCATGCTTGGAAGGAAGAGGAATCTTTAGGCAATACAGGTTAGGGTACAAGACGTTTGCAAACTTTGTCAAGTTTAAATCGATGTTTTCAGCTGTGCCAATGATGGTCTCTTTAGTTGAACATGTGTTGTTGGTAAAGCTGTTTTACGAAAACAAGGGGAAAGCTCCAGCTGCAGTTCGTGAATTTCGTCATAGAAAGAACCTATGTGTACTAAAGATAACCAGGTATTTTTTAAGAGATTTGAAGAGCCGGGGAAATTAGGAGTTCAACCTGGAAGAGGCCGTAAACGTATCACAACGGTGCTTGCCGATGCCGTCAAGACAGTTGTTGACGCAAAACTACAGACATCAGAATTTCGGGGCAGTATCACTCATGCAGTTTCTCGGCTGACCGGCTATTCTTACAGCACTGTCCGAAAAGTACTCAGGAACTTAATACACTACTTCTCATACAAGATCTGCCATACCCAGGAGCTGCTTGATTGGGACAAGCCACAACGTCTCCCATTCGCAGTCAGTTTACTCAACAGAATAAGTGTTGGTCTTCCATGGCCTTGGAATATTCTGTGGAGCGACGAGGCTCATTTTTACTTCGATGGAACAGTCAACATACAGAACATTTACATACAACATACATTTGGGCTAAGGAAAATACATGGATCCATAAAGAATTTCCCATACAATCTCCAAAGGTCATTTTCTGGTGTGGACTCATGGCTTGAGTGGGCCATTATTCTTTGAAGAAATAAATGAACGTGGGCGTGCGACATGTTCCGTTCCGGACCATCGGTACCATGATATGCTGCAGACGTTTATTGTGCCGCAACTACCGCACAGACGCGGCCTTACATTGAACATTTTCATGCAGGATGTTGCACCCCCACTTATCCATGGGTCCGTGAAGGCGCTATATCTCCAACACTTAGCAGAGGAACATGTTATTAGTCACTTCTTTCCTAATCCATGGCCACCTCACTCGCCGGATCTAGCTCCGTGTGATTTCTGATTATGGGACTATTTAAAAAGTCTGGTGAACCTTGGAGGTGTTGCAATAATGAATTACTTGAAGAAATCCATAACGCTTTATGAGCGTATCCTCACAACTGTTCAGTTACGATCTGCTGTTGAACACACAGCCCATCACCTTGAAATTTTGCAAAGGAATGAGGGTACTTTGTTCACCTTTTACTACATCGTCCTGGACACGATTGACAATTGCTCCTATGGTTCAATTTCGTCTTAATATTCCCTTGTTTCTGCAAACTGAACTTTTTTTTCTTCCACTTAATTTACTTAATGTGGTGGTTCAATGATAAGATGATACGAAACTATAAAAAAAATGTTAATATTGTTTCTTTATTCCGTTTTGGTTCGTATATTGTGTTAAATTTCACGTTACATGTAACTAACATGTAGCAGAATAAAACATAGTTACCCCAAAAATGAATAAAAGTGATTTAACGTAGATTATAAAGCGATTTCTGTGGAAAGTTGCGCAAATCCGAGAGAAATGCACCACTTTAAATAAAATAACAGTAGTTTAATGCTTATTAGGTGGACCGGCACCATTTGATTCACGGACCGGGGAAGCGGATCACTGGTTTAATGAGTAAAATTTTATGTTTTTCCCGAAAAGGGATTTATTTTCAAAAATTGCCTAAATTTTTCTTTTAGAAATTCAAAGAACGTATCTCCTGTATAGCCCATGTACAAAGTTTCGTTGCAGTCAGTTCACCCATTTGCGCTGTAGGAGGCCGTTTATAGGGAAAGTTTAATTATAAATACCTTATATATATATATATATATATATATATATATATATATATATATATAAAAGAAATATGTATTATTTATCAAAAACAAGAAATAATAGATAAAGAACATAACAAGAAATAGCGTAATAAAAATATAAAAGCTAAACATGAAGAACAAAATTATAGAGAAATAAAAGAACTACAAAAAAGAAGAACCTAGCGAGTCAGAAAGCAATTTCGGACTTAAGACCGAATAAGTGGGGTTAAACTAGTTTGAAGGCGCCAACCTTCCCCCTTTGCAACTCGGTAGGAAAACCAAATAAAATAAACAAAACTTCAGAGAAAGTATAACTCAGAGAGCATGATAAATCAATCACTACTATTATGTAACAAACTCTCCCAAACTCTAATATATATATAATACATATATATTATATATACATATGTATATATATACATATATATATTATATATACATATGTATATATACATATATATATGTATATATGGATATATATGTATATATATACATATATATACATATATATGGATATATATATATATATGTATATATATATATATATATATATATATATATATATATATATATATATATATATATATATATATATGTATAATGGATAAACCTACAGCATTGAATTATTTCTTACATGTACTTCATTATCATTTGACTTTTCATGCAGTTAAGAAACAGTGGAACTTAAAGAAAAGAACTAATATCATTCATTCATATGCTATTCCATTACTACAATAAATGCTAAGAAATGTATGAGTAAAGTTTTAAATATGCAGTGTATGGTAAAAGCATTTATATCTTTGGAAACATTCCTAAAAGTTATAAAATTCTAAAAAATGCAGATGGTTCTTGAATTTTAATATTTCTCCCTCAAAGAAATCATGTCTGGGAGAATCCCACTGTTATCAAAATATTTGCTCAAGAAAAGGATATTCAGTTTTATTTTTGTGTCACATGACATTGATATTTTAGTTTTTCTGGAGACATAAAAGCTTACTCAAAGAAGTTTGCACTTTTAGCACTGCTCATATTTTAGATTTTGGATTCTGGATAAGTCCTTACAGGATATACCTTAAATCGACTGCTATCATATTTCAAAAGGCGCATATTTTTTAAAAATTAGTTTTGATAGCACTAGTCTTGGAAAATTGGATTTTTAATGCTCTAAACCAGGGGTTGGTATTAAGTCGATCGCGATAGGACTGGTGGACTGCCACGACATTGTGTGGTGACCATCTGAAGATGAACATTAAGTAATTATATACCAAATATTCAAGATTGGCTGACAGTATGAAGACTAAGTCTTCTACTAACTATAAGTATAAACAATAAATTTAGATGAAAATATTTTATTTTTAATGTATTTTGTATTCTTTAATATAATAAATGTATTAATTGATAATATTATATTTGTGGCTATTATTAATATGTTTTATCTTGTGGTTTATTTTTTAATATATGTCTTAAAAGTGTACTATTTTTTTATTCTAGTACATATACCGTATTTATTATTAAGCTATAACAAATGACGTTGACTTTTTACTTTGCTATCCGCTCCTACACCACTGGGTGGACCACAACACCTTGAAAAAATTAGAAGTACTCAGTACCATGGAAAGGCTTGCTCACCCCTGTTTTATTCCTTTCCCAGTGTGTTTGATTTTCTTGTGCTATACTATGAAGTTTTGAACATAATAAATAAGGCAAAAATAAAATCGATATGTCTTTCATATGTAGTAGAAAGTTTACATCTGTATTTGAACAAAAATTAAATTTGCATTCATTATTTTTACAGCCATATAATATTGAACAGAAGGAAAATTTACCAAAAACAATGTCATATTTATAAATACACAAAAAAAATATTCCTTTAATGCGCATTTACATGATGTAATTAACCTATTTAAATTTTAAAAATCACAATATATATATATATATATATATATATATATATATATATATATATATATATATATATATAAATGAGAATGAAGTAAATATCTGCGTAGAGAGGTCTCACTGCTTGAATCGGATCAGGTATAGCAATACATAGTGTTTTGTATTATTCTGATATAACTCCTATATCCTACAATCTGCATTTATCTGATTAATTACCTTAAATGAGAAAGTGAACCGTAATTACATTCAACTACTTGTCTTTCAAAATTATTTAATGGTTCTCTATACGAACAAGCTCCAGCGAATTTCTGGGCAAAGGTCCAAGAATTTTAAACCATATCTTTTCAAGACATGTTATAACAAAATGTGCCTGTGGCATGGAGCTCTAATCTGCTGGAACTGAGCGCACTCACTGACATTTTATATAAAATAATAGACAATCAACAATATTTTTAATTGTCTTATAAGTTGTTAAGTTGGTACTAAATAGTCTTCTGCTGTTTAATTGTTTTTATTAGAAATGATGGTATCATTTCATAAGTTGAGTAAAATTACTTTGGTTAAATTTTCCTTTCAATAAAAATTTCAGCCTTTTGCTACCATGCTAAATCACGCATGTGTGAAAATGATGGCTGCAGAAATCAATGTTTTTTGGTCTCGTGAAATTGGTCCACAATATAATGTGTATGTTCCTAAATTTTAATTCAATGTTTTAATTTAATGCATTGTCCACCACAAGGTACAAAATGATGACTCTTGCTTTTTAAACAGCAATTTTAATTTAGTGTAAAAAGATTTAGAATTAATGCCAGAAGCGTCATGCGGAAAGAACCTCTCATAGGCAGAGCTAATACAACAGCAGAACATTCCATAGAAATTATTTTGCACAAAACTCAAAAACAAACAAAACGTTGCCATCGCGAAAGGGCTAAATACAGTCGAAGGCGTTGGTAAGAAGCACGAGAATAAAACTATTTATTATAAAGAAAATACATATCACATTGTCAACAATAATACTAATTGAATGGAAATTAAATATAGTATGTAAGTGAACATGCATAGTACATTAATAAAAAAATGCAGTTTGAATAATAATGAAAATATTGAGTAATTATAAATACAGTTCCATTCAAACATACTCCCACCCTATCAAGGATTTATTTTTGATACAACAGTAAAGCAAACAGTTCTACAATAGGTCTCTTCAAGAAATCATTTGCAGTTTTTACAGTTACAACTCGCACAATACCATCATTTCCTGGATTTACTTTAGAAATACGCCCTAGTGGCCACACACCTTGATGCATATTGCATATCCTCTTTCTTAAACAATACAACATTTAAAAGATAATCTTTTAAGAGTAACTCTTTTCTGGGTAAATTCCCCATAATTGAGAGCCAGGAGTAGTTTTAAATGTATGCCACAACAACACAATTATGAGCAATTTTTTAAATAATATTTTTGCCTTTAAGAATCCAATATTTTTGCTTTAAAATGTTTAAAGAGTTAACTTAACTTAAATGCTAACTTGCTCCATCATGAAGATGCAAAACATGAAATTTATCAACTATAAGTTCAGACAATTTGTGATTACCAGACAGGATTATTCAGGCGGTTTAGCATTAAAAACTTAACTGAGAATTTTGGAGATGACCTCCCACCCGTAAAATACCTTTATGATTCAAAAACGAATACAAGTGTACAATGGAACTCTTTGAAGTAACACATTTACCAACTTAGAGTTTTTCTATATTAACCTAAAAATATAACAATTGAACACAAATGATAACAATTTCTAAAACTCTTTGTATTTATTTCTTTTGAGCTCATAAAGGTATCAAAGTTTCAGTGCGAATATTTTCAGTAGAAGTAGTTCCTGGTAAGCACCTACCAATAAATTTTAAACAAGTTATTATATTATTCATTTTGGATAATGTCGAAACATTTTCAAATAAAAGATTAAATGTATCATTTTTAACAACAACTGTAGCATTAAATGGAGATTTTGGCGTTAGTTATATAAATTAAAGCATTTTTATACATGCTAAATGCACTTCGCTTTTGTTGTGGTCAGTGATTTTTGTCCACGGATAAGAATGATGGTCCATGCCACCATAATGAAGAATTGACTTGGTCCTCAGGATTCACACCTCTCGAAGTCAAGTCCGCCGGATTCTGTTTTGGGGGAACATGAGACCACATATTTCAAAAGGGATGATGTCCAAAATATCTGATGTTCTGTAGCAACAAACAACTTAGAAAATTGAGACAGAAACATTCGTTTTACGATTTCCTTTTTTGGTTTCTATTCGTGGTTTAACAATAAATATCTCATTTTCTTCAATGCGATTTTTTGTCTGAAAATGCATTTCACAAAACTCTTCTTCTTCGGAAAAAATATGAATCTGGGAAAGTACTTCTTCCAATACCCTCAAACGTCTAAGAGTGAGATCAGTGTTATTTTTAAGAGATAAACTAGCACGATATAGGAAGTAACTTGAAGAGAACCCTCATATTTGACTTTTAATTTTCCCGATAACACCCATCCAAAAATAGTGTATTGAGCTATTAGATCATTTACGGATTTAACTATTTTTCCAGGCATCAAACAACTTAAGAAATAATTTGCCCCCATAATTATATAAATTTTATTAGAAACTTAAAATTTAGGGTTAGCAAGATTGAATGAATTTAAATGATTTATGTCTTTTACATTAATAGATTCTGGCAGAAAATTAGACTGACACTTTTTTTACAATAAATCCATCAATTTCAAACGAATTTAACCGATCCATAAATTAGCGCTATACTGACACTAACTGAACAGAGAGGGACGGCCGCTTCGGAAGAGTCAAGTTCGTTCCCATGAATACGAGCATTAAATCTTCGAAGCTCTAGTTTACTTACAAGGGACTCAGAAATAAAAGAGGTTTCGGACCTGGTATCCAAAAGAAAGGAACGGTGCATTCGTGACTTTGACCTAAAGAGCCGAAAATAGTGACCTGTGCAGTGGGTAAGATAGAAACACTCTGATGATGGAATGTGTTACAAAGTATGTTTATTAATTCATTGTTCCCAGAAGACTGTTCACCCACCGAAGAAGCATTCGCATCAACATCTTTAGCTCCTTTAAAATCTTTATGAATCAAAGTATTATGTCTTATTTTTACATATTTAACATACTATTTGGGAAGAACAGTTTTTTACATGGTGACGACCAAAGCAATTAAAACACAATAAATCCATCCATTCTTGATTTAAGATACAAACTTATAATTTTACAGCAATGAGTTTATTTGTGAGCACCATTGCAATTCAAACATTTTTAGATTTTACCTTTTAAAATTAACATATTCCTAGAAGAAGAGTTTTGTGTTCTAAAATTGGATTTAAATTCCCTATCAATTGCATAGCTATTAAATATTTCTAAAGACACACGTTTAGAGTTTAAAAATTCCAAAAAGGAATCCAAATATGCTAATTCCTCTTTTGCTGTTTTTTTAGACCACAATTGACGCGTTTCCGAATCAAGTTTCTGCAAAATAGGTAGATCAGCCAAATGTCTCTAGAAGAAGCTTTTCCCCCCAGGGATCTTAATCCTCGAATCCCCTCGTCCTAGGTGTCAACTGACTGTCTTAAATTAACGTTATTTGCATGAGATAAGGAAAATTGATCTAGGAATATTTTAATGAGAGAGGTAACAATTTGATTTTTTCTATCATAACGGTTCAGTAATTTGTCCCAAACTTCATTGTAAGTATTTTCCGAAATAGGAACAGGTTTTATTATTGATGTGCAGACTCTTCTACTAAAAACCTATCAAGTATCGAATTTTTTGAACCTTTTCAAGAGATTTATTGTCGCTGACAGTTGCTAAATATAAATCCTTGAAATTTAGCCAATCTGTATATTTTCCATTAAACATGGGAATATTTAAGCAGAGAAGCTTGGAACTGCAAGAAGTTGAATCTGTAGAACCGGAAGAAGTAGAATTTAACACTGAGGAGTTGTTTAAATTATCAATTCTTATTTGATATTTAGCCTTTATTTCAAAATATTTACTTTCACATTCTTCTATTTCTGATTCTTCTTCAGGTATTTCAGCATCATGTTTATCAAATTCTTTAAAGCTTTGATCTAATCTTTCAACTTGTGAAAACAATTCAAATTTTTACATACATTTTCCGAAAAAAATGTCAATTATTCTAGTGAGAGCATACTTAGCACAGCCTCGCAATATTTTGATGTTAGCTTCATCCATGATTGTAATTATAAGAAAATCACTTATCTTTTCACACAGACGATAACAAGAGTCCAAATTGTAATACTTTCAGACTTAATCAGAGCTAATGCAGCAACAGAACTTTCCACAGAAATTATATTATACAAAACTCAAAAACAAACAAAACGTTGCCATCATGAAAAGGCTAAATACCGTCGATGGCGTTGGTAAGAAGCACGAGAATAAAACTAATTATTGTACAAAAATTACGTATCAAATAGACATTGTCAACAAAATACTAATTAAATAGAAGTTAAGTATTATACTATATAAATGAACATACATAGCACATTATTAATAAAAATACAGTTTGAATAATAATTCACAAATACAGAATAATAATAAATACAATTCTATTCAAACGCATTAAAATAAAAATGAGAAAAACTTTGTAATTAAACAGTACATTTGTTGTTAAGAGTTATTTAATTACTGTTATTTAATTATAACTATGCATTTAATAGGGATTATTTAACTATTGGATTTGATTATGGTTAATATAAAATAGTTTAAAAAAGATTATAATAAAACATTAACATTTCTAAACAGTAAGCGTCCCTGATTTTTTATAACGCATCATTAAAATTCCTCTTTTTAATTTATCTACATTTTAGTAAGAGAAGTGGATAAAACTTTTCTCAAAAATAACGTTTTATTGGCATGTATTTTAATCATAAATCAATTTATTTTATTAAAATCTGTGAAGGTGTAATACATACTTAAGTATTATATCTATCCTTTTATCAAAATCTATTAGATGTATTTTCTTTATATTGGGATTTTATTGCTTGGAAAATAAAAATGAAGTAACGGTAAAGAAACCTAAGTGACAAATTTCATGACTTTTTTTTGTAATGGTTGTGTATAACTGTATGTATCGTATAACTACTTATACTTATAACAATACAGACAATCATAACTTCAGAAAATCCTAAGTAATTATGTAGCAGATGTCAACATAAATGCAGGCAATACGTCTCAGAAACCAATAGCTAAGTGCATTATTTTAGCTGTAACAGGAAAACAAATGCATCTGTTTATGACAATTATGCTAGATTGAATTAAGTGTAATCTCAATAATTATTCATCCTGATAAGGCATTAATTACCGATTAAGTTATACTAATTAGTGGATTCTAAGTAACCCCAATTATTATTCATTGAATGCTATTAATTATTATTCAGTTAAATAATTATTGCAGAAACTCAAAGAAAAATACGTATAAATGCTTTTCCGAGGAAATAAAAATCGTTTTTATTTTAAGAAGAGAACAATGATATCCATGACTCAAGATTGTATATTAATTATTCGAAATGACAAAAATCAATGAAAGCTTATAATATAATTATTTCTAAGTAATTATTTTTCCCAATCTAATTTTAATTTCCAAATTAAAACACATAAATGTCAGAATTATAAGACAACGATCATTAAATGAACTTTATTTGAACATTAATATTTCCATGGTAACTACCAGATCTTATTTAATTTCAGATCATAAAAGTTTCAAGTAGACTTAGGTAAGCTGTGGTCAAACTGTGGGACGCACACCCCTAGAGGGGCGGGATAATCTTAGAGGGGGACGCGAGCATATTAAAAAATCGAAAACAAAAGATTTTTTTGAGAAAAAGATTAATTTACTTAAAGTTAACAAAAAAAATACATTCTTACATAATAAGATATAAAATACATATTTACAATTGTGCAGTACTGATACATTTATAATGCACTTATAAATGTATCAGTAGTGCACAATGTATTTTATTGAGGATTCACCTAAGATAATCTAACGCGCGTGTGGCTACTTAATTTCTAGTAAGAAAGTGCTCAGAATAAGAAATCTCCCACACATAGATTGCGAGGAAAGTCAAACTTTCACCTTGGCTTGAAGAGTGTGAGAACACGAATAAGTTTCTGAAGTGAAATCTCCGTTTCATCTGATAAGGGGGTAACTATGAGCTAATGGCAGATTGGTTATTTCGGTTAAGTCAGGTGACATTAACAGGTGACATCAGGTGGTTATTGACATTTCGAGAGAGTAAAATGAAGAGAATTCCCAGCGTTAAAAAAATAGATACTAATTTTCAGATCTGCTCTGAAGTCTTGATGAAATCTGCACCAGAAAATGGCTTTCACTAATGCTCAATTAAAGCATAGATCTATGGAATGCCAAATATAAAACGTTTGTAACTTTTAGCTGAACATTCCGACCACATTCCAACAGAGACTAAATATCTAAAAATCAGGAAAGCGCATTTGGTACTCGAAGTTTGTTTAACCTAGGGTTAATATTCTAACTAAACAAGTTAACAGTCTTAACAGTAAGCTATTGTTGCTTATATAAAGTTAAATTTTGAGTAAATGTAATAAACTAATAATATAAAAAAAAAGGTTTTTTAAGTCAATTCCTACTTGGATCAAAGAAAAATTTTATTTTAGCTAATTTTTATTAAATAGTTACAATTAATATAAATATGTATATACATATGACAGAATCACAACATTAAAAGGTAATTATTTTTTATTAGTTATCATTTAAGTATCGTATTGTCATTCAAAACAATCGTGCGCATAAAATTTCAGTTCAACTGAATTCTTGAAAGCGTGAAAAAAGATCCTTTCAATTTTTGACACACGTCACCAAAATGGTCGCTAAGTCGCCAACGTGGCTGTATTTGTAACTCTTTAAATAATTAGCTTTAATTAATTAGTTATTATTAATTATAGTTAAATTATTGTATTGTCATCCAAAATAATCATGTATATTAAATTTCAGTTCAATTTAGTGCTTTAAAATGTATTTTATTAACGATTGAAAATTCTACCAAGATAAATAAATACATATAGAGAGAGCGTGATTAAATAGTAGGAATTGAAAAAAAAAATATCAGGCAAACCCTCAAACAAGCAACTGTTCGAAGAATAGAATTAATACAACACCTATACTACTCAAAAATCCAACTGTCCGTGAAAAACCTTTACTAATGTATTTAATTTTTTAAAGTAAATCTTGTAAAAAATCCTTGAAAACATATTTAATTCCCGAAAAATTCTTCAAAAAAAATATAATGTGCAGCGTATTTAGAATCAGCTTCTTCAATAGAAAATTAAATCGCAAGACTCGATAAATTATTATGAAAACCGTAGTTGATACACGATGACATAGAAACGGAAGTACGAACTTCTTGTCATCGGAAGTAAAAAAAAATAGATGACAAGAACTAGATAAATTTTGAAGATCAAACTTAAAAGATGAAAACTCTTGTAATACGTATATACCTATTCATAACTTTAAGAAAAATGAAAGTTGGTGTCATAGGTTTAGGGGAAACTATAGAAGGCAATTTCTGAAGCACATATTAGGAAAAAATGAATTTTCAAAAGATAGAAGATTTATAAAGTTTAGCTCATCAATGTTTAAAATAAAAAAATGTTCCATTTTGAAAAGAAACGGCTAGCTAAAAATTAGTACAGGCAATTACAAACACAAATATATTGAAAAATGTAAATTTTAACCTTCATTATGTGTAAAAAATAATAATTTAACCACCTCATTGTAAATTCATACAATTATCTATGACTTCTTCCACAGAAATTTAAACTAACCATCTAATTTACCACGTGACTCATCTTCAATTGTTGTTAAATATAATGCTATATAATATGACATATGTAATTTGCTTTGCTTGCTTAAAATCGATTTAACTTTTACGATTGCATTAAGAATATTCTTTGTGTAGTAACTTTAAGGTTTTGAGAGCTAAATACTTCATCTCATCAAAATTATGCAAAATTAATAGAATCGTTGATTATATAATATGAAGAAGTTTCAAGTTCTCATAAGGCTGTGAATGTAGACACTTCAGAAATGCCATACCCATTAAAATATACCCCTGATGTAAAGGATTTCGGAATTTTACAGCGACTCTTCAAATGAAGCAATTTCATGTTAAAGCAATTATTTTCAATTTAAAACAAGCACAACAATATTTATACAAATATCCTACTAGCATCACTAAACATGGCATTCAATACCGAATAACTAGAATATTTGTTTCCCAACTGATGGTAATTACAACAATATTAAAAGAGAGCAACTTGCAGGAAAATTCGCATTGTAAGAGCAAGAGAAATATAATGTAAGTTGAACACACGTCATTAAACCGTATACTTTGAAAAATGCAATCATTAGCAATTTTATAATGAAATTCTAACTAGTTATTAATTTAAATTCCATTGTTTAATTACATTGTTACTGAGCTAGATACTCTTTACATTATGTTTAACAAATAATTCAAAAATATGTAGTATATATTATTTGCATTAGAAAAAAACATTAACACTTTATTTAAAGTAGCTTTTTAACGTTTAACGTTTTTAACGTAACGTTTCTTGAGTAAACTTATAACAGTTCAATATTTACAGAAATCTCGACGAAAGCACCAAATGGTAAATTATCACAATATTTTGAAATTTTGCCAAATCTTGGCTAACGTCTTCCACAAACAAATCAAACTTCATAATTTTTATTGAAGTATCATTTCTGTTTCAAATTAATTTTGGCAAGCAAGGTTCAATGAGATATTTTTTTGTAATAATTGTATGCTGTATACACAATTCCTTCTATTTGGCAAAAAATATAGGTTTCACTTTTTTTTATTTAAATTATGATACCTAAGAACAAGTAGTACACAAAAAAATAGGTCTTCCTACTTTGAATGGATGAATAAAAAGTACTTTATTAAAAATGTGAACAAGATATATATATATATATATATATATATATATATATATATATATATATATATATATATATATATATATATATACTAGCTGTACCCTGCCATGCGTTGCTGTGGCTCTGTCTTGTTAAACAGAAAGCACATGTTTTCAGTATGCTAAAACATTTGCATTGCAGGTATGTTATTTTATTAAAAAAATTTATAAATATATATATATATGCAAAACTTTCCTTAACTGATATCATTTATTTGTTAACAAAATGCTTGAAGTTTTTACAGCTTATTTTTGCCCTTATGTTATGAACCTAAATTCATTTACATTGTCTTTAAAGTGGATACCTCAAGTTTGAAGATAAATTTTAAATGGCTCTACTCTGGATTCCTGGAGCGCAATAGGTTGGTATTACAATGCTTATGGATATTTCTATTAAATCAGAAGTGTGTTTACAAAAGCACATTTATCTAAACAATGCCACTTGGAAACACTAATTGTATTTTCTGATGTTATATAGAAAATATTTCGATTCCGCAGTATATCTGGCAAGGAAAATTTTTAATGGCTCTGTGGTTCTCCGAGTTGAGGCAGTTTAATTTGTTCAGTGGTAAAGAGAAACATTCTTTTTGTTTCTCCCTTAAATTCCAGAGCATTGCAATAAGGATAACTTCCATCATTGTGTAGATAAGAACATGCTGCCTGAACCTAGAACCTTCCACTGGATTGTACCGGAATGCAAGATGACTGTTATTGTGTGATTGCTCACCACAAAGTCTTGTTTGACGCAGATTTGTTGCTTCTGGATAACATCTTTCTGATGTGGTAAAACACTAATGATGGGCTCGCAAATGTGCATCCTCAAGTCTGGTTGCATGTTGCTCACAGCACATGTTTGCGTCATTCTTTGTCTGTTTTTCTCGTTTGCTGATATCCATTCTTTCTCAGTTTGATGTGCAATTACACTCGTTGCAGTACTTTTGTCTTGCAGTATGACGACCTATGTTTGATTTTCCACAAAGCATATTTTTTAAGTGGTGAAGCCAATTGACTGCACATAAAAAGAAAAAAAAATCAAACAAAGCATATAAAATTTCTTAAAAACTTAAAACTGCACTTAAAAAGAAAACAATATATTAAAACAAAAACATATAAAATTTCAAAACATTAAAAAAAGAGAAAACTTAGGAACAAAAAGAAAAGGAAAAATAAAAAATGTTAATGAAATGTTTAACTTCAAACGTGTATCAATTGACACAGCTGAAATTCAGCGCAATGAGAGGCTGACGATATTTTCAATCGAATACGCCAGGGAAATCCCAATATAAGCATGGATTTTGCAGCAGAAATCTACGACAAAGTGTTAATAATGATGGAGTATTTTTGCAATTCACAATTCGATTAGCATTAGCAATTGTTATCAACAAAGTTAAGGGCTCATCTTTAAAACAGAGTGGCTTATATCTAGACACAGACTGCTGTTCACATGGACAATTATTTGTTGTCTGTGTACTTAAACATTAGCATCACCGCAGCCAAATTAACGCCATGCATATCGCACCATTTTCCATCCATTTCTTTTTTTCTTAAAAAAAACGTTAGAATATTTGTTGTTTAGGTGCGATACACGTGGCATCAATTTTGTTACGATGATGCTAATACATAATTACTGATGTGTGTTACACAGCAGTAGTCACCAATTGGTGATGCGTGAGAAATTTTGGATGGTATACAGAAAAATCGGGACATTATTTATACTTCTATGAAGATTCAGTTTAAAAAAGGATGAAAAACACAGAATAACATATTATGGAACATGGATTATTCTTTACTATAAGCTTTTAGTTACCGAAATAACTAAACTAAAAAACAAACGAACAAAATTCCTGAGGTTAGCGATTTTTGGTAACTTCAACCAATATTTGGAAAATTGGTGGCAAAACACTTCAGTCTGTTGATTGTTGCTATTCATGAAGCTTATTTTCAGGAGTATGGAAGATTAAATAAAGACGTAAATATGGCTATAATGGTCCACCACATAAAGATCAGTCCTATTAGTGAACCGCAAATTATAAAGTTGTACATTGAGTGGTTCATGAAGTGTTGAAAAATGGCAACTACTGCTCTATAGTAGGTACAGCAGACAATTTCTGTACCTATACAGACAATGAAGCAGCACAAAATGTCTACCCCATAAGCATTGTTAAATTAACCCTTTGACATCAAGAAGAATCATTTTAAATTTATTTTTAAACTTGGCACCTCCCCTATGGAGGCAATGCAAATAATTTCAGATTCATAACATGACAAAAAAAACCATAATAACTTGGGAGTATTCTGTTAACAAATTACAAAGGAAATATGTTTAGAAAAGTTTTATTAATGTATATTTCTACATTTTTTATAAAAAAAATCTTACCTCAAGTGCAAGCGGTTAAAGATATTAGAAATATGTGCTTTCTCTTTTCTTTCTTTTTAACCAGACTGAGCCACAAGAAAACATGGTTAGGAACAGCTAGCTATAACAAAGTTAAAGGATAAACATCTATCAAAAACCAATTATTAACAACAAATTATCAAAATTTTGATGAAATCACCAAAAAAAGTTGCAAACAAAGGTATTTGAGTACTGTTACAACTATATCAACCCCGATTTTATGCACGTCATACACGGTGAACTGGCAATTAAGAGCTAATGTTGCTAATATAAATGCGATAATACATATATATAAATATCAAAACAAACACAAAATATACTTCAGAAAATCTTAATTTCACCATTTGTATTTCTTAATAACACCTAATAAAATTTTGAAATTACACAAAATAGATATTTTGTGAGTCTAATGTTATTGCCACAACTATTAGAAACTTCAATAATTATTTCGTGGAAAAATTCACTACCAAGTGCAAAAAAGTATTATCATTGTGCACAAACAGGCATAGAATGGTTTTCCCTAATTGAATTCATATTGCAGTATTTGGGGATGTCTTTTGATTTTAGGTAAATGCTTGACTAAAAAAACATAAGTACAAAAAATTTTATATTAATTTCATTTAGATTCATTGGATAAAGATAAAATAGGTGGAAGATTTTAATCGGTACGCTACTCGTTTGTGAAGAGATTTTGAAATCACGCCAAACACATCCATATTGTACATAATTAAAAAATTAGTATTTTATGTATAAAAATTATCCAAAATAAATATCCTGAGCTTAAAAATAAATTGAAAAATGATATACAATACTAACACTAATTGGCATAAAAAGAGCTGAACTATCTTTATCAACACGAAAGTATAATTTGAAAAAAATAATTACAATCTTACGACCACCTGCTTCCTCAACATGTATTTGAGCCATCTGTCTGTTTTGCTCATTCACTGATGCCTACTCTAATTTGATGAACAACTATCCCTCTCACTGCGTTTGCTTGGCCAGTATGATGACCTAAGTTTGAGTTTAGGCAATACAATTTTATGTACTGAAGCCGATTGACTGCAGTTAAAATGAAGGTTTAAACAAAAACATATATGAAATTACAAAACAGCTCTGAGTAGGCTTTGTATCCGAATTCTCTTGATATCCTTTTTCAGATATGAGCACCATGTAAGTGGAACTGTAATAACATTCATTGGGGCCCCTGCATCACTGATACAGTGGTAGATCTACGTCCCTGACAAAAGCAAACCATAATAACTTGAAATATTGTTTCACAAATTACTAATGGAATATTTTTAAGAAGGTTATAATCTTATAAAGCAATGAAAAACAAAATAAGGTGCAATATTTTGATGACTCAAACTCAGAAAATCTTAGTTTTACCATTTGTATTTCAATAGTAACATCAAATGAAAGGTATTTACGTATTATTGCAACTTATTGGCGACATTGTATAAAACGAAGCACATGATTGCCAATTCCACGGGTGCAACTTCAGCGAAAATGGAATGGCCAACATTGCGAGTTATCATGAAAGTTGGCAATTGTTGGGGATTGTCAAATTGAATTTTAAAAGTTGTCTTAAAAAGGAGAAAAAAATTCTTATTAAAAACTCCGTCGATTAATTTCGTCAAATTAAGATATCTCCAAGTGGGAAAAAATATTGTTTCCAAATATTAAGTGTTACATTGCGGCACTTAGATAAATCTTTTTATTAGAGGTAAATGGTTAACGGAAACTATTTGGTACAAAAATAAGTAGCATACAGAAGTTAATTATGTAAATTTCCTTTTCGCTTGATAAAGAGAAATAAACTTAGCTTAAAATTACAAAAAAAAAAAAAACACGATGTAGAATATAAGCAAAATCATAAACATCCCGTGATATTGCTATCCGATTGTTGCCAAAACTACAAAACAAAATTTGAGTTGTTGAAAGAATATTTTTTAAAAAATTTTTTATTCGAAAAATAATCCCAATTACGTATTAAAGAACAAAGAAATAGATAAATATGACAACCGATAAACATAGCCATAGTACAATTATACAATAATTCGGAATAAACTATGTGTTAAGTTTAAATTTTCACATTAAGATCGAATCGCGACATCGTATGACAGCATAACACCAAAAAATCACTTAAAAATTAAATTTAAAAAAATTTAGAGTTAATTTCGAAATAAAAAGTACATAAGAACCTGACCAGAGTCAAATGCAACGTTGTGTCAATATTTCAGATAAATCTATGCAAAACCTTCTGAGCTATGCGAGCGTACACAAACCAACACAACATTTATATATAGATAGATATGTATATAGGGAGAAAGTGAATAAGAAGTGAAAAAAGAGCTTGATTTGTCTGCCTTGTTGTTACAACGCACACTCGGTTTGGCTAGTTTGGCCGAAAAAACGGTTTCAACGCCAGCTTTTGTCATTGTTTT
Source organism: Trichonephila clavipes (assembly GCA_019973935.1). NCBI lineage: Eukaryota > Metazoa > Arthropoda > Arachnida > Araneae > Nephilidae > Trichonephila > Trichonephila clavipes. The sequence goes on along the minus strand of BMAU01019643.1, from coordinate 293,524 downwards.
AACAGTTACATTATTACAACAGAGATGAATCCAAGTTGGCATGCAAAACCAGTAATTAATGTAATTAAATTTAACCAATGAATTCGTATTTGAAAAAAAACTGTATTAACATCAAGTATCATCCAGTACAGGTTTAAAAACAAATTATTTGAACGATTGGATAAATAGAAAGAATTTTATTAACGATTGGAATTTTAAACAAAAGAAATATAAAGAGAGTGTGAGCTAATTGTGGGAATTTAAAAAAAATGATAATTATTTCACACATTTATTTTGTATATATTTCTCACTTAACGATAACTTAACAAAAATGCAGAAACAGTGCCATATTAAACTATAATATTTTTCAGAATTTTAAAAATCAGTGCAGCTGGAAAATAAAAAAAAAGAAATGCAATACTATTTTATAAAGGGTACATTTATTTTTTTATATAAAACATGCTTTGTTTTTTTTCAGTCATTTGAATTTTTATTTTAGTTTTAGAAGAACTAAATGATTTCGAAGCTCAAATAACCCCTCTAGAAGAATGTTTGAATCGTACAGGAGAAATGCCAAACTTCCACAGGATCACGTATCAATCGTTGCATAAATTAGCCATTTAAGTGCTAAGAAAGGAAAGGGTGTTGCCACGATGACCATTTAGTTTTAGGTCACAATCGAAATTCAATGTGATGTTTTTTTTATATATATACTCCATACGAGGAGAACTTCATACGATTTTCTGTACAACCCTTCGATGCTATTTTTCTTTTCCAATACATTTTTTTATTTGTTTCAATAATTATTCCTCATATTTATAATGTCAAGTTTTTATATATATATATATATATATATATATATATATATATATATATATAGAGAGAGAGAGAGAGAGAGAGAGAGATTTATATATAAAAATCTTCTGTGCGTGTGTATGTGACTAAACTCCTTAACAGCGGACCTGATTTTGATGAAATTTTTTGTGTGTGTTCAAGTGGATTTGAGAATGGTTTAGAATCACAATTCGGGCCGATATCGCAATTAGTGAAAAATATATTAATTAAAAACATTAAAAGCATTGAACTCAATATTCACCTGCATTGTTTTAATATTTAATAACGTTATTGTTATATAAAATGACGTAAGTGTGCATCGAAAATCGATTTTCAGTCTAACTGGACAAACCAGGTCTTTATTGTTAAAAAAACACAGAGAAATCATGCTTTTTAGCGTTTTTAATTAATATCTTTTCAAATAATCTTTTTATATGTAATTATTCTATACGTGTGTATGTGATTGAACTCCTCCTGAACGGCTGGACCGATTTTGATGACATTTTTTTCTGTAAGTTCAAGTGGATTCGGGAATGATTTAGATTCTCAATTCGGTCCAATATCGCAATTAGTTAAAAAATATATTAATTATCCCTCTAACCGGATAGCACGGAAAATTCCGTCAGTGTAAAGATGCTTCGAAAATGGACTGCATGGATTTTTCTGCCTTCAAGTAACGTTTTCAAAAGCGGATTAGCCGCACTTTTCTGAAATCCTTTCCCCCTTTTAAGGTTTAACAACTTGAAAGATAATGAGGGATGGAGGAAGCAACACAGCAGGAGTTTTATGACTCGCAGGGAACCCCGTGTTTTGACCCTTCGGCAATCGTAAAAAATCGAGGGGAAATTTCTTTAGACCCCAGGAAGTGTTAATTTGTTACCTCGTTTTGTAAAGTCCCAACGCATAAGTAAAATATGTTACAATTCCATTTTGGTTTCATATTAATTTCAAACTGTAACAAGTTGGGGCGTGTCAGTGCAATCTGCTATTTTATATAGTTAGACAAATTACCTTTTTTTAAGTATATTCTTTCTCTTCATTTTTCTTATTTTAATCAAAGATTTTAGTTTTTGAAACATGATTATTTTATTATAAGATACCGAAAAAAAATTAAAACACCAAACTCTAAAATTTGGAACCTTTTCAATTTTCCAACCACTAAAAATGAATAAATTTAAACTTCATCAAATCATTTGAAACATTTTCTTACACTTTGATAAAAATAATAACGAAAAAAAAAAAAAAACTAAATAAGATTTATTAGTTTTTTTTTTTTTTAGATTTCAAAGCCTAAGTGTTCAGGGAAGTTTAAGTACAGTGTGTGTGTGTGTGTGCCTGGTTATATATTGTTAAAATACACCGAATTATATTTGAATTTTAAGTGCTTGAACTTCAGTTTAAATCAAAGACAACATGAATGAAGATTTTCACACATTTTTTTTATTATTTGTTGATTTCTTGGAAGAAATCAGACTGTTTCTACAAAATGAGAACAAAATTGAACAATACCGATAGTTGATGGATATTATGTGGCTTTTAAAATTGATGTTTTTACAGACATATGCCAATATTTCAATTAATTGAACATAAAGCTTCAAGGCCCGAATAAAACAGTTATCGTCATGATGGATCTCATTCACGCTTTTGAAGCTAAACTATATGTTTTCAGAAACGATATTATTACAAAAAACTACAAGTACTTCCCAAACTTTAATAAAAATATCAAAGATTTAGATGCCCAAGAGAAACGAAATGAAGAAAAAGTTATTGATGACTATTTCCATATAATGGATTCTTTAATCAAAGAATTTTCAGCGAGATTTTCTCAGTTCAAGGAATTATTGGAAGCGTTCAAATTTATTATGTACCCTGATGTGATTTCGTTTGTTAAACTGAACTTGTCTCAATTCGATTGGTTGGAAATTGAAGAACTTGAAATGCAACTGATTGATTTCCAGTCTAGTTCAATATGGATTCAAAAGTTTATTGAAACAAGGAAAAAGTTGGAATTGATTGAAGCAGAAAGATTGACAAGCAATATAAGTAAAAATACCAGTAACGAAATTTCGGAAACATGGAATTAGATTCCAGACGCATTTAACTGTTTGAAGAAGTTGGCGTATGCTATTTTAACCATATTTTCATCTACCTATGTCTGCGAGTCATTATTTTTAGAGATAAATAACATCAAAGACTCGCTTAGAAACCGTTTAACAGACGACTCTAATTCAGCATGCATTCTACTAAAAGTAACATCTTATAATCTTGATATAAGTTATTTGTCATCTAATCTACAACAGCAGAAATCACACTAATGTTATTTTAATTTAAATTACAAGTATAACTAAAACATTTGCTACTATACAGTGCAAAATGTATGTTTTCGTATTAAATAAAGAATTTTGATTTGTTCGTATTTAGTTTTATTAGTTCTTCAATAATCAGAAGTCAAAATTACTTGATGGCACGCCTATAACTCATTAAACGCTTCTTTAAAAAAGAATGGCACGTTAACCCAAAAAGGTTTGCCGCCCCTGATCTATGGCATTACGATAAATTTATTTTTTGTGCATTAAAAAATATATACCTGTTATGAAAATAGCTCGAGTTTTATCTTCTTTACCTTTTAATCAAAACAAATTAAAGTTTCTATACAGAATAGCTTCTATATTTAGCTTAGTTCATAGTAAATACATACTCACACGTAATCGATAGGTTGAATTGCGGTAACTGTACATGTGATGAAGTCAGGTATTGTAATAACTTTCTTTAATAAAAATTTTATCAAAACAGTCCAGATTGTTACAACCTATTCAAGAAGTTTGTAATCTTCGGATTTAAGACGTGTGTACGGAAGTCTGAGTTCGGACCGCTAGTTTATCTATCTATCTATCTATCTATCTATATATATATATACACATATATATTCATTAATATTAGTTTTAAGTTTTTGTGATTTCGTCACCAAGAGTACCAAATTTTTATGTGTGCTAAGCGTACAAGTGTGTCGTTGTAAATGTATTGGAGGTTAAAAAATGGTGTTTGTATTTTCCACATAAATTGTTTGACCATTAATATACGAAAGTAAAATCAAATCATTAAAAATGATAGTTCCTTTTTAAAAGAAATGTACTCTAAATGACACCACGATATATATTTACTTTGATCTATAATTTAAAAAAAGGAAGAAAAAATGAAATGAACTGCTTTGGTTTTGAAACTTAAAATGTCATTAAAATGTCATGAACGAAAATTTGAAAAATCTTGAAACCAAGAACATTCTGCAGTTGAACCTTTTATGTGCCCTAAAAGAATGCTGGAAACTTTAGAAATTTTGCAAGAATCCATTCATCAAATATAATGGCACAATTATATATAATACCTTATTAAGTGTTATTTGGATCAATATTGTGCTTTCCAACAGAGTGTCAAATGCTTTTGTTGCTGAAACACATTTGAGATAACACTTTTCAAGCCAACAATATTTTTAAACCTGAAAAAATAATTTTGAAAGGTCTTTTTCTGTGAAAAATGTCCAAATTTGTGAGCTGTCACTTAACAACGCGTTAACATTTTAATATTTTAAGTTAAAAACTTAATATCTCCAAAATGATCTTGAAAGGAAATAAGACCATAAGAACTGAATTACGATTAATCATTCCAAATTCTTAAGAAGATTAATTTTTTGTTATTGACTCTATATCTTAATGTTTCTAAAAGATATTGCAAGCATTATATTTATACAGGAAAATCTTCTTCATCAGAGAATTTAAATAAGAGTAAAAAAATGCGCAAAGATTTTTTTTTAAAAAATGCATCGTTTGTAAATGCAAAAAAACGAATAATAATAATAATTAATTAATTAAATAAAGCAAAAATTAAAATTTAAAATTTCCATGGGAGTAAAGTGCAGATAAAATATGACCCAAAACAATATAAGTAAACCTATATTTTTGCTCAAATTTCAAAGAATCCAGATTTATTCTTCAGCACGAATATTTAACTTCCGTGTATATGTTTTAAAGTTACTCTGTAACATAAAAAAATGATGTGCACCAGGAAAGGTTTTTTTTATGGGTTGAAAATTGACTGATGCGGTTTTCTGTATTAAAACCAAAACTCTAGCAGTACATAAGAATTGATTATTTTGCTTAGGACATAGATCTGCTAGAGCAAAAGGACTGAAAAGTACGTTAACTTAACACAGATTCCGATCCACGCAGATGAACTATGACTGTAAGGAATGGACGATGTCTTTCTACTAGACTACATGTCGTACTCACAAATGGGCTCTACTGGAAAAATCTCTGGCAATCACGTAGGCTTGCGAAGTTTCATAGAAATACAAAAACAAACAATATGAGATTGTGCCATGAGAGACACTATCCACTTTTTCTCTTGATATTCTAAATCAACTTGTTAACTATACTCCTAAAGTTATGTGCAGTCATTGTTTGCAATATAGACAAATGATACATCAAAACAAATTAAGTGTTCTTGTGATTTTTCTCACTACTTTCTTAGTACGCCCTTTCTCAAAGTATTGCATATGTTCATGCTTAACTCAAAATAAGTTTATAGTCATTGGTACATTTGGATCGAAAGAATCAAACTCGCATAAGAATTATAATTTTTAGCATTATAATGTGTTTTGCTTTGTACATCCCCTGGATATTGTGCTGCAATTTGTCCTATTCAGACAATATGGTTTTTGTTCATCACATTATGTAAAAGAGGTTACAGGCATTTTTTTAGGAAGATTTATTCTATATAAAAAAAAAAAAACATTCCTATTTTTTTCTCTTGTGCACAAAAATAATTTTGTATAATTTCCAAACTATTTTAAAGCTTACTTTGACTAAAAATATTATAGAGTTAGATGTTATATCGAGTAATATTATAGAGTATAAAAATTGAAGTAAATTATTTCATATTTATATAAAGGGGGAAAGAGTTTTCAAGGCAACTTCAAATTTATTTAGTAAAAATTTAAGTTGTAGGTAGGTAAATGATAGGGAGACACAAGATTAAGAACATGTACAAAAAAAAAACTGATAAAGAAGAGGTGGCGCAACGAAAGACATCTAATGACAAAATTATTGAACCAATCCATTATAAGAGACATGATGCTTAAAAGTGTTGAACATATTCACTTACCTTCCCTTCTCTTTGATCTTACTGTGAATATCAAATTTACTAAAGCATCTTGCTGATATCAAATGAATAAGACATTTATGGTCAAAATTTGTAACAAGTACCAAGGCATTCACTAATCATTTTAATAAAAAAGCCATTACTCGGTCATATTATAATGATATTCAAATTTTCTTTGAATCACTTCCAAAATGCTGTAATCAATATCTGAGTAGGGTCTGCTATGAAAGAGGATTTACAGGTATAACGAATGCGCGGCTTTCGCTTTTAGGCTGCGATGTTGGTATACAGATTTATCTAAAAAAGAAGTTTATCGCAAGGATGTCAAATTATAAGGTTAAAGTTGATCATATAAATAAAGCTTAAGTTTATGTGGACCAAAGTGATTTAACTTTTTTTTTATTTTAGATAGAATACACTTTAGTTTCAGACAAAGGGGATTTAACGTTCACTTGTCACATTCAAAGGCTAATATTGATTAAATAAAGTTATAGAAACCACAAAAGTGCTTAAAATTTAGTTTAAATGTCAAAGTATTCAAAAGAAGAAAATAAAAGATGATGCAATTATTTTTCTTATTTATCTTCCTTATTTTATTAACACTATATTTTATTACTTTCAGAACTGGCTGAAGAAGAATATTAATAACACTAAACCAGACAAAAGATTTATTTCCTGAAATAAATGTGAATAATTTCTGGCATTTGTGTAACCTAATGAGCGAAAACTGGAGAAAAACTATCTTAGAAATGTTCTATCTCTTCTAAACTTGTTTGGGAAATGTTTATAAAATTCAAACACTAATTAATTCACTTAGATATGCTCTTCAATATTTTTCTTTCATTGTGTGTGTATGCTACTGGCTGCACATACTATTGTTTGTTTTATATTAAACCGCGAATGTTTTGTAAAAATAACCAAAATAAATGGTCACTCGCAAAATAACTGATACTTTATCTGAGAGATGACTCGCGTTTGGTTTTTCAGCAGGTCTTAATGTTTTTATTAAAAATCATAAAGAGTTAAATATATACCAAGCTGATGTTACAGTATTTTCGTAAACTTTTAAAACGAAACTTATTGAAGCTTTAGAGGCTTCTCATCTTCTTTTATAATATATTCCAACAGCGGCTATTTTGAATTGCTTATGCAAGATGCCTATGTTCGTTTTTTCCGAGATGCCACGAATCAACAATTCTGTTTTATGGACAACAGTGCGTGGTCACACCGTTCACAACTCGCGGAGGAAAATTTTGAAAGCTAAGATGCCAATCACAAGTAATGACCAGCAAGATCCCCAGCCTCGACTCCAATTTCTAATGCTTATAACTTATTTAGATAAAAAATTTCCAACTCTTTAGTCTTCATAAAAGGTTAATGCAGAAGTAACAGACATCCCGTTGCAAGAGTAAATGCATCAGTAATGGCAATTGATTCAGACTGCTATGCAAATAAACACATTAGTGTGATGTTTTAATTGCAGCAAGATGATTTTACAATCCCTACTAATAAATTTTAGCTATTAGGCTATTTTTAGTGATAGATGAATTTACTTTTTTTTATTTTATGTGTTTTGCATCAATCGAGCTATACGTTTATTTTATGTGTTCTTCAGCTGTTCCTTTCATTTGTAAAAGTTTTCCAATTAAATATGCTGCATTTCTTTTTACCTTTCATTTTACACCCCACATAAAAGAAATAATTTTTACTCTTAACTTTTCAGAGAAGTTTTTAAAATTCATCCTTGATAATTCATCATGAGTAGAGATTTAAAAAATATTTAAAAACTTCCAGTTTTTCAAACATAACTAGGATAACTGAACATTTTTATGAAAATGCTAGCATTTCTAATAAAAATACTTGACTTTAGTTAATATTATAAAAATTTTGTAATATTATGCATTCTTTTCTGTTCTGGATTTAACAGTCATTACACCATTGTGATATTTTATATATTATACACAATATACAAATAATATCTTGAAATTGCCTTTACATATTTTTGTCACAATACAAATATAAATAGTGTGTGTTTTCGGTATTACTATTTAAACCGCCCAAGTTTGGGTTTTAAATTGGTTAATGCATTTTTCACCATTTTCGATTTAATTTTGGTGATGGTAATCGTATTATGTAAGTAATTGACTAAAATAAGTTAGTCTATAGAAATTAAACTCATTATATTTTATAAGAAATAGCGAATTTAAATTATCTAACAAATTTTGCTTTTGTTTCATGAAACTGAAAATCTGTTTAATGTAAAATTTATAACTGAGCCAAACTTCATACTTCGAAAGATAAGAGAAGACGTCAATTTAGCAAACAAAGAAATTTACGAGTTTTGAATATAATAACTTGTTGGAAATATATCAGGAATAAAAACCACTGACTTTTAATTATATACTCTTTCTGTAAATTTCTTATATAAAAAAATACACTTATATCATTAAAAGTTTCAATGTAGATTATTATTTATAATATAATTTACTTTGGTAATTTATAATTTTTAACACACTTTACATGAATTTTTTATTCAAATTATTCTTTTAAAATGCTATTTTTATACTGTATTCCTTTCCTGTCAAACACACACATTAATGCTCTAGAAATAACAGAGGTCCACTTTTATAAAGAGTGTTTTTTTCCAGGTATAGAAGTTTAAGTTGGCATTACTTTCCAAGATGGCGACCGATTTAACAGCTGTCAAGTGATTTATTCTCAGTTTGGTTTGGCAATTCATCATGAATAGACTCACGCCTGAACAACGCTTTCAAATTGTCGTCGAATTTGCCCAAAACGAGATTGCCGTTATTCCCGATTTTCATAAGCGAATTTTGTTTAGCGATGAAGCGCACTTCTGGTTGAATGGCTACGTCAACAAACAAAACTGCCGCATTTGGAGTGAAGCTAATCCACAAGTGTATGTCGAAACACCGTTACATCCAGAAAAACTGACTGTTTGGTGCGCTTTATGGGCAAGTGGAATCATTGGTCCGTACTTCTTCAAAAACGATGAAGGCTACAACGTTACAGTCAATGGTGATCGCTATAGAGACATGATTACTAACTTTTTCATTCCTGAATTGAAAAATAATGATGTCCAGGATCTGTGGTTCCAACAAGACGGCGCAACATGTCACACAGCTCGTACCAGAATTGATTTATTGAAAGACATGTTTGGTGACCGCCTAATTTCACGTTTTGGACATGTGAATTAGCCTCCAAGATCTTGTGATTTAACACCACTAGACTATTTTCTGTGGGGCTATGTAAAGTGATTGGTCTATGCGGATAGGCCACAAACGCTCGACCATTTGGAATACAACATTCGCCGTGTTATTGCCGATATATGGCCACAAATTTTGGAAAAAGTTATCGAAAATTGGACGTCCAGATTGGACTAGATCCAAGCCAGCCGTGGCAGTCCTATGCCAGAAATCATATTTAAAATGTTATGCCACAAGATTATCTTTCGAATAAAAAAAATTCATGTCAATCGAATAATACATCGTTGTTTTATTGCAATTGAAAGTTCTATACCTCTAAAAAAACACCCTTTATTTATCCTTAGCATCGTGATATATCTTAATTATATATTTTCATTCTTCACTCCTTGTATAATCTGGATGTATACTTTATTATATGTTTGTGATGTATTTTTTAGCCTGTTTGATTTAACTTTATCTTCTTTTCAAAGGTTCTTTAAATTATTTATTTTAGTAATTAAGAACATTATTAAGCCTTTTGGAAATAATTTTCTTTACTACTTCAGAGTCAAAGAAAACTACCATTTTTTAATTTCAAAGCAGGTTTCGAAAAATCACCACAAATGCAACTTAATTTTAAATTACATAAACTAAGATCAAGATTGCTTAAAATAAAAGTATAACAAAATATTTCAAACAGTTATTAATATTTACCATCCAAAAATAAATAAATATTCAATGACTCTTACTTTGGGAATTTAGTAGTATGTTCATTCATTATTTTCATACTTTTAAAACTATAAAATTGTTTTGATTTCTTAATTTCATTTAAGTAAAGTAAAGTATATATATATATATATATATATATATATATATTCACGATAAATAACTGCGTAACATTTAAGTAATATTTTATATCATTTGAAATCGTCTAATTCCATATCAGATTCAAAATCGCAGATTTATCTCTCAACCATAGAAAAAATGTGTATTACAGTGTATATGAAAAATACGAGGAAAACAGTTTATTTGTTACACGATTCACAAAATATAATTCAATTGGTGAAATACTCGTCAAAGTAACATCTTACAATCGAAAAAGGAGCCAGTTGTCATGTCAGTCACAATAAATGGAAAAGAATTTCGTATAGTTGGACAATGTCAGATTCTTGACGTTTTGGACAACATTCCTTTATTTTTAGAGATTTGTATATATAAACTGAATATTCAGCAAAAAATAAAACATATAAAAGGGTTATTGAAGCATATTAAACTGTGAGCTGATATGTATATTGATTGTCATGGCAAATTTACATTAATGAATTCCAAATGTATAATTTTTTCTTAACGTAATTATATATATATATATGTCAGGTTTGAAAAGTTTAGGTTCAAAATTAAGGAAGTAATAAATGAAAATAGAGCGAACTCTTTACCATCGCGTAAGGATTTGTGAGTAAACAAGCCTGTTAAAAGGAGCAACGAGCGCTGACGAAGGCGAACGCATACTAGGAAGGACTTGGCTGGTGTCTCCTCGCTGCGATGTTGTATTTGGTAACGCCCGGTTGCGCGGCAAAAGGTCCGCCATGTTAGATTATATATGATGAAAGCGTAATAAAGGAATATTGTGAAGATGATGCCCTCTTCATTTTACCAGCAGGCCTGGGGCCTGACAAGAGTCGACAGGATGATTTAAAGAACTGCAAAATACGCGAGGAAACCAATGGAATGAACTTCAACAATTTTTTTTCTTCGAACGAGCGACTGCATTGAAAACGATACTACCATGGAAGACGACTCTTTCCGGCAGGAGTCACCAGTCAACACATCCAGGGAAACTTTCTTTTTTCCTGAATTTGATCTTAATAAGTTTAGTAGTTGTAAAAGTTTTATGGACTGTTTTGATCAACAATGTTTGGAATATCAAAAAGAAGAACAATGGAAAAAAGCAAAATTTGAGTGGGATGATGATGAGGAATTCTTTTCATCACCAGAGAAATTTACCCCTTTTTCATCTCCTAACCAGATAAAACGTTGGGGGCTTAAGAGAAAGTTTAAAGGTGAATAGAAAAAGACACGTCCTGTGACAAAAGTAGATAAGTTTATCGAAGAAATGAATAAACATTTTCTGATTTAGAAGATACTGAACTTATCATTGATTAGTCTCTAAGTCAAGACTTGGAATCATCTAAATATTCCAAAATATGAAAGAAATAATTTTTGATGAGAAATGATGTATAATTCTTGCAGGTGTGTATCAATTTTTTTCCGATGTTTGAATTCTTATGCACATATATTTTTATAAATCTGTATATTTACAATTTTTTTTTTTTTTGATATATTAAGTGATAATTAATGTTGTAGATATGTTTTGAATAACACATTTGAAAACATAAGGTAGTTATAGAATATAACTTTCATTAAAATTTTTATTTGATATTTGTCACATTTTTTTTTTTTTTTATCTTTCAAATTGAAAATATTTGATCAAAATAAATGATTTCTTTTTTTTTTTATGTTATCTTAATTATAAAATGTTTTTGTTGTACAAACACATTCATTTTTTTGTGTAGGTAGACATGCAATTTTGTAGATAGATGTAATATGTATGAATATTCGATAGTTTATATAAAAGGTAAATTAAATGTTGAAGCAGACATGTTGTCGAGGAACCCTGTATGCCATTATATATCACCCATTTGTCATTTTTAAATACTGATGAAATTATTAAATACCAAAATTCAGAGAACATTAATGATCCAAAATATATAAAAATTAATGATGTATTAACAGTTAAGAAAAAGAATTTAATTAAAATTGTAGTACCGTTATCTTTGAGAGAAAAATTAATTACAACTGCACATGAACAATTTGGTCACCCAGGTGTAAAAAAGATGTTAAAATTAATTTCTCCAATTTACTACTGGAAAGACATTATATTAGACATTTCAAATTTTGTTAAATGTTGTGAAACATGTCAATTGAATAAAAAGTCTACACAAAAAAAAAAGTATGGATTATTGCAAGAAGTTCCTGTAGCAGAAGAACCATTTGAAATGATCTCACTAGACACTGTAGGAGGATTTAATTATCATAATTCACAAAAGAAATACCTGCATATTGTTCTGGATCATGCTACCAGATATGCTTGGACATTTCCATCCAAAAGTGTCACTTCTGAAATTTATACAAATTGCTTAAAACAAATTTTTTCAATTCAATGCCCAAAACAACTTTTAAGTGATAGAAATGCTGCATTCACTTCATCTAAATTTAAGAAATTCTTAAAACATCATAATATTAGACAATTACTAACTTCAGCAAATAGACCACAATGCAATGGAAAGAATGAAAGAGTTAATCAGACATTAGTAGCAAAATTAAGATGTAAAGTTAATTCAACTACAAAAACTCCTTGGACAAAATTATTAGAACAAGTTACATATGAATACAATAACTCGCCACATGATGTTACTGGCTTTCCACCTGCATATTTAATGTTTGGAACTTTGCCATATGATTCGCCATTACCTAATCAAGTAAAATTAAACTATCCACCTATACAACAAGCTAGACAAATTGCAGTAAACAGAACAATTAAGCATCATAAGATAAATAAACAACGGTATGATAAACATTATGTTGATGCAAAATTTAAAGTTGGAGATTTAGTCTTATATCAAAATTTCTCATACCCTAATTCAAGTAAACTTCAATCTCCTTATAATGGTCCTTTTAAAGTTGTCAGGAAACTCTCAAATGTTACTTATGAAATAGATAAACCAAATCAATATACAGGAAAATTAACAGATATTGTTCATTCTACAAGATTAAAACCATTTCATTCAAAATCAATTTCCAGTTATGCTAAATTCTTATTTATATTTGTTATAGAGTTTGTTTTCTCAAACATTGGGGGAGAAGAAGTGCATTGTAATTTTAAAAGAAGTGCATTGTTATTAAAATAATAATAATAAAAGTTGTGTTTAAAATTTGAATTTAAGACTTGTTTACATTATGAAAATCAAAATTATATGTAATTGAATTTGTATTGTATCTTTATTCATAATGAACACATTATGGAAGACTATTTAAAAAAAACAAAAAAAAACAAATAACTAAATTATGGACTGTATGAAAACATTGTGATGAGGTCATTTTACGATACATTGTGTTAGAGTAATTTCATTGTGATTATTTGTGATCAGAGTATATTCTGAAAGTTAAAATATAGTGTATGTGATGTTATGAAGATTTTAGTATGGTTGTATGTTTTTGAAATGAGTTGATTGAGTAGAGATTCTAAATAAACAAAAGAACTGTGAGATAAACAATAATTGTATGAGGAACACTGAACTATGATTTTTCCAAGACAGGACTGTGAAACATTACATTGATTGAACTTTTACCTGTACTTGATATATCTGAAATACCCTTATTTTTCTTTGCATTTTATATTTCTAGTGATATTTTGATATAATGTTGATGTCGTGTTTATTTTGATAAATTTCTGTGTTATAGTTATGTAATCTTTTCTTTTTTGGGAGCTCCTAAAATCATGTTGCTGTTAGTTACTCCATGTATGTCTTTTTTTATGTATTTACTTTACCATTATTCCTAAAATCATGTTGCTGTTAGTTACTCCATATATGTCTTTTTTTTATGTATTTACCATTACTCTAAACTCATTTTGCTATTACTTATTTTATATCTATTCTTTGTATGTATTTATGTACTCATTATATTCCAACATTCAATACCATTTTGAAGTACTTGTAACTTTTCAACATTTATCACTTTATTAACATTGTTTACTATTGGTGCACATTTAGTGAGAATTTCACTTGATCTTATGTTATGTTGTTTAGTACTACTATATTTTTGAATGTGAATTATCTTTCTTATGTTGTTTTTTATTAACCTCATTATTATTATAGTCATAGTGGAAGTATTAGATGTGTGATATTTTTCAGAAAACAATTCTATGTAACACAAAGTTTTATACCAAATTTTTGATACTTTGTTATTCATTATTGCTATTTTTTTGTACATGTTAGGATTCACCAGCCCACTCTTTTACACAATTATTATATCTTCTAGATTTTTATTTCATTTGGGGAATTTGATATCATTGAAATATAATTTTTTTCCCTGGGGACTTGCCAGTCAGAATTGGCCAATCTGGCTGTGCCAGACTTCAGCGGAAGGGGGGAAATTTGTCAGGTTTGAAAAGTTTAGGTTCAAAATTAAGGAAGTAATAAATGAAAATAGAGCGAACTCTTTACCATCGCGTAAGGATTTGTGAGTAAACAAGCCTGTTAAAAGGAGCAACGAGCGCTGACGAAGGCGAACGCATACTAGGAAGGACTTGGCTGGTGTCTCCTCGCTGCGATGTTGTATTTGGTAACGCCCGGTTGCGCGGCAAAAGGTCCGCCATGTTAGATTATATATGATGAAAGCGTAATAAAGGAATATTGTGAAGATGATGCCCTCTTCATTTTACCAGCAGGCCTGGGGCCTGACATATATATATATATATATTTATATATATATATATATAATGTAATAATTCCCTCTAATATTCTTTTTAGTGACTTTTAATTATTTGGTTCAGTTCTTCAGTACCCGTGTTTAGTTATTTTAACTTGCCTGCCCGCTCCCGCGTGGTCGAGATTTTAATCGTTATCGAATAAGATTGCGTCAGAAAAAAAGTCACGCGATGTTTACCATTCATTATAAAAAGAAAAAGTTCTTTTTGTGTGTGTGTTCCTAGCTCTCTTGCTATTTGTCTTCACGATGTATTAATCTGATGCAGTTCCTGTGTTTTGTGTCTTCTTGCCTGATTCTTGTTATGTTGGAAAAAGCTATGTGTTAAATATTTAATAAACCAGATTTACCATTTCAAAAGAGTGCCTCGTCAATGTTATCAAATATAAAACATCAAATTCTGAAGAATTTTTTCCTTAATGAGGTGTTTTGCAAGTCCTACAGTTGGTGTAGCTTCTTCATAAGAATTTATCGCTAGGCGGACACTTGATTAAAGAATTTTCTTTTATTTGCCTCTCCTGAGTGTTTTGAGAATTTATTCAAAATTCTTCTTGTTATTATTATTATGATTTGCACACATACATACACATCTTCTAAGTTATCGAAGATTGATTCAAATTTAATGTTTTTTCCCCTACTTGAGTTTAAATGGCACTCTTTTAATTCGAGTCATATCAAGTCTAAACAACATATCAGTCTAAATAACAAACAAGTCATATCAAATCCCTCAAGATTTTATTTCAGGTCTCACACCATGCAGTTAAATTTATTTATTCATACATATATGCACAGAAAAAATCTTTTAACACAAAACTGAAAGGACTGAAATATTTTTTCGCGTTGAAAGAATTTCGTGCTAAAGGTTATTAATATATATATATATATATATATAGATCGATCGATCGATATATATATATATATATATATATATATGTATACATATATATATACATATATGTATGTATACATATATATATATGTATATATATATATATAGATAGATAGATATATATTCAACAATTTTTTTTATTAGAGTACATTTTTATTTATATAAATATATGTATATATGCTTGTATTCAATAAATATCAATGAATCTAAAACCTTTATAAGAAAAAAAAATTTAAAAAAGAAAAACCTTTCAAATTTTTTTTTAAAAAAAAGCATTTATTGAGTTTTTGTGAAACAATTTAATATTTTTCTCTGCATTGTGTTTTTTAGCATCAATTAGTTAAAAAATACTTCGATGCCGTCCATTTTGTTATTCATTTCATTATTCATAATATAGAGTTAGTCTACATTATGCAGAGTTAGTCTTTATTAATACAAAACGGAAATATTTGCAGATTTCCGTTTTTGTCTCCTGTGTTTGTCCACATCCTTAAGAAACTCCATCGTCATTTTAAACGAAAGAGTGGTTTGATTTCTCTCTGATATCTCTGCGATGGTTCTCTTAATTTTTTTTTAAATGGAAAAAGAAGGAGATAAAATCTCACTGATTTTTACTCACATTGCGATGTACTTGTCAATGAATTCCAAAATTAACTGAGGAGAGATTAAATATTTTTGTGTTGCGTTTGTAGGAGTGGCGGATGGGGAGAAAGTAACTAAGGAAAACTACACTGCCTCATGTCAGAGGCTTTTCCGAGAGTATTACAGAGCAAATTTGACCTTACTCTACGAAACATGTGGAACCATATTTTCTTTCATTTCACATTCGTCTTAAATATCTCCTGTGTGACTGCTATTTTTCGAAATTTGTTCATTCCCAGAAGGGAAATCTTTTCGTGTTAAGCAATTCTCGTTTCTTGTTACGTGAAAAACAATTAAAAATGCATAGCCATTTGCTGTGACAGTCATATTATTTGGAGTTAATCGTTACTTCGTTTTTAAACGTTTCTGCGTTAAACGTATTTCATTGCATGTATGACAATTTTCTAACAGATAAATTTCATTACTAGAAAAGAAAATGATAAATTAGAAAATGGATCAAATTAAAGCAATTTTAGCTTGAATTCTATATCATATTTTTATTCACATATAATTTTGTTTTAAAATATTTTACTATCGATAATCGTATACAGCAGCAAATAACTTGTTTACAGTATTCTTACTAAGGTTTAATCAATATCTATCCTCTTCAATCAAATGAAATTCAATCCGGCAAAATCCTTGTAATAGCGATCCAGTTAAAAATAAAATAAAATAAATAATAATGAGGGGGGAAACACGATCATGCATAGGAAAGCTGAGGTCTTGGATGAAATTATTGAGCTATTTATATTTAGAACGCAAAACATTTTTATCAATCTCAATGTATTTGAATATTTTTTACATAAATTATTATTTTTTTTGCGATATGATTCAAAACAATTTTCTTGACAAAGAAAGGAGAGAAATATTGACGAAGTACTTCCTGAATCGATAAAAAGAAGAAAATTCTATGAAAATTAAAGGTTACGAGTGAGAATAATGAGGGGTTACGATCAATAGAATACGTTATTGTGAAAACTGCATTGACTTCCTTTTTTTGCAATCTTAAAGTTTAGAATTTGCATTTTTTTTTTCACAGCGACGGAAACGTCAATAACAAACGGATGCTACTTTATAGAATTTTTATTATTTTACTTTGAGTTTCTTTCACTGTGTCAAAAGAATAGAATACAATTGGTTTAAGTCTCTAAAAGAATTCCAAGGCTCAATTTTTTTGTGCTATGCATTAACAACACCTGACAACATAATGCATACTTACAATTCTTAATAATGCCTGGTATTAATACATTATCCAGTAATGTGGAGTCGTAATTATGCATTCTGAAGCTTAATAATTAATATTAAGTGAATCTATATTTTAAGAAAACGGTTTTAACATCATTTTAAACACATAACTGTATTTATCCAGTTACGCACTTCTACACATACAAAAATACAAGACTCGTTTAGCAGAACATTTAAGACAGGTACTTCATAATTAATAAATAAAAAAATAAAATTAACTTCATTATTTGTCTAACATCGTTATTCATTCCACAAGTATGCTTCCCAAGCAAAATCATGTTTGCAAAAACAGAACAAAACTTTCTTTACGTGAAAATGTTTACATTACGAAATCCTACTTTCTAATGAATGTTTCCGGAAATTTATTCATGAGTTTCTATTTATCTTGATCGAAAATTTCGTTTAATTAGTTTTTGAAATCATTTGGACTGTGCGTGTGATATATACCAAGCCTTCTAATTTTCTTTCGAAATGAAACCCGATAGAAGAAGTTTTATACTTTAAATTAAACTTGGCTATAGTAATTAAGTACGAATATTAAAAATCCTGATCATTTGAGCTCCACTGGTTTCGGTTATTAAGCAAAGAGATTAAAATTCCTTAACATTGAATTTAATGAATACATATTAAGCGCAGTAAAGAAAAAAAATAAAGTAAAAATACTTTAAGAAATACAATAATAATAATAATAATAATAATAATTTTCCTAAGAATATTAGAGTTTAATAAATAAATTTGTTTCGTGATTATATATCTTTTACTGGGGTTTAATCAGAAAAGCTTGAAATTGTAGGAATATTTTTATTTCAATTTATGTAACGGGATATTTAAAAGGCTAACCTATAATGAATCACTACAATAGCTAAAAAAATTATAATTTATTCATAATTTTCTCCAGGGCTTCAAAGCGTAGTAGTAAAAAAATTACAACGAATACGCCAAAATAGAACATTTGAGAGAATACAAAAACATTTCCTTTTTATACCTTACAAGTATGAAAATGGAAGGTATGTACAAATACAAGAATGAATGAATGAGTGAATATTAACACCGCACTGTACAGCTGAACGAGGGCTTTTGGCGATGGACCCCGTAATTTTGAACCATTATCATGTGATAAGGACGACACCTGAGCTGACACCCCCTCTCCTAACTACCACATCACACCAATGGGGAGACGTTTGAGCTGTGGCAGCTTTAAAATGCATCAATCCCCTACACGACGGGTCTTCAGTGGCACTAGTTTTGAACTCATGACACTCCGGCCACGAGTCCGTTACCTTGACCATTAGGTTACCGTGGCGACAACATTTTGTTGCCACGTCATACACATAATTGTGATAGTCCATTTCCTGCTACACTTTACTAAATACGATACTAATGCTATTGTAGCACGTGTTATCCTTTCATGCAGATCTTCTACATCACGTGGTAAAGGGGTTAATAAAACCTGGTGTGATGCATAAGACCAAATTTTTGGATAACAAATAAAGAATAACAAGTGCTGTCAATAAAATTTATATTATCTTGTTGAGTAGAGTGTGGCAGGAAATAAGGCGTGTAACACATAGAATATATGTAAGGTTATATATATATATATAACATGAAATGTCTTTATCTTCTGTGAAATGTTCCTTTTTACGTATTCACTGTATTGCTTTTACAATGGTACTTCAAAATCCTGCAGGAAATTTTGATGAACCTTGTATACCAGGGATGGTGAACCAATATAGGGCACGTCAATTACTTGGGCGTAGATAGCATTTTAGTTTAAAATAACACAGTTCTCTCACTATGAAGTATTACTTATAAACGCGAATGATCAGTCACGTTTTTACAGACATAGGTCAACATTTCAAAGAATTTAATGTAAAGCCTCAAGACATAAATAAAAAATATTATCTTTAAGAGGGATCTCAATTCTGTTGATGCTAAATTGCATATTTTCAAAAACGATATTATTACAAGAAACTACTAGTACTTCCCGAACTTGAAAAAATCAGAAGTTATTCAAGAACTTATTTCCATAATTATTATGTACCCTGATGTGACTTCGTTTGATAAACTGAACTCGATTGGGAGAAATTGAAGAATTTGAAATGCAACTGTGCTTAATTTCCAGTCTAGTTTAATATGCATTTAAAAATTTGTTAAAACAAGAAAAATGTTGGAATTGATTGAAACAGAAAATTAACAATCAATACAAGTAAAAATATCAGTAACGAAATTTTGGAAACATAGAATTTGATTCCAGATACATTTAACAGTTTGAAGAGGCTGGCTCATGCTTTTTTTAATCATATTTTCATCTACCTATGCCCGAGAATTATTATTTTCAGCGATGAATAACATTTAAGACTAAATTAGAAAACCATTTGGCAGATGACTAATTCAGCATGTGTTTTGCTAAAAATAACATCTTACAACCCAATGTAAGTTATTTGTCATCTGATCGCTAACAACAGAAGTCACACTAATGTTACTTTGATTTGAATTACACGTATATCCAAATTATTTAATGCTTGCTATACAGTGCAGAATGTATATTTTAATAGTAAATAAAAAGTTTTGAGTGGTTAGTGTATTTCATTTATTTATTTTTTCCCAAAAATCTCAAGTCAAAATTATTTGATGGCACATCTATACCACATCAAACACTTTTTTAGATAAAAAATGGCATGTTGATCCAAAAAGGTTCACTACCCGTGCTGTATACTCACTTTAAAATGAATATTTAGATTATGTTATTATGAAGATAAAAAGAAGCAAAGCAAAGTTTTCACTTCAAAAATATTAATCAGAATTCCAAAAATAAGATGCCCGGAAAATAAATACTTAAAAACATTAGTTATCTTAAGCCAATATTCTTCTAAAAACAAAAGAGGTTGACTTTAAGAAATCGAAGAATATGAAGTAGGAACTGAACATGACAGTTGAAGAGAAATATGTTATTGGAAAATCTGGATAGTTTGTAAACAATTTATGATTTATTGATTTACCTTTTTTTCCCTTCTTGAATCTTTGGAAGAAACGTATCAAATTTGTGCTGGAGATTTTGGAAATTGTTCTTTTTTTCCTTCGAAAGTCGAAAAAAGAAATTTTCATTCCAAATACTTTGCATATGCACAGGGTAAAGTTGAATCTGCCACATCGGTCTAGGACATTAAAGGTTCTATTCGTATAAGTTAGTAAAATAGATCCTAAGGAAATATTTTAGGCCACAAAATAGAAAAAGAATTCAATACCAGATTCACTTAAAATTTCTCCCGTTTTCTTAGATAGAGAATTTCTATTTCTCTCGTTGCCATTTTCTCCTTCTTTCGAATTCAAAGTAGTTTTTCTTTTAAAACCACTCAACCATAATTGTTTTTTACAATTTTGTGTCTGAATAAAAGAAAACTATATTATTTGTATCTTATTCTTGAATAGCTAGTGTTTACCACTTTAGTTTATTCAGACATGTAAGCAAACAGAATGGAAACTGTAAATAAGATTATATATCATAAAATAAATGAAACTAAATTCTATTTTACATATTTAACTTTAATTTTACTATACAAATATCCTTATATTTAATTCCAAAGTGATTTTTAGATAGAATGCTGCGTTTACTTCTTGGATTAAAATTTTAACTCATGAGAAAGAAAATATTTCGAATAGTTATTATAAAAAAGTAAATAACAGTAAAATGAATTTAAAAGATTTACAAAACTAAAGAAATGAAAACTACTTTGTTTCAGTTTTGATTAAGATGAAATATACCAATTGAAAAATAACAATAATATTCGAGCACGATTTTCTTTATATTTAATTTATAATAATTTTCCTTCTTAAGCTCAAAGTATCAGAAGAAATTTTTAGTGAAAAACATATTCATTTATGCTAAAACAAAATTTTGAGAATTTAATGTTATATATATATAAATTTTTAAAAAAACCCATTTAATCTGAAATACAATTAGTCAAACTGTCTCATTTCATACTCTTTATTTATCACCACGTTTGGTAAAGTTCTTAAGAGTTGATAATCCAATATTTGCAATGCGTTTAAAATTATTTTAAGACATCAACTTAAATTAACGAAACAAAACATACATTTCACTTTATCAAATTTAAATGCAATTCATAAGAATTAACTTTTTATATGTGACCTTATATGTTTTTCTCCTTTGCATTATTAAAATGTTTCTATGAAGATAAACAGTTCTTTAAATTAAACAATTTTTTTTACTCCCAATCTCATATCTGGTTATATTTTTATTTATAATGCTATTTCCAATATTTTTAACTTTAAATATTTATTCTTAATATCAATTTGTATAACATGCAAATCGTGTTATTTATTTCAACTATCTAATACTTAAATCTATAAAATATATCCGTAGATATTTTTTTAGGGTTAATAAAATTTCTTGTATGTATCTTGAAATAACACGAAACTATAATATTTCCGAGCTATAAAATATCAGGAAACATTGCAGTTAGTAGAACTGTGAACTATAAAAACAAATGACAAATTAACGAACGAAATGTATATCAACTCTTTTTAATAAGAATTTTGCATTCGTGAAGTTTTTATTTATGCTACCTATTTTTTGTATTTGTTGTACCTATACATATCTATTGAAATGAAAAGAAGAAAGCCATGCTATTTCTAAGCAGAGGGCAAAATATTGAAGTATTGTAAGCATATATAATGAATTTTGAATAACATTTACACTTTGAGAATGTAATTATTTGAGAGCCGCTTTTGGTTATTCTAAATCTCATAGCTAAAGTATACTTTAAAAAAATCCATCGCTTTTAAATAACGAGAGCACCTGCCAACATTTTATTTTCATTATTATTTTTTTTTTTGCTAATTTACTAAATGCCATTATTAGTTACATTTTCGAAAAAGTTAATAAGCTTAAAATTTTTCTTTGAGATGAGTTTATAGATGTTCTGAACAGGAAGTTCAACACGCTTAATTGAGATTAAATTTAGTTACTTCAAGTGTGTCAACTAAGAAATTGTTTTGAATATTTTTGCTTGTCTCTATAGTAGGGGTGTCCAACGCGTGGCCCGCAGGCCACATGTGGCCCACCAGTACTAAGTAGCGGCCCCCTACTATTTTTTAAAAAATTTTAAATATCAGATTTTTACAGTTTTTTTCATTTTGAAATTTATTTAAGAGGAAATTTTTATATATACATCTACAATGTATTTGCCTGTTACCTGTTCATGTTTTAAAATAAATCCTTTTTGATTATAGAAATGTCCTTTAGATTAAAATAGGTTTATATCTCCTCAAACAGTTACATTTGATTTTACTATAGTAAATTACTTTTTTAATAAATTTTGAATTGCATTATGTGCATATCCTTTACTATGGATGGTACATGATTCTCTGTATGTGCGACTTTCGTTTTTCCTCCTTCTTTTCTGTTTAGAGTGCCCAAAAAGCAAGATGCAGTCAGAGATGTTTTTAAAGTTTAAAAAAAAATCAGGACGGTTAAGATAAAGAACAATGTATACTTAATCGTTTGCGAATGACAACACTATTAAATTTCAACAATGAATAACGAAAGATCAATTCAATAGGAACACTGTAATTCTCAAGAAAATGGCAACACACTATAATATTTTAAGCATTATTTGATAATTGCATTATTATATTATCTAAACATTATTATATTATCTATGTCTGTATACATGAAAAATAATGAAAACAATAATAATAATGCATTCTGTTTTAAATTTTCACTCCAATAAATGTTTTTTTTTGTTTCAAAATCTGATATAAAGATATATATTTTTATGTGTAGCCCGCGAGATTATAATGTTTTTCCGAAGTGGCCCGCAAGGTCATTTGGGTTGGACACGTCTGCTCTATATTAATGCAAATATGATTTCATGAAAAATATTTAATAATTTGAATTTTTTAAATTCAATGGTTGCTTATATTTTCTTATGTAAATTAGTTTATTTTTAAAAATAAAACACTATTATTATACTATAAACATAATATGTAATATGGAAGTATTTCTTTTTAAATTCGATTGTTTCAAACTCTAAAATTTCAATTCGATGTAAGAAGATTGAAATCGTTTACTCCCTTTTCAAAAATCTTACGCGGATCGGTTTTGCAATTTTTTTGTTTATTTGCTTAATAATTTATCACTCTTAAAGTCATTGATACACAAATGTAAGATGTATGGAAACTTGCAAAAGTCTTTCAAAACTGTTATAAACATACATAAAACATTTATTGTACTAAATTACAAGCACTGGAAAATCATAAGTAGAGATAGAGTGAAAGTGATTACACCAAAGCTATTATATGAGAAGGTTTCTTTGAAAAGATTTAATATGTACGTTGGACAAATATCAATCTTGTAGGTAATCCAGAAAAGTGCACTTTACCCTTACAAAACTCTGGTTACAACGGAATATCTCTAAAGAGGAATTACGAGTTACTGAACAATACCCATAAAAAGGAAATTCTAGTTACAAAGGACTCTCCTGAAAAGGAGTTTCTGTTTACAAATGTACTTTATTCCTGTATGCACTTAATTTCTGGTTGCAGTCGTTTTTAAGTCGAAGTAAAAATTTCTTTGAATATTATTAACATGGATTGAATTGAAAATCTAAGTACTGATTTATAAAACTCATGTACACTAATTTTTTTCAAGGAAAAATAAAATAAATGTCAGATTATAATATTTGAAGTTAAAAAACTGTTTAGTTAATCTTTCTCTTTATTCCTCTCTCACACACACCAACAAGTTTTATAGTGATGATAAAGTATTAATTTCTTTTTCTCCCTTTTATCATGAATTTTAAAAATATTAGAAAACTATAATATAAGTAATAAAGGAATTTTTCATAATATAATTGGGGAGAATGCCTAGGCATTATAAGAATAATTTTTTCAACAAGCAGAGCATATCACAAAAATCTATGTTGTTGTTGCTCGAGGCTAAAAATCTGTTTATCAATTGTATTAACACTAGCATATGTATCATAATCTTTTCACTCTAAATACAGGAATTACGTTTGATAAATTTACTCAATAAGTATTTCAAACAAAATGCTTGACATCTATAAATAAAGATTAATACCCACCTGTCTTCCAAATATGTTATCGATTTGAATATGTTAGTTCAAAAATTTATTTTTAAATGCCCCTTCTTTCAACTATTTGTAGATGATTAAATATCCACTTCTATACAAATAGTAATATCTTTTCGTGAGCCCACCTATCAACAGCAGTTGTTCTAGAAAGGTCGAAAACCCCACGACCAGCAGATTGCGTCTTTAAATGCAGCTGCTTTGTAAAGAAAAGGAATTCACTAAGTTAATAAATAACAAGAATAACCCATATCTGCAACGCACACATTGCTTGTTCTCATATTCAAGAAAACAAATAACGCTGAAAAGAAATATTATTCATATATTCAATGTTCTATATTTAACATTAATTATTTACGATGATTACATTATTTTAAATGAGAACAATTTCCAAATCATGGGATAATATATTTCATACATATTCTCAAGAAATGATGAAATGTTTTGAAACAATTTGAATAAGAATCTTATAAATAAGTACAAAAAAAACCCATTATTTTTAAATGAAAATTATTTCTCGTTCTGCTTGTGGCTCATTATTTATCCAAATCGGTAATTTCAAAATCACATCTTACATTATTTAAATATTATGAACAGGAAAGTAATATTTATTAAGAAACAAATTGAATAATAAATTTATTTTTTAAAACTGAAAACGATATATATATATATATATATATATATATATATATATATATATATATATATATATATATATATATATATATATATATATATACATATAAGAAAAAAAACTCATGAACATTTTACATTATTCATTTTTGTTACGTAATAGATTTAAGGTTGAAAAATAATCTCAAATAAATAAAATTTCAGCAATAAATGTCTTAAAAGATATATTATACATTATTGATGTTTTATATTAAAAAAGAAATATGGCTTATGTTCTCAAAGAAAGTAAATAAAATTCAAAGAAATACGTTTGGTTTTATTTCTCATTTAGTCGAGCGTATATGGTAAGCTGAACTTTACAAAAAAAAATATTATTTTGAGAATGTTCCATTCCAAATAGTCGAGAGGCTTGGAATATTCTTCCCTGAACATATACGAGACAGATATAAGCACATCATAAATTTAAAAGAAACACGATTCTGGGTAGAGTAAGTAAGATTCCAATTTCAAAAAGCTGCTTCTGGCATTCGAGATGACAAATTTTAACCGTGGTGTATGCATATTCTTTGGTTTCTTTAGGCATACATTTTCTTTTAAAACCTCAAACATGAAAAACAGAAGAAAAAATAAAGAATGTGTATAAAAAATAAACATAAAGAAACATTATGATGGGACCCCAAATCGCTATTTATGCTTTTGTTTTTCGTGGTTCGGAATTCTTTAATTTTTTAAAACTTGTTTTGTTTATTGCAAATAAAGAATGTAACTCTTTATGCTCGATTTCCCTCATACGATGATGGTTTTTTCTTCCTTTCTCTCAATTCTAAGAGAGGCTATATATCATATATGTTTGGATTCACAAATCTTTTGATATGCGCATATTTTTTACTCTCATTCTTCTTGGCAGTTGGCCAGGTTCTCCTTTATAAGAGATTCCATGCTGGGTATATTTCTAAAAGAACCTATAGAAAACCCTAGGAATTGTTGCTTACAAAGAAGGTGTAGGGAACAATCGTAGCAATGTATTTTGTATCGGTAGTATTGACTGAGTTGGAAATAGAAGAGTTCATATACAGAGCGGCGACTGTTTGTTTATTCAAGTATTGTTGGAGAATACTTTTTTGAAACGGCAAAATCTTATTGACCTACCATGAGATGCTTACCGTCCACACCTATAAAAGGATTACTAGAAAAAAAGAAATAGACATTTTTTGTGGATATTTCTACACATTTCTTTCATAAAAATAGTTATTTCTGAAGCTATTAGCAAATACTACTTATAAAAGATTGTATTTTAACATTTGTAGTAAATTTGCCATTATATTTCTCATTGACAACTATATTTATAGGGATTTTTTTGAAGCAAAATGTTTAATTCTCCACAAATACCACTACAGGAATTCAGTAGAAAAGCAAAATGCGCATAGTTATATTACCAAAAGTCTTTTCATCGCAATAAATAACATGTATATGTGGGAAATATCATAAGCAATCACTTATCTTCGATAACATTTGTAAACTCGTGAGTTCTTTTCCGACCGTGTTCGAATTGTGACAAGAAAATAATTGCAGACAGGATTTGGTCCCACTGTTTATTCCATACCTTCTATGGGACATTTCTTAAAATCAAGAATATATTGAGATGTTACAGGATTACGATACATCGTTCAGCCGTGTCTACTTTTCACGACCCCGGCTTTTTTCGTCACCCTCTCTCTTCTCTCCCGTTCCGACCTTTTTCTCCTCCGTCGTTGCCAGATCCTTTTCTCTCTATCCTCTCTCGTTCGACCTGTTGCCAGGTGCAGGCAGCTGTTCCTTACACGCCCCACCTAAGAGTAAAATTTGCCCCTTGTGGCTGATTTTACCATATCAGACACCAGGAACAGAAAATTCACAAACCGTGACACAGAAAATCCACAAACAGAACACACAATAATTGCAACAGTCAAAAGTCTTGATGATTGTTCTAGTGAAAGTTCCTTAATACAAACACATGAAATAATATGAATAGTTCACCTAATTGAAATAAGTGACTATGTTCCCAGAAAGATCTAAACTGTAATGGGATTGCAAACAGATACATGGAAAACACATCATACAAAAAAACAACACTAAATATATACATTACAGTTTTTATCTTAATCTAGACAATGTTTATTTCATTAACTCATGAATGAATGCTCAATGAGTTCACTAAATCTATATTAAGTTCACAGTAAACTTTCCTACGGCTCTAATTTGCCTTTGGCCAGTATGATTTCCGACCCAACCCATCCTAATACAAAGTTAATTCGCTTTACACGATTTTTCCAAATTTGCATCAGAAGGTCTATATCGACTATTCGAGATATAACAAACTGCTCTAACATTCTTAAAACCTGAGCCGTAAAATTACATCCATAAGAAGTGTATTCAATCTTAAACCTCACTTTTTTAGTCATGCAAATTCCAACCGACATAAAGCATGCGGCATAATTCTTCGTGAGAGAACGACAGAAATACCACTTCCACAAATCCAGTACCGTGACCCACGATGCTGCGCTATTCTTTTCTACAAAACCTTCCCTTTTCGACAAAAGATAAATCTCGGTTCTCGAAAATATGTTTAACCAAGCTTCACAGGTTACCTTCGCACTGAGACTAGTCAACGGCACAGCCTCGCCCCACCTAGTGTGCTGATCAACCAGACGTAAAATATATTTATGTCCCTTTAAGCTTGGCGGATCAATTGGACCTATCAGATCCATATTCCCCACCTCAAATGGCAATTCAGGCCTTGCCACAGGTGTACTGGATGATCGGTCTTTAATCCTAACCGATCGAGTGAGCTGACATTCTTTACATGACTCACAAAATTTCTTCACATCGGCCCTCAGACCCTCCCAAAAGAAAGAATACTTTATTCGTTCAAGCGTCTTCTTGGGACCTATGTGACTACTGAACACGGAAGTATGCGCTAGTTTCAACACCTCAGTTCTTCTGCACTTCGGAATTACCAGCTGCCCAATACTCTCCCCGAGTATTTTCTCCCTACGAAATAGATATCCATCTACTTCATAGTAGTTTCATTTGCCTTCCTTAGCATACTTCCAAACCAATGCTAACTCGGCACAACACTCCTGTTCGGAACGAAAACTATCAGCCACCATGATTCCTTTATCCATCTCAGCGGTCACCTCTTCATCCTTAGTACCCAATGTTCCCACTTCATTCCGACATGAAGTAATATTCCTTTGAGAATCCTCAATGTGATCCTGTGCTTTCTCTGGCAGAATACCCGACGAAACCTCGGTTTCATCTACATTTCCTAAGTCAACCCTCAGGTCCTGAGAGCTTTGAGCCAGTGAATTCTCTTCACTCTGGGCTCCTCCCAACATATCCAAAACCTCTGGTGGAAGCAACACGTCTTCTACTTAAACTTCTGCCAAAGCACATAACACTTGCTGGTGCACCACATTAACCTGGCCACCGGTAGCAAGACCAATTGGAACATATACTAAAGGACATTTAACCGCTGGACCGAAAATACCTTTCAAATAAATCGTGGAAGCTCCTTCAACCGATATTCCAGGAACTAAGTCTTTCTTGATAACAGTAATTTCCGTACCAGAATCCAATAACGCATGGACTAACTTCCCATCTACACTGATAGATGTTTTCACTAATTTACTTAATTTGTCTTCAATAGCCCGTCTAGGAATGACTTTACCTAGCACATCAACTCTAGCAGCTACCGTCCCATCTACCAATTCCGTCCCTTCTGTTGACACCGTATTCACATTAAGTCTTTTATTATCTACCTCTTTGTTTTTCGGACAATCCCGCTTAAAATGTTTATCTGATCCGCAGGTGAAACAAGCGAATTTTTAATTTCAGTTACTTGACCTTTATCCAAGTTTTTCCTAGAAGAAAAATTATCTGACTTTTTCTCCCCAAATGGCTGTTTACCCCAACTACCATTAAAACTTCTCTTTTCACTATCATTCCATTTAGCTCTCTCAGGTTCATCGTAGGATTTCCCTTTGGAAGCATAAAATATATCACATTGTTTGCCCAAGTCCCTGGGTTTGTACCATTCTTCCCCTTGGAGCACACCAATATGAGTCGCCGTCTCAGAATCCAACATTTCAAACATTTTATCTGCTACGATCAGTTGATTAACTGACTCAAAATCATTCGCTTCTCTTAACTTACAGTAGTATAACCACATCGATGTTAAACGGGACGCGAACTGAGAGAAAGTTTCGTCAGAGTTACGTTTGGCCTTTCTAAAATTTTCTAAACATATTTTTGGGGAGAGGGTTCATACTCCTTGAGCACAACCTGTTTTAAAGATTCGTAATCTTTTAATTCTTCTTCGCCTAGGTTAACTAATAAGTTTGACACTTTGTCTCCTAACATGCATAACAAAACCTTCGGTTTTAACTCGTCGCTAACCATTTCACTAGCGAAAGCCTTTTCAAGACTAGAAAAAAAATAGTCCCACCCGTCTGATTTATTGGGTACCTTTACAGTTAAGAGCCTAACCATTTTAACTATTTCATCTAAAGATTTTACACGTGAGGTTTGACCATTATTTTGAGTAGCACTCTGATTAGCGTTCCTAGATAATTCTATTTCCAAGCGTAATTTTTCAATTGATAATTGTTCTTGTCGTTTTAGTTTTTGCTGCTGTTCTGTCTCTAATCTTTCGGCTGTAATAACTTCCAATAACTCTTTTGCCTCTTCCTCCTTGTAATATTTACTAGAGATTATTAAATACCTTAAAACAATTTTAGACATAGACGGATCAGGTGACTCATCTAAGTCCCGCGCTAATTGAATTAAATCAATTTTCTTACTTCTAATGAGAAATGCCATTTTTAATCAAGCTAAACCTAATGCCAAATTACCTTCTGACAAATTTAACTACAAACACTTAAATGACCTAGTACTATATATTTAACAAGCAAGAAAAATTCTACTCGTTTTTTTTCTAAGAGTACTCAAATTCCAGAAACACAATACGAAATATGTTTACAATAAAACTTATATGAGACACAGTTATTTGTTACTATCAGAACGCAGAACCTTTTTAAAAAAAAACACACAATTAACAACATACTTTAGCTACATTACCATAGAATTATTTCTCAAATCATAAATCTACTCTTAGTTTCTTTTTTTTTAATTAAAAGAAGAATCTTATGCAGGAAACAAAAAACCAATATACATATACATCCTAAATTACAAGCAAAGGAAATAACCTCAGATTGCATTAAACTATCAACTAACTGACAAATTGCAACACTTTTACTTAAAATGAAAAACTATCATATAATATTAAAAAAAAACATGCCATATTCTGAGTCATAAATAACCTACAAAATCTCTTATTTCCAACATTTTAACAGGAAGTCCGTCTACTTGAAATACATATACACATTTTTTTTTAATGGATATTTTTTCACCCACACAAACATACATTTTTCGCAACCATTATTTCAAGATAAATAATTCTAATTCTTTTTTTTTAAAAAATTCTGCAAACTGAATTGTCATGCAAAACACTTTCTATACCCAGATTTTAATTTTTGAGACAGCTTCCAAACAGTAAAGAATGATGATAAAAAAAAATTATAGTTTAACACTAGAATTCTAAATACCATATTTTACAACATTTAAAATAATATCCTATCATTTCCAGGTAAAATAAGTACACAATTTTCTTATTTCATCTACACAATAATCCAACAACATAGAATATTGCAACAAACCAATGAACTTTTCTTTTTTTTCAGATATATCTGCTTTTTCTATTTTATTTTTAAAAAAACAAATTAAATATGACTGCATCCCATTACTTTTTTAAATATTCACACAATATTTTAACTTAGGGGAACAATAGCCACCTACCTCGACATGAAAGCTGTTTCAGTACTTGAACACTTTTCAGATCACGGCTCCATTCATCAGAAAATGAAGAAAAATACGACATCTAATCGTTCATATCCCAACTCGGTAGGTGATGGTAAAACTCCATATGAAGAAGGTCTTGTTTTTTTTCACTTGAAACTGCTGCAAGGCAATTCCCGGGATGCACGTGGTCATCAACTTGAAGATACACTGCAGGGTTCTATTTCCTTGTTAAAATTTTTATTTCAAACTGAATGTCCACTAGAACCTTGTTCACAATTATGTAGTACGAACACCGATCAATTTGAAATATTTTGTTCATTTAAATTCTGCTCCATTGCATCGCACTTCTGACACCAGTGTAAACTCGTGAGTTCTTTTCCGACCGTGTTCGAATTGTGACAAGAAAATAATTGCAGACAGGATTTGGTTCCACTGTTTATTCCATACCTTCTATGGGACATTTTTTAAAATCAAGAATATATTGCGATGTTACAGGATTACGATACATCGTTCAGCCGTGTCTATTTTTCACGACCCCGGCTTTTTTCGTCACCCTCTCTCTTCTCTCCCGTTCCGACCTTTTTCTTCTCCGTCGTTGCCAGATCCTTTTCTCTCTATCCTCTCTCGTTCGACCTGTTGCCAGGTGCAGGCAGCTGTTCTTTACAACATTCATAATCCGAAACATTTTTACCAAGCTTTTCTCATTACCCAAATGTATATATTTTTGTTTATTTCGGATTATTAGAAAGATACATGGTATTTTTCCTAGAATCCTAAAACAAACAGAACTATGCATAAACTATTTTACTGACAAATATCCCTTGCATAAATCCAGGTAGGATATATTATTTTTTAAAACATTTGAAATGGCTTAAGAATATGGAAGTCACGGGTAAGATTAAAATATATTTCTGTTCTTTTGTACTTATTAAAAGCATTTATATTATATTAAAAAAATACTTCAGCTTTATTAAACACTGGAATGATTTAAAATAAATTTGCTTTGGTTGTGCTTCTGCAATTTAAGTGGAAAGACATTTCAATACGCGCGATGCCTACAAATGAAAAACATCAATAAATTCAATTTAAGTATTGTCTGTGTGTTGGTAAAAAATTATTTGAGGTTTCAAAAACAATGAATTAAGCAATATTTCAATTTCTCATATTTCATTTCTTTTCCTTTCTTTTTATTCGTATATATATATATATGTGTGTGTGTGTGTGTGTTTGTGTGTGTGTGTGTGTGTAAGTGTGTGTGTAAATATATCACTTTTCTCACTTGGTATCTTATTTTATTTTATAATAATAATAATATATATATATATATATATATGTGTGTGTATGTATGTATGTATACACAAATATGGACATATATTCTTATAAACGGAAATATTTTATAGATTTTACGTATTTAGCCACCAGCAAATTCCGACTCCAATAAAGACCAAATACCATTTTAAAGAGCAAAGTTAGCTTTTAGTAAAATTGAAAACTTTCAAAAAGTATTACAAATTGTTAAAAATTCAATTACAAAATGGCTGGACAAATAAAATTAAACCAACGGTCTCATCGGAACAAGAGCTGCTAAGCTCTCTCTCTCTCTCTGCTTGACTCTACTTTGCGGAAGAATTACTCATAGTTGAATGCCGCGTGTTGAGATAACGTGGCGACGATCAGGTTGCCACACGTAAGGGAAAAATTGATTTTCATTGTAACTAAAACTTATTTTAGATGGATAAATGTTTTTAATTTAAATTGTGTTTACTTTGCATTAAAGATGTTTTAAGTTAAACAAAAACAATATTGATTTCAGGCTATGAATTAACATTCTTGAAATGATTTCGTGATTGCATCAGTAATTTAACTTTACATCTGTCGTTTATGGTGAAATAAAATAATGACAATAAAATTATTTTATGACATTTACATGAAAAAAATGCTTTTTATTTTACCTTTATTTATTTCAGCTTTTATGGATTAGTCCAGCGTTTCTCAAACTGTGGGTAGTGCCCTCCCCGAAGGGCGTGATAATTCTGCCAAGGGGACGTGAGCATATCGAAAGTAAAAGATTATTAAACAAAATTATAAATTTAATGAAAGGATGCAAAACAATATGCATTGTGACATAATAAAAACTAAAATACATATTTGCAACAATATTATACCCGTACAAATGTATTTGATCATTAATATATCAATACTAAGTTAATAACAAGTCTAATAATTATTAGTGACTACATGGGCTTGTCATATATAAAATTATTTACGAAATTTAATATATGTGTAGATAATTTGTGTGGCTCACATTTAAACTCGTATTGTAGCTTCACGTCAAAGTACATAAGTATTGTATTCAGTACACTGGTATTGTATTGAGGGGCGCGCGATGAAAATTATGACTAAAAATTGGTTAGCATATATTGAAGGTTTGAGAAGCACTAGATTAGTCAATTCTTGGATCAGGGGTCTAAGACAATGTGACCAAAAACATCCTACTTAGTTTATTGTCAATTAAACTATAGAACAGTTTTTACGTACAGTTTATACTATAAAACCAATACTAAACTATAGTATTTTATAAGGACTATAATTCAAATATGATAAATAAACAATTAGTAATTTTAAGCATCAAAATATAATGCTATTTTACAACTAAAGTCGTAATAATTTTGTTGTAAATTATATGCCATTTATTTTTTTTTGTTATTTATTTCTAAATACACAAATTAAATTGTTTTTAATTCCCGAAGCATTTTGAGTCTTAATATCACTGAAATTCAGTCATTAGAAGGGCGGATGCGTGTTAAACCTCTTAAAATCATCATGTTAGCATGATATGGAAGTTTTGGTTGTCGGGTGTGCTGGTTCGAATGTCACCCTTATTATTTGATCGTATTTCAACACAACGAGGTCTTCTCTAATAGCCTTCATGCAGCTGTAAGGCGTTAATCCGATGTAATGGTTAGCAAAGTTGATTGCTGTACCGTAGGACTTGGGTTCGAACTCTGGAGAATTCATGGATATTATATTGCGGCATGGAGGTACTTTAAACAGCCGAAGAGCCCCAAGTTCTCTCGTGAGATTGGTGGAAGGGGAGGACAGGTTGAAGGCCCCTGACCACCCCTGAGGATTCTTCTTCAAAATTTTGGTGGAACTGAACCAAAATGGACTGTTTTCTGCATGGTTTTCAAAGTTACGGCTAAAGATAGACATACATCTAGTCCTTTGCCATGATGAGTTTTGTGGGTCTTGATCTGACATCGTCAGATAGGAGACATTAGTGACAACAGCAAATTGCTTTAAAGAGGGATTTTAATAATCACTGGTGTAGTTAGCTCTGAATGGGCCCCGTATCAAAATTCCTTTGAAGCCCTTTGTTATTATATGGGATCCCTGTTTTAGCTTGGGGGCCACGTATCATTCATATGACCTATACGGAGGTAGCTACACCCCTGTTAATAATACAACAATCAAACAAAAGCGTTTTCAGCATTGGATATTAAGCATTTTTACATTGATTTCTTTGAAAACAGCTAATATGATGCAATTAGTTTGAATACATGCCAAAATATGACGGCTGTGCTTGCTAGAATTTAATGATAATGAAATATGATGCATCTTCCCAAAAATATAAATAATTTATTCTAGCAAATATCAAATAAAACCACCACATTATGATTGTTCTCTTTTATATCTTGAATATTTTTAAAGTACATACAGCAGGAATACACATCCAAAAAATAAGCCCCACTATTGTTTTTAGCATAATGTCTCATTAATTGTTTGAATAAAATATTACGACAGTTACAATAAATAACCCCAAATAAAAATGCATTTCACTTAGTATGCTTGATTAATTAAAGGATATCTGAAATCATATACCACCATTTATTTTCCCATTTAATCCTAGATATTTCTACTACATAATCCCTGAACACAAAAACCTGCTTTTGGATTGTAAATATACTGATAATTAATGTTCTGTAATTCTACAATCAATTAATTTTCCTTGATTCCCTCTATTTCTTTCGACAGGCATTTTTCTATTTGGGGAACATTATTACAAGATTAGTCAATGGGACGCGATTTAAATGAATTAATAATGGGTACTCATTGAAACAGCTTCCATCTATTGAAGTGCACTTCACGTGAAACTATTTCAATTAGATTGAGAGGAAGAGTTTCGATAGAAAGGGTGAGAGAGGTATGCGTGAATACTGAAGGAGTCCGTGTATGTCTCTTAAATTAGAGTCGCTTGAATTAACATCTTGTTATGAACATATTGATTTATGTAGCTGATAATGGTACATGCAAAATTAATTCGAATTCTGTTCTCGAGTATTGCTAGTAACAAGCTTTTCGTACGTAAAGTATATTTAATAACGGAAATTGAAATGAACATGCAATACAAAAGTTTCGCGAGAAAATTCAGCGAATCTGTTGCTATTAATGTAGTTATTGAATAATATTTATATTTACATTTTGAACGTTGTTAGTAATGCAGTTCCGATTGCAGTTTATATATTTACTTAGTAGAGCCTATACTGATGAAAATGAAATGCTTCATTATTTCGCAATATGGATATGTATCTGCGTCTAATGAATCTGTTTTAGATTAATTACTATCGAAATTGTTTTATTTATTGGTAAAATAATTTTATTAATCACATTGAATGATAAAATTATTTTGATCCTCTCTATTATATATGCATTATTTAATGTTCGTTTTCAGTGTCTGATTATAAATTTTTAAAAATATACTGTTTTAAGTTTATGTATACTTCAATATTTTTGTGTTAGAGATTTATGTATGTGTAAATATGTTTAATTGTTAAGTGGTTTTTTTTAAAGAACTAAATTCCAAACTAACACATGATACATACAATAATATGTTTTCCATTGAATTCAAAACTGTAATTAACCTTGTAGTTGTTCTATTCGGGAAATTTTGTGGGACTATCAAGTTTTATACTTGGATATAGATGCTCACATGTATTCAGATTCTTCTAAATGTTTTTTCAAAATATATAAAAAAAATCTTATGTTGCATGTGCACTTTTAAGTTGAAAGTTATTTTTTTTTACCTATGGCCGTTATTATTGTCGGAAAATATGTAAGTTTTAAAACAAATTTTCTGTAAAAGCAAACGCTGGCAACATCGAAGTGTGTGTACTTATTGGTTGGAAATAAGAGATTGTAGTTATCATGTGACTATGCTGTCGCATTAATTCTGCCCATTTGCATTTTTTGTGTACTTGGATAAAGCAGCATACAAATATCTGGCAACAGTTTTTTTTTTCTTTTTCTTCTTGCTCTTTGACTGCATACGATACTTTATCGTAATCTGAGATTGTGAGGGTAAAAGCTGATATTCACACAAGGATTCCCTTTTTTTATATTGGAGCGGAATGCTGATTTATTTAAGAATGCAACTCATTTCACGCACGATTCAACTGTTGCCTGGTTCTATATCAGAAAGTTTGATTCAGTGGGTGGCTTATACTTGAGTATTTGATACAATTCAAATAAATTGATTTAAAATGCCGACATTTATGTCTTAAATTACTAGTCTACATGCCCTATTCTTAAATATCGCAAAACAGGGGTCGGCAAACTTTTAATTGTGGCGTGCCAATCCAATCTACTAAATATTTCAGCATCTCGCACCATAGAGCATTTTTTAAACAATTCGATTCCCGCAGTAATGTAGGCAGAGTTAGAGAATAGAGGACCATTATATAGAGAAATTTATAGTTTTATTGCATATTAATTTTGCATCATTTAAGGGTATTTCTTAACATAAAAATAAACAGCATAAAGTATAACTAGCTCTTCACTAAATATAAAAATAATAAAATTGTATATATATATATATATATATATATACGTGTATTATGTACATGTATATATACATGTAAACATATTTTTTTTAAATAAAAAATAGACAACCTAAAATATGAAGTATTTCCCTTCATTATCGTTGTACACAGATATAAATAATTTTTTAATGTGAACCTAGTATTTGCACCGCTTTACTTTCATATCGCAGAAACAGGGGTTTAACTTGTGACTTTCAATTTGACACTATTCTGAGCATTCAATTGTTAAACAATTTCTTTGCGGATTCGAAATATTTTTCATATGAGAAAAGATTTTTTTCACTTAGATATGTAGAATTAAAAGCGAAAAGCAGATTACATGTAATTTTCTCTCTTAAGGTATCCGACTACCCTAAAATCATGATTTGTTTCAAAAATGGACACATTTTTCTAATGATTTTATTTTATAGGCCGTTTTATTAGCTTCATAAAAATACCAAACTTTTTATTTTTCCAATCACTAGAACAAAAACTACAACTGTTTTAATAAAAGCAGATGTCATAAATTTACACAAGATGTCAAAATTTAAAATGCGTTTTACTCGAAATGTGTTTTTTCCGAAGAACTCAAACGGAGACAGTGATTGCTCAAAAAGTTTTGAAAATAATTTGCTGAAATTTTTTTATGAATTTTTCTATAACAGTAGAAGTGTTTTGACCTTCAGATTTATAAAACACTGGTTTATTTTTCAAAATTTACAGTCCTTTATGTGAATATATATATATATATATATATATATATATATATATATATATATATATATATATATATATATATATATATATTTTATATATATATAATCACTGTTTTTAAGCAATTTAATATAGTCACTAAGATAAAGTGTTCTAGTTTTTGTAAACATTAAAATATTTATTATCCTGAAGGTCATTTCAAACATGAATAACTAAGTAACCCATTAAAATTGAAAAATTGAGAATTTGTTCAAAAACTTTTTGTACAGAGTGGACCCCGTTTATGTAATTTTTTTTGTACATTTTCATCAGTTTTTTCCCCTTTAAATAATAATTTTTTTCTGTTTTCAATTTTACGTTTTTATTCTTAAAATATACTAAATACATCTAAAAATCACAAAAAAATCCTCATATCTCCATTTTTTCAAAAAAAATGTTATCGCAAGTAGTCGGATACCTTAAAACAATTACATATCTCGTGCAATGACATTCAATAATATAGAAAACAGTTGTAAATGTATCTTTAGAGTTATATTTTAGATTATTT
This sequence comes from Trichonephila clavipes, assembly GCA_019973935.1. Classification (NCBI taxonomy): domain Eukaryota; kingdom Metazoa; phylum Arthropoda; class Arachnida; order Araneae; family Nephilidae; genus Trichonephila; species Trichonephila clavipes. Next base: position 255,266 of record BMAU01019643.1, on the reverse strand, counting down.
TGTAATTACATACATGTCCATTATTCGAAGATGTTTGTCAGATATAAGACCCGTTACAAGTTTATCAACTTTCATCCACTCAAAAATTGACAAATTTGTTTAGTGTAGAGTGCCACTGAGAATCGTATTGCATGCCACATGTGGCCCGCGTGCCATATGTTACCATCCACTTTCGTAGAATATGATTATATCTCAATTTCATCAATACAGTTTGCTAATTGGATTAATGCCACCGTTCGGCATTCGATGACGATTTTCTTTAACAGAGTTATTTTTGAAAGTGCTGTAAATAGCAACATTATTAATAAATTCATTAAAAAAGCGTGTGTGGTGACAAATTATTAAAGAACATTTTTATCCTAAAAAGTTAGCAGGTTTGCCAAACTTCTATAATTAAGATTTTAGTTATTGTACATAAGAATTGAGATTTTCTTTGGAAATATGTGTGTTTCTAATGATGTTAAAAGTAGAAAAGTAGTAGTTCTGAAAGTAGAAATGTAACTTTAGTGTCTGGCAACAGTTGTTGGTACATTATGGAATATTTGGGGCAATTATCCACATTTTCGGTGGTGGTTTACTATTTTTAGGGGAGAAGTTGGTTGACCTTCGAACGACTTGGACCTGGCTAGAGTCCCTTGGTTTTAGAGTGCGAATGCGTTGGACTGATTTTTTTGTAAAGGAAGGAAAGTTCATTTGCTTAGCCCGACGTACAGAATTTAGTTTACTGTACCAAGAAGATATAGTTTTTTGAGTTTTAGGTTTAGTGTGGCGGATAGCGCTTGATGTGATTGTATTGAGAAACGAAATAATATTCTGCTAGTTTTAATGCAAAACACAGTGTTGAGAATTACTAAGGAAAATAATAGATAAAGATGTTACAGAAAGACATTACTTTAAAGAAAGATATTACCGAAATGTTATTTTCGGAATTTATGATTTCCACAATACTCCCTGAGATGCAGTAATTAAGCTTGAATTGTGATCAGTCAATTATTTATGTTTCGAAAATAAAATTATTCTCTAATAATATGTTTTAATGGTACTTAAATATTATATCTTAGACCAAAATCATCAGATTAAAAAACGCCTCTAAATACCTCGATATAAAGCCAATAGTGGAAAGAGTGTCCACCAATGTTAAACGCAGTATTTTGCGGTTATTTTTTGCGACATTTATTTCAATTAGCAATCCTTTCGTTTGGGCGAAATTGGTAAACAGTACACTATATGCGTACCATTTTATTTTGTAATAATTAATGTAACTAAAAATTTCCGATAGTGAAATATTAAGAATTTTAAGTGAACATCAAATTTCTAAAAGTTCCATTCCATGCTGTATCTTTTAATTCGAAACACACATTCTTGTATGTTTCAGTATATTTTCATTCTCATGTTTTTATAATACACATTTTACTATAGCCTTTTTCCATTCAATTTCATAATCCTTCATTTTATCCTAGCAAGTCATGAATCATTATAATGTAATAAATTTATTATTTCACTTCCCCCAAAAATAGGTCTTCCTCACAGCAACTAATATCAACGTTAGGTAGGCATTTTTTAAATATTGCACAAGACTATTCAATGCGTATTTTTGTTAAGGGAACACAGTACGATTCAATTAAAAAAATTGGTCAAAAATTCAAGTCTAATTTTCTAAGCCTAAAATATCATTTATATAAATTTCTATATTCTTATATAATTTGAAAGCTGCAAGATTAAGAAATATAGATATATGATAAGTTGTATTCACATTCCAATGACACACAAATAAATACTTTAAGCTGACTTATCTCATAAAAATATCATAAGTAGTTTATCTTTATTTAAAGTGCTGGGGCTTTTTTCTATTGTGTCAAATGCTTTATTATTTTTTTCTAATAATTGCTAATATTATACGTAACAAAAGTTGGTATGCATTTTTGGATAAAAGTAATGTTAATTTTTTTTTCAAATATTTGAATTTAGAAACACATTTTTTAAGGAATTTTCAATAACCACTCATAAAAAGAAGTATTGAACAAATAATGATTATTTGATCACAAAAACCATACTAACACTTCTGTTATACATAGTTCGACGTAATGGTAAATCAAATTTCATGCGTGTACGTCAATTCTTGTAGCAGGAGAAGTAGCATTTTAAAATCATAATTTTTTTTTAATTTAATGGTCAGCTTTTCATGGAATTTGAAGCGCGAAATCCTACTAAATACATACATATAGAGGGATACCAAAAATGTTTTGAAAATCATTAAATTAGTAAATTTGTCTAAATTGTATCACGTCGTCTTAAATAATAATATCTTGATATTAGAAGTGAAAAGGAAACTTATTTATACGTCATATAAAAGAAGATGGCTTTGGTATTTATTTTAAGACAGAGAAACTTGTGCCTCGTCCTTGTGAAGAAATATCTGTTTATTTTATCGTAAGAAATTTCTCTGGAGTATTATGACATCATTTTTCTTAATAGTGTTGAAGTTTTTGTCTTAAATGAATAATTCGAGTATCCATCTCCATTTACAGAATTGTGAGCATTGACCTAGTTCGTGCCTTGTAAACAATCCTGATTCTAAAATGGGAGAGTTTGAATGAGATATCTATCGAAATAAAAAGTTCCAACTTATACAAAGTCACCATAAGTAACCTAAAATAATCTGATGTGCTGTTTGACACGAAATTTTATTTATTTCTGGCAAGTTTTCAAAAATAAAAGATATATTGTTAATGCAAAGATGAATATCAGCACAGTTTCTTACTTGATATATTAACCGAAAATATCTTGGTTAAAATTTCTTCTAAAAATATTTTTAAAACGCGCTTCAATCAAAAAAGCATTTTATTAAAGTAAGTTTAAAAAAAGAAGTAAGAGTACAGCATTTAAATTGAAATATGCGATATTTCACTCAATTAATTTTTTTTATCTCCAACAGACTCTAAAAGACAGACAGATCGATAAATAAAACTTTTCTAGAGTATTCGCTAATATTTAACGTCGTAGATTCCTAAGGATGTAAAATTAATGAAAATTTTATTTTCTTCGATGTAATCTCTAAATAATATGGAAACTGCGGATCATATAAAATATGTGCATGTATGTAAATTCTACTCTATAATATATTTAAAACTACTTTTTAAAATATATTTTTAATTTACTGCCGATTAATTTCATTTATTAAGCTGCAGCAATGGGCTATTATCTAGATCTAACATCTTTAACCCGGGGTTTTCTCCCTTCCAATGAAACTGGCACTTTAAGCTAGAACAACTTCTCTGTCGAAAAGAACATCACTACCGAATAATAAAAAAATGGTCAAAACGAGATAGGTTATATAGAGACATGTAGAGAAAATGGTAGATGCTTTACCAGAAAGTGTTACATTTTGTGTCAGAGTCATAGCCAATTTTACAGTTCAAGATTAAGAATAAGTTTGATTTTATCAATTCCAAATGGTTTCTTCTCATTCAGATAAGTATAAAATAATTCTTACCCAAAACTTGTCTTCTTTGTATATCACGTACCCATCTCTAGTGTTTAGCTTAATAAAATGCAAATTGTTCATATTTCTTAACTGTCATTCTTTCGAGTATAATTCATTGAAAAACTTCCCTTCTGCTTTTGAAACCCTCCTCCCCAGGAATCAGAGTATTAAACATGATCTTCCCCTCAACCGACATGAGAAGGAGGGACCATCAGTAAGTTAATTGTTGAAGTTTGTAAGAATTTGAAAAATAATAAATAAGTAATTTAATGAGAATATATAAAATTCTTATCAATGACAATAATAAATAATATCTAAGAAATTTTTTATAGTATAAGATATTTTAATTCGCAAAAACTTCTCCTTTAATAAGGATTATTTTTTTAAAAAAATACCAATATGTGAATTTTATATTCGTAACATTTTGATTCCAAAAGAGGAAAAAAAAGATTTGAAATATCTGAAAAATGATGGTAAAGTATAAAATACAAAAAAAAAAAAAAAAAATGTTTTTCTCGATCCCCCCATCCACAAAAGAACACTCTTTGTGAAATGTTTATTTTTTATGACTGAGTATTTCCAAAGAAACATAAAGAACTAAAACTGTACTCATAATTTATTACTTTTATTTAACTTGTATCGTTCTCCTTTCATATGCTTCAATTCACATACCCTAAATTACAGTTTTTAATATTCTAATCCGGAAAAACGTCTTATCAAGAGAGGTAAAAGTTTTTACAGAAAAACCCACAGTAAAAAAAAATCCATACTCGACAACGAGATGCTCCTAATACTTTACTATTTTTATTCCTTTTATGGTTTTCTTCATTAGAAGCAAGCATTTACCTTCTTTGATCTCAGGGGAAGAAATAAAATCCATTTTTCATTCTGTCACTTAAAGAAAGGTGTAAGAAAGAGCGGAATAAGGGTGTGACAGTATTTCATATATCGCTAACATCTGCTGGGATCTCCCCAAGGTTTTGCCATTGTGTGGTCAAAATTTATTTTTGTATTTACTTCCTTTATACATTTTTTTCAATGGTTTTCTTTCTTTTTGTTTTTCAAAATCTATTCTTTCGACAAGAAGTAAGTATTTTTCTCTACTTTTAATAAGCGTATATTTCTCATCGTGGAAGAGCAATATGTCTAGACAATACATCACGGAAATGCTTTTCGAACCCTATTTTTATATGGATGGCTAGCAAAGTAAAGTATTTAATATATATTGGATTTTATTTAATTTTTTTGGTTTTTGTATGTAATTTTTTCTGAAACTTGACGCAAAAGATAAAATATTTTCCTTTGTGATCAGATTTTCTTAGATCAGTATTTTGTTGTTCAACTTTCCCATGCAGCTTCTCTTTTTATTTTTATAGGTAGATATGACACACACATAAATTCATAAGTTGGTGCGAAATATGTGTACAGGTGCTATTATTATCTTTTACTTACATTATATATTTACAAATTTTTGTAATCTCCAAGAAAATAGAAATTAATAAGAATTTATTTTTTTTTACTAAAAGATGAGTCATTCTTTAAAATTTATTAGTAATGTTATGTTAAACTTTTGTATATCAATTCCCCTAGTATTAACTTTTCTACATAATCATAATTGACCACTATAACAATTTTAACTTTACAAAAAAAAACCTATAATGATGTAAAAATTTGATTTTTACGATAAAACATGAGAAATAATAATAATAAAAAGTATGAAAAAATAAACTTATTAAATAAACGAAATAACAATCTGAGAAGAACAGACACAATATTGGTGGAACTTTGTACTGAATTATTTATATTTGAACTCGTGTATGTTAGGCTGAACCATTAAATAAGTTAGTCGAAAATATAAATATTAATATACCGAGGTATATATAAAGAATGCATTTGCTTGTGTACAAAAACTCACCTAAAAGGTTTTAAAAGAATTGATTGATTTTGAAGTCACATGAATAACTGCATCAGCTCCCAGATCGAGTGTTAAAAATTACTGCATGAGATGTTGCCAGAAAGTTGCCCTCAGCCGTTGAGGTCTATGAATGTGCCACGCGAAGAAAAGATTATCATGTATACATTTTAGGATATTATTAGTCAGCTTCTTTCATTTAATTAAAACTGAATAAGAAAAAATAAAATTGTCATTGTCTACTAAATGATTTTCTTAATGTGTGATATCTGTTAGAATTGTGTATAACTAATCAGCGTTTTTCGTTTGCTGACTATATTTCCGAAAACTGACACAAGAAAACCAAAATGGGACATTGAACGAAATCGGTTTTATTACACAATTTAACGTTTATTTATTCTACAGACACAGAAAAATAATATAATTAGACCTAGGCGCTGCGTAAGTAATGTACTTTAATGCAATGTTTTTGCGGGTATTTTAATTAAAAATAATTAATTAAATGTCACATTATCTTAGTGCCTAAATAAAAACCTATATAGAGAGAGACCAAATAAGATCAAACAATTTGCAAAATGGATTGATAAACAATGAAAAACTATTATATTTTTAGATAATTAGATTTTAATAATGCATTTAGATTACAGGTATTTGTTGAACCAATGAAAAATTTAGTTGTGATTGAGTTTAGTATTGTGTATAACTGTATTGGGTTTTTTATATACCTAGGGATTTGTTCATATGTGCAGAGTGCCTTATGAGTAAGAAAGTTTCAAAGTCAATTCGAGAAAGTTATTATGTTAAAAAGTATATAAGAGCTGAGTGTAAATATCATGAACTCTATTTTAAATACATTTTGAAATTTTCTTTTGTATAGAACATGTTTATTAACAATAGAAATTTAAATATTAGTATACTGTTTTGTTGTAAGATAGATGAAACTCTTTAGAAATGGAACATTGAAACACTTAATGGGCTTTGCCTTCAATAGGCTAGCATTTGCAGAGTCATTTTTTTTATTTTAAAATATTGAAGAAGTATGTTAGAAATTTGGAGAGGGGGAAAAGTTAGTGAGCAAATATTAATAGAAAAGTATGTAACTCTGATGCATGTGGTAGAAATGGAGCAAATTTTTCCCACTCTGAAATGTGTTTCACTTTTCAAAAGTACGAAATGTTGAAACGTCGGGTGAGAATAGTCACATTAGATCCTATAGAAATAAAAAGTTAAGAGCAAGGGCGAACTATTCAATTTTAAAGTCATTATTGTGATTCCGGGATAAATAAAGATTGGGAAGACATATTTAAAATTATTTTATTATTACTTATTTTAATTTAGATTAAATTAAATGGATTAAATTATTTAAAAACAATTAATAAAATGACACATTTGAAACATGAAAACTGGGTATTTGGCACAATATAGAACAAAATTCCTTTGTTATTTATGCACTACTTACGCTTGAAGAATTGTAGTGGGGATGCAGTTTGTGCTAGCAAGAACGACAATTTTCTTTTTCTCAAGGGAACAAAAACGGCAAATACAGTCATAGTCAGTGTGCCATAAAGTCAAAGCCTTAAGCATAACATGCATGGGCAATATGCTTCAATAATATTGCATATTTTGTTGCATTTTTGCTTTTTACTTTTATGTCCATTTCCCACTTACGTTCATAAAAGAAGTCGCGGCATGACTATAGCAAATCTTTCCACGGTCTGGTAGTAATCCAGATTAAAGACCGATATAAAACATATCAAAATAGATGTTGGAAAGTGTTGAACATAAACTTGGATCACTGAACTAGCTAATGGAAGCATTTATGTAAGTCTGGTTCCATAAAATATTCCTAGAGTGAATCCGAAAGTTATTTTCAATGACTTTTAGATGTACAATCGTCATCAAAACCAGGGGAAGTCCCACTAAACATTAATGGCAGCAGATGTGTTACTCAGTTCTTATATTTACTTGTGATACTTGTGAATCACGTTATTTTATTTTATTATTACACATTTTTGTTAAAGATGGGCACTGAAGTGGATATGTACCTTTTTGTCCCAATTGTTACTAAAAAGCTATTATGTTTAACTTCGTGTTAAATGCTACATGTATATATAGCTAAAATTAAAAGTGCCACTTAAAAGTTATCGTATCGATTTTGTAAATTAACTTGCTCGAACGTCTTAGAGAATAACATAATAGAAAATATTCACTAATACTATTAAAAGTGAAAAATATTATTAGATCAAATGTAGAAGTGACAATTGAGCACACTTATGAGTTAATGTGTTGGGTATTCTACTCATGTATATAATAAGTGTCTATAATGTTTTCGTTTCGTTTAAAAGTCCCTACTTACTCGCAAGTATAAAATAATTAATATTTGTACCTAAATTTTTGAATAAAAATATTTTTCATATAATTTTGATGTTACTCTTGTAATCTTTTTTTCTTGATAGTTATAATATTTTAAGTTAAGAAGTAATTTTATAAATTATAAATGAATTGTACAAAAAAATGTAACAGTATCTTTTGAATTTCATGCATCAAAAGTGATTCATAATAACTCAGAAAACTGAATGTTTAATTAACAGGATTAGTTTTCTAAGTATACAGTAATGCACACACACACACACACACACACACACACACACACATATATATATATATATATATATATATATATATATATATATATATATATATATATATATATATATATACAGTCTTATTCTCTACAGTAGACAGTAGGAAAATCACACAATGAAAGACACATGAGCAAAATTATAAAATGGATGCTGCAGTATTATAAACATTGCTGACTTAGGACAGCTATCATATAAATTAATTTATATAAAAGTGGGGTTGAACATTTTTTGTGGATAACCAGCCTTCCTCCTTTATGTAAATAATACTGAGCAAAAACCTATTGAAAGTAATGGATAGGAAGATCTAAATTCAATACAAGATAGAGGTAACTTACCTAAAAATTGCACATAAAAATGCATCGCCCGCGCTCAATCTGAGTGCAATAAATATGTTATTGCCAGATTCTGGACCTTAATGCAGATTCAAAGTATGTGAATGGATGAAATGTAGCACTTAACAAAAGTATAGAAAGAGTAGAAATAAAAATGAACAAAAGAGTTACAAAATACCATATGACAGTAGAGTATATATGAATTAAACAGTAATAAGTAATTTTATCCAATATTAGAATATGGAGGTAACTATAACTATGAAATATGTAAGTATATAGTAATTAAATATTATCAATCTCAGAATTTTTAATTCTTACTATTTTGAATAGCTTTATTTATATAACTATTAAGAAATTAATTGGGTATTTCTCATTTAAGCAATATTTCGTAAAATGTTTATAGTTATTTATTATTTCTGATATATATATATATATATATATATATATATATATATATATATATGTGTGTGTGTGTGTGTGTATTGAATACGAATTTTAGAGCTTATTGTTTTAATATTCTGTTTTAAAGTGATTCCTATCTTGTAAACGATGCCTTTAAGACAATACTTAGAGACTGTTCTGACATTGTCTTTTCAAATTTAAAAACGTTGTTATTTTAATTTCCTTAATTATTTATGACTTATAAAATATTAAAAAATTCTTACTAATTGCAGGCTTAAAATGTGTACTAAATTAAATTCAGTCTTTAAGATTATCTATTTCATACCCCCTCCCCCTTAATTTTGTTATAGTGAAATTAAATTTGAGTTCATTTATAAAAATTAAACAATTCAAATAAATTATAATCGCCATTCATATCATGTCAAATTTTCCTGTTTATAATCATTTCTTTTAATTTTATTTGCTAAAAGTACTGCTATTTATCGGTTAAAACTACCCTTTCCAGTTTTTAATATGAATACTCGTAAGAATTATTTTCTATTATTAAAGTAAGTGAATAAAATTTTGTTGAGCAAAAATATTCTGGGACAATTACGACACGCATTAGTCATACATTTCCTATACGTGTCATCCTTGTATGACTCCTTGATAGAGTAAAATAGTAAAGTAAGTCATGAAAGAAATCATTCGTTTCTTATTTTGTGTTCCAAGGTTTTGTTTACTACCTGCAGTATAAGAGTCCATTTTTTATTTAGGTTATAATAAATGATTTGTCAAACTGTCGTCTGACTTCTATTGATCCCAATATTCTATATGTTCATTCGATATCGTGCTTGTCTTTTCACCTTGCAAGAATGATAGATGAATGTGACCTTAGAATACTGATCGATTACAGATCATGATACGTCAACTCAATGAAAAATAATCTATTACTTTGAATACAAATGAAAGCTGACAAACTAAAAACATAAAAAAATTGCTTAAAAGACTATGAGTTGTATTGATAACAAATAATTTTAAAACATCAAAGTTTCTTACAATTATGTTTATGTCTTTCCGCAATGTTTACATTACGGCACACAATTTCATTTTCTTTCGAAAAAATATGCAGTACCTCGCTAAAGTATACCACTAATTATACATGAAATAGTAAGGGAAAAAATGAATCAATATTTGAAATGAATAATTCTGTGAAGTATTATTAAGTTAATAACGTCACACAGAAAGGATGGGATATGTATAAAATATTTAATGCGTAAAAGTTTAATGCATTCTAGCTATATAGGAATTTTATTATTAATATTTTTAAAGTAGCGTTTAAAAATGCATCCATGGTTTGCTGAAAAAATTTTAAAATAGGTATATGTGTTAAAAAGGTCTATGTAACAAAAATGTATGCAATCATTTAAAGATTTAAGAGTGTATCAATGCTTGGAAGTGTTGAAAAGTCACATGATTTTAGAGGTTTTCTTGCAATTTAAACATAAATTATTTTTTTTTAAATATTAAAGCAACTAAGAGTTTTAAGTTATAACATAATACATTATAAAAATGTTGCTAAAAATATCAAACTAATTCCCCTGGTTACTGTTTTGGAAATAAAGGCTAAGAAAGGACTTTTGAAAAATTTCAACTTAGATATTGAAAGCAAAATAATGCTCCATTTACTTTAAATAAAAAAAAATGGTAACATTGTCATTTTTGTGGGAAATGGACAACAAAATAACGATGATGTATTTTTAGAAATCTAATGCAGTTTTCTGATGAACGGTGAAAATAACGTACCGATTCGATACATCTTTAAAGTTGTAGTTTATAAGAGCATATTAATTATGAAACACAAAATGCAGTAATTGTTTTTATTACATACTCGCTACCAAAAAGATAAATTGATAAATTGAAAAATCGTGATAAATTATTAAAAATTGTGTAAAATTCCTGAAGTGTGAATATTACAAATAAAAACTATCTGCATAGAGTATCAGTGTGAAAAGGAATGACACCCCCATCATTTTAAGCAAATACGATACAGATTATACTTTAACTACTGTAAAATCCGGCGTATAACGCGCACTTCTAACACAAAAAATAAGGTCCAATTTTAAGGGTGTACGTTATACGCCGGGTATAAAAATGAGAGCTTTAAAAATAAAGAGAGAGAAGTATAAGAAATTAGACTTCTACATTATATCGAAATATTTTTTATTTAAAAGAAAAATCATTCCGTATGAACTTAAAGGACTGTAGTTCTAAGAGGATACTATTTTCTCTATCGCTTTTGGTAATACCTCGAAAAAGTGACTTCAAAGCATAAGAGTATTACAAATGTCTATGACAGGTTTCTTCGTTAAAAATGGGGTGCACTTTATTCGGCGAATGTACATAAAAACTAAAAAATGAGGCTTTGAAGTATAAGTGCGCGCTATACACCATATTTTACGGCATACATATAAATTGCTGAAAGCACACAGCAAAACTGCTGTGTTTCAAACCCGAGGCTCATCAAACACAAGCAACTACTCAACTCTTACTGGAGGGTTAATTGTAACCATTGGATTGTGTATAAGAAGTGTTCTTAATAAAAAATATTGATTACGTGGCGATTTGATAAAAGTGTTTGCTTCTCTTTGACTTTTAACTTAAAGAACCACATTTGATTTTAAATTAATCATACCTACACATTACACCGATTTTGTTTCTGATTTTGTGTTATATGATAAAATGTAAGGAAAGATGTTAAAAGTATTTTACATTGTTGTCCATGTGAATTCTGTCAATAAATGTGCTCAACCTAAATTTCGAATTTTTTTTTCAAGAAATACGTCAAGCTTTTCTCGTAGAAAAACAGTTTCAAATACATTTGGGCACACATATTGCTATTTATGAAATTGCTAAAAAAGAAATTCTGTAAATTTATCAAATACATTAACATTGAAACTGCTAAAAAGAGACATTGAAAATGTATAGACATATTTTCTAAAACAAAAAAAAGATATCGTTAATATTCTCCCAGACTTTTAGAGTTGAACTCTTTTGCACCGAAATTTATTAATATCTCAGTGTAAAGACATATTGACATTTGTGTATGTGGATGATTTTATTCCTTTCAATTCATATTTGCAGTACCCTCCAGTGGATCCCTGCCCATGTTGACATCGAAGGGAACGAGATGGCGCGCTGATTTCCTTGCCAATGAAGCCAGAACATTTGAGCCTCTAAATTCATCTACTACGGTCTTTGATGCCAACGCAGTAGAAAAACAAAAGTTCTGCTCAAACCCAAGAAAAAAATTATCAGTGCCAGAATTAAATTATAGCCGATAAATTTTACTTCAACAATAACTAGACTAAGAACAAAGCATTTTAAGGGCTTGAAGATTCTGCCCGATAGTACAAGATCATGTGTGGAATGCAGGCACTTCCCAGGCACGCAACTGGATCCCAAGCACCCTTTTATGTGTCCTTCCATTGTTGGTGCCCTTTCGAAAATGGACAATGACACTGTAGCATGAAAATTCTTTACTTGGATCGTACCATGGATGTTGTCACGGCAGCGATTCATACCTTTGTCAATATCTGACTATATCCTTGTGTTTTTTTATTAAAACCCCTGCGCTTTGTCATACACGACAACAACAACAATTAATATTTGTAAGATAATTATTAACTCCCTTTATGTTTCTTTAGGTATCTAATTATTGTTTCAAAAACCCAGAAAGTAATTTATTAATATGCTTTTTTATCTGTTCTTCAAATATTCTAACAATTATTTTTCGTGTGCAAGAATAATATGATAATATCCTGGTTTATCTAACAATACTAAACAATTATATATTTCTCTTAATTAAATTGGAAAAATCTTAGTAAATAAAATGGTAAAATGCACGTAAATATTTTAATTTTTATTTTTAACTGAGAAATAAATTAAGAATGAAAGACTTTCCTTTTTAGTATATTAGGATATCTAGATTTAAAATAATTAAGGCTGTTTCTGAATTTTAAGTAAATAGTTTCATTTAAGATGAAATTCGAAAACTAAACACAGCTAGAGAGAGAGCTGCTTCAATTTAATTAAATTAGATCATAGATTTAAGAAGCAAACAAAATCAAGCCTTTTTTTGAAGTAAGCACATTAACATAACGAAAGCATTGAAATACACGAAGCGAAATATAACTGGCTGATTTGCGAGATTAAATATCTCTGATAATTTGAATCGTTGAGAGTGGAAAAAATCCTATGGATATTTATGAGGTGTTTGATACTTATTCTTTTTTTTTTAAAAAAAAGCAATACATTTAACATTTGCCAACTCTCCAGTAGCTTGCTTCCAAAAATCCCGTTATATTCTAAAAGTTAAAAAGGAACTTTATTTTTGTTTTTAAAAAATCTATTTAAACAATTTTGAAAAATTACCTTGAACTTGATGTTAACAACAAAATTAATAAATTAAAATAAAACTTTTTGTTTCCCAAATTGGAATAATACAAGAAAAAGTCGGTGCGTGTGAGAATGTCAGAGTACATGGGAAAGTTTAATAGAAGATGAGTTACAGTACTATTAAGTCTCATTATTCCTGCATTTGCTGCATTATACTGAACTGTTATTTGATTTTCTTTCTGCTCATAGTCACAAACTCATGACAAGCATGTCATGAGTTTGAGCCCTAGTGCCACTGAAAACCCATTGTGTTAAAGGATTGTTACAAGTTGAAATTTTCTTGGCTTGTAGTCCTCACATTATCTTAGTGTGATAGGTAGGTGTGTGGGGTTTTAGCTCAAGCACATCATCTTCGTCTTCTGCCTATGGTTAAGTAATGAGAGATACATCGCCAACATACTGAAAGCACCATACAGAGGTACGTCACCGTCCTGCTGCTTTATAAAGCAACGTTAATAAACAATTACACACTTATCTTTCTTTCTATATTCACATTATCTTATTGATGAAATAAAATAAAAACATAAGGAAGAAATATGTAATTTGAATGGTAAAGTTGCTTAATGTTTTCTTATTGACTTTTACTTAGATATTGTAAAGAACAATATCAATTCTAAAATTCTGTGAGCTGCATCTACCCGATGTTGGGCGTTGGGGAAAGTAATTCAGTCTTGAGCCAGCCAATTAAAGTAACTAAGTTTATTCAGAACTACCGAGCGAGAGGGAGAGCAAACACTCGTCGCTGGTCGTCACTGGGAAATGGAACGCGATGCGTTCCTCCATCCCATATCGAAAATGTTAGATGTGGCCTAATGTGGATGGGCCTTGATGAGTGAGAGTCTCCTGATTGGTTCAGAGGAGGTGGCAAGGAGGGGTGGTTACAGAAACGGTTTCGGCGGTTCTCGGAGTTGGAAAAATTTCCCTTTGGTTGTTCGAGTGAAATGAACGTCATTGGCTGATAGGTCATGGGGAGTAGGCACTCTATTGGTTGCACTGAAACATTGGAACTTAGCAATGGGGAGGGTCTAGAAAGCTAGCCTGTAGCAAACACCCATTATTGGTTTACCCTTTTTATATACAGATAATAATGACGTCACACAACCTCTTCACAGTTACAAAAACGTGGTGCCATGCGGCTACTCATTCACACAAATCAATTTTATTCACGACAGATATATTTTTAAACCCAAACTTTTTACCAGAACTTCAATGCAAAAAATAGATGGATTGGCATGTAATTTTCAGAACCAAATTGAACTGTAATTACGTAATCCTTAGTTTTGAATATATTATGGATAAAAATCTAACTGCAATAGAAAATTAAGCCCATCAAAACTCAGAAATAAAAGTTTTCCATAAAGAGTATCTTAGATGAAATTAAATTATGTATATTGAAGGGATATCATTAGTTTTATAGCTATAATAGCATTTATATGATACTAGGAAAAAAATATTTAAAAAAAAACTTAGAGCACTCTAAGATAAGTTGTTATATTAGAAATGCCGCTAAGTTTAAATTTCATCAAAAATGACAAATACTATTGAGATCGAGTAATAACAATATATTTTCCAATTTACTATGGGAATCATTAAATTTCTTAATGGTATTACTGAATTTTGCGTAAAAGTAGTAAATTTTAAAAATAAGTACGCTTTTCTTAAAATTTGCATTTTTTGCATTGTTCTTTAGATTTAAAGATGCATAAATAGAACAAGCTATATTTTAATTTGAGTTATAATTGCAAATTCATTTATATATTGTAGTATTCTACATATAAATTTGTATATAATTAACTACAAATTTTAAAACATTCCACAAATAGAAAGGCAATTATTTATTGTCTTTATTGCATTATTTATTTTATTAATTAAAATAAATTTATATTTTTTATGGACAAAAATCCGTTGTAATAATGAATTATTTTCTTAATATATATATATTTTTATATTCAGAGAGAGCTAGTTTGAGATCTTAAATAATTAAGAAAAACTAACTAAAGAACTTCAAATCAACTAATAATTAGATGATTCTCAAACAGAAGTCATTTCCCTTTTCCTTTATAAAAAATACTCACTTTTATTAAACGTCTAATATTCTGTGTATTTTCTTCTTGCTAACTCCCATAAGTAATACCGACATTTGCAATTTGAGACATGTTATTAAGCAAAATACACAAGAAGCCTTAAACTTTTTTTTCTCCTCCAAGAAATTAAACTGGATAGAATTATTTCGTGCAGGAAACATTTGTTAATACATTTACACTTACTTATACTTGCAGAATTTTATGCTAATCCAAAACAGTAATTCGAGAAGAAGTTTTCAAAAAAAAAAAGTGTCGACACTCTATATACTTAGTCAATTTTAATTAATTTTCAAAATTCTTAATAGGAAAGCAGTTTTTAAAGCTTTTCTCCGAAGGAAATGTCGTTCTTCTATCTTATTGAAGCATTTTATTTTACAAAATTACTTACTAAAATACAGGCAAACAAAACTCGCATAGCATAAAACAAAAATACACAAATTCTCAATTTGAACATGGGAATATTTAATGGCAGACGATTTCCTAAGAATTATATTTAACTTCTGAACATTTGTAATTATTTTTAACGGAATTTATTTTTGCTAGCTTATGAAGATTAATTATGCATTTTTATTTGTTATTTAATTATAATTAATTGATTTTCTATTAAATTAATTAACTAGTATATTCAAAAATATCCTGACAACATGATATATATTTATCTTCATAATTACCCATCATAAAAATATATACTGAGTTATTTTTAAAATTATTTCCCAAAGCAATTGATGTAAAAATGTTTTCTCTTCATTATGTGATATGTTTATATAAATGTCCTTTTCAATCTATTATTCTTTTCTTGTAATGCAAATAAATAATACTTAAATCTGTGTGCTATTCCAAAATAATTTTGCTATACACTAAATAATCTGATGAAATTTCACAAAATAATTAACACAACTATTATTAAGTTTGGAAAGCTATTTTATGTCATGAGATGATTTTCATTATTGGGAAAACAACAGTGTCAAGTATGGCTTTTATTTGCTTATTAATAACATTCAGTTCAATTTTCAAGATTTTTTTTTATATCTGCTTAAAACTGAAAAAAAGAACTATTAAGCATAAATTACATAAAATAATGCATTTTACTAATTACTATGCCTTAAATTCATAAAAATATTATTTAGTATATGCTTCTTATGAATTACAAGCTGGTATACCCGTTCTTCGCCTGGGTGTACTGAAAAAGTGAACAATATAGATTGAAGAATAATGAAGTTTTTAATAAGTTAATTTTAATTTAATTGCAAATAATTAAACAAAAATAATAAACTTCTCAGCTGAGCAAAAAACCAATTTTTGTTAAATTTTAAGTTTGGGGATCTAATAGCTGAAAAAAGGACTTTCTTTTATTTATAATGCCCCGGAACTCTCTAGTTCCTCGATTTTTGAAAACACCTTCCTAAGCTCTGATCTATACTCAGCAAAAGTAGTTACAAATTTTGTGTAATGAAAGCTTAAAATAGTGTAAATAATTTTTATCTGGATGTGTAATACGTTAATATTACTTTCTTCTGTATTTATTTTACGTTAAAATCGCAATATTCGCAAGAAACGTCGTTCTTTACATTATAATGGCGATTCAATAGAAGCATAGCGAAATGTTGGCGATAAAGTCAAGTTGGCATCATTTTTGTGAGTGCGGACCAAGTTACATACAAACATCCATTCACATATGGAGAGATGGAGAAAAAAGGCATTTAAAGTAATAGTACTAATCGTTGCTTAAAAATTCCTCTAAAGTCTACATTGTGGAAAAAATCACACAGGAAACAATTGTACTATATGGATGAGAAGTGTATATCAACAAACTTATTTAAAGGATTCGATAAAAAAGGATAATGATATTTAGTAGTGTGTGTGTTTTAATAATTAATTGCTTAGATACGAGCTAATCAAATTTTCATTAGTCCGTTGCCTAAAAATGAGTTTAATATTTTACATATCATATAAGTTTAAGTGTTATGTTTATGTTTAATTAATTTCTTCAATTATTTACACTATCTGTTATTACAACTTGTTTCTAAGCTAATCAAATTAAAGTTTTTTAAAATTATGTTATTAAATAAACCATGAAAGAAATTAATTGCAATGCATATTATTACAACTAATCTGCTTTTAATATTTAATAAGATTTATTTGCTGGCATATATAAATTTCAAATTAAAAATGCCATTTTTCTAAAAGAAGAGTAAATAAATTTATAAGTCCATTAATAAATATTGATAAACAGCATCACAAGTGATTCTTGGAAATGTTGTTTATTCTTAAATTAGAAATAGTTATTTCAGAGGATATAAAAAAATTTCAGCTTCATTTGAGATCATTTTCTTCCAAGTCATACGTGAAAAATTATTTATTTCATTTTTAAAGAAGAATGTTATGCCTGTTCTGAAGAATTTGTTTTCAAATTTATATGCTTTCTTATGAATGATCATAAATTAAACAGTTTGTAATAAAAGATTTTAGAGTAAAATAAAAATGGTTTCCAGTTTATTTGAATAATCATAACGAGAAAATGGATTTATAGTCCAAAATAATTTTCCTTTATTTTAAATGTTTCTTCTCAGTTACTCGGTCATTCATTTTTCAGTCGTACAAATGTTTTTGAGTTATAAAATGCATTTCTTTAATTTAACAAAATCAGAGAATTCTCATATATATTTCTTTCTTTTCTATCATTTTTCTTTAATTAACTGCACTTTTGAGATTATGAATTACATATACCTTTCTTTCAAGATACTGAGTTTGATTTTGCGTTAAATTATTTATTTTCGTTGTATGTGCTTCCTAAAAATGATTAATGAAGGATCTTAAATGCAGAAAAATTTGACATTATAACTTTCACAACTTCAAAAGACCACTTTTTTTCTTTACAAGTGAGAAATTCACATA
Source organism: Trichonephila clavipes (assembly GCA_019973935.1). Lineage (NCBI taxonomy): Eukaryota > Metazoa > Arthropoda > Arachnida > Araneae > Nephilidae > Trichonephila > Trichonephila clavipes. The sequence goes on along the minus strand of BMAU01019643.1, from coordinate 237,075 downwards.
CACTCTATTTTTCTAAGCTGAAAACAAACATGAATATACAGCATATTTATTTAAAGTAATAAACTAATAATGGAATTTTAAATAGTTATACACCGTTTTTTGAGTTTTATTCATTGCTTCCTTATATTTTAATGCTTAAATTTTTCATGTAAAATTTTGATTTCAAAATGCTGTATTGAGATTAAACTACCTTCATCGGTTTATGAGAATTGTCACTGAATATTCCAAATATGTAACAAATTAGTTAACTTAAAAAATTGTAATGATATGTCGAATATACGTGGATTTGAGTAAATCCTGTACGAAATTTTACTGAATATTCTCTAAAATGAAGTCAAATATGTTCACATGTAATTTCTTAGTTATGGAATTCGATTTGCACTGCTTTAAAATAGCAATAATTAGTTTTTACTAAATCTATATACTAATGACTATTTGGAGGTATTAGAAAATATATATAAACCTTAATGTTTCCTTTCTTTATTTTATTTCTATAAACAGAAAAATATATTCGTGTTTGTTTAACATATTTACGTTATTTCTATTTCATTTTCTGGTAATAATTTTTAGGCTATAATTAGTTAATTAGTTAAGAATAAAAGTAATATACTATATATAACCATATTTTTAATTATCAATACTTCAAGAAAAGGTATTAAAGGGTTTTAAAATATCAGAATTAAAGAGATGGCTCTTTTAAATCCCTGAAGAGTTTTAATATATGCTTAGCTTCAATATCAGTTATTTTTACAAACTATTCCATTCCTGTTGAATTTATTCTGTTACAGAAAAATGTGCAGATAATACAACGATCTAGAGTAACTAAACATTACTTCTTTTATCTATATATTTTTTTACATTAAGTGAATATGATTTATTTGCTTTAAGAAATATCTATGAAGAAATTTTGCCACGTTAAAATGTAATATTTTCATAAATAATTCTAATATGTTTCCCAAACATGAATTACTAATTTTTATGGTTAACATTTGTGAAATCTTTTAAAGAAGTTAAATATGAAAAATTTAAAGTCTACCATTCGGAATCTTTTATATTTATTTTCCGCCACTGCCTATTTTATTTAAACAATTAGCTTTAAGACATTCAAAAAACGTATTTGGTTTTTTAAATGTATTATAACGAGTTCACTTGACCGCATGTACCTTATTCTAAATTTTAAGGAACTTAACTTAATATTCGACTAGATATTTTACCATTTAAAAGAAAAAAACAAATAATTTCATATCAAACCCTACCTTAAATCAATATTATTTTTGTCTTGAGGAAATAATAGTTAATTATCCCAATTAAAATAAGTAGTTAAATTACTAGTTAAATTAACAAATTAAATCAGCCTAAATTCAATTTTTTAAAACTCCATAATGTTTCAATGCCATTAAATTTTCAGTAGAGTTATAATTAACTAAATAAGTTAAAATATTTTTCATCACAGGGCGAAATTTGAAATCATTTATATTCTTATATTCACCAAAAATCCAATATACGCAATGCAGGTATTTGTTATATCTACTTTGAAAATTCCTTTGGAATGTGTTTACATGTTATCTTTCCTAAAATGGATACACTTCATCATAAGAGCCAAACCAGTACTTTACCGAAAAGATTACCAGTACATTATACATTCCACCACGAAAAATCCAAAGAGATTTACCTATTATAAAACAATTTTCTATTTAAAAAACGCGCTTTCAAAATATATGACGGTTCCGAAAAAATTCCCTCTTCAGATTATAAATCACGAAGTTTTTCAATAACTCTCGGTGTTTCTTTTCACTTTCGCTCGCAAGAAATCCAAGCAAGATGAAAAGCATAAAACAGAAAAAGAAAATTCTATTTTTGTGCGATCTTTTTGCCGCAGTCTTTTCTCTAAAAGATAATGTGTCACTCTTTTGTTAAAGACAGAGTGGTTTTGTGCCTCCCTTTATGACTCAGGTCAATAGAACCAGGAAGACAACGAAAAAAATGTTCCAACATTCTTTAGTTAAAGCTTTGATGGAATGTTCCATAGAACACGCTTTCAGTTTGTCGTGTTAAACTTCGAAACTGAAATTGAGAAGAATGTCTTTACGAACAATCAGATATTTAGCTTACTATCTGTTGATAGATTTTATCTGTTCTTCTCATGAATACAAACTAATGTGTAGAAGTTGGTTTTAGTTCCCTGTGAGTGTTTTCCTAATATATTTGTAACAATTTTAGGCATTATATGATACATATAATGTTTTGATAAAATATTTGTAGAAGTCTATACTCTTACAGTTGAACATAAGGGAAGAGAAACTTTCACTATTATATATTTAAACATTTCACTAATTAAAGAGATTTTTTGTGTCACCCACATTAATATATAATTTGTTCCTAATACAACGCTGGTAACTTAAATTGTCCTCTGGGCTTTTAATAAAAATGTATAACTTTGATAATGTTTTTTGTATATGCTTCAAGTATACTATAAACTTTTCTGAAATTCATGTAAGTTTTCTTTTCATATTCGCAAAAAATATATGCCTCATATTCCGGGATATGAAACTGATCTACACTTTGAAAAATGGAATTTTTAATTTTTAGAAATAATCGTCTTGTATGAAGCCCTCTTTTTTAATTGAAAAAAAACTAAAATATACAATGGCAGTGTTCTTATTTTTAGAAATCTAGATAATTTTAAGTGGATAGTAAAATCCCGGAATGAAAATGTACCCTAAATAATTAAAAGACCATTTGAGAATGTAATATATTTAACAATCTAGTTTGAATGGAAGATGTAATTTTATGTATAGATCATAGTTATAGTAACTGTGAAAAGATGATATAGAATTCTTTCTCAGTGATGTACCAGAAGAAATAAAGGAAAATGAATATGATGAACTTATTGTGTTATCCAACAATGAAAATTCATAATGCGTGTCTTTTAAATAAATAGAAAAAATAAAGTGTTACGAATTTTGTGTAAATAATTTGTATTTGAGTGTTTAATGCATTTGTATTCATGTTAAAATTGTACTATTCACAAACACACAATGCCACACCTTCTTACATTATAATGGCGATTCAATGAGAACTTGGCGAAATCTTGGCGGTAGAGCCAAGTTGGCATCATTTTTGGCGACCAAGTTGGTGTCACTGTTGACCATGTTGGCGAGTTTGAAACCCTCTGGAATCTTCTAGAAAGTAGTAGATCTCTCCTCTAGTGTCACGTTCAATGACACGAGCGGTTATATTTCTGAAAGTTTCTGTCGCGCCTATAAATGAAGATGCTCGACGGTACGGGAAGAGTCTGGATTAAACCAGCGAGTAGTGAGGATTGTTTTGACTAGCGATTAGTTCGGCTGTGCTTGTGAATAATCTTTACTTACGTGTATTTTTAAACGCTGGTGATTGTGTTTAATTTCCGTTGAAGGTGTGAAGATCTTCGAATATTTATCCTGTGAATACTGCTGCTAAATCCTGTATTTAAAGGATTAGATATTTGATAAGAAATTCGCATCGCTCTTAAAGAACTGTTTATTTTCTTTGTGATTGTTTTGCATAAAATCTACGATCCCGGATCTACATAACAATATACATAAATACATATATATATATATATATATATATATATATATATATATATATATATATATATATATATATATATATATATATATATATATATATATATATATATATATATATATATATATATACATATATATATATATACACTCTGTCGCAAAAAAAATATATGCACCCAGAAGAAATTGAGCTACATTCACGAAATTTGGTATGCATGTAGTGTATATGAAAATAAACAAATGATTAAAAAATCAGAACAAAATATCATTTTATGAAGCGGTTACAGCTTGCAAAAGATTAAAAATCAGTAAGTAGTAAAGCCACCTCTGGCAGCTATACAAGCCGAAATTCGGCGTGGCATCGATTCAATTAGATCACTTATGACCCCCTGTGGAAGATCCTGCCATAGTCTTTGCATCTGCGCAGTTAATTCTCCTGTATCTCGGGACGGCTGCAGTTGCCTTCCCAGCGCGTCCCAGACATTCTCTATTGGCGAAAGATCTGGTGACCTGGTAGGCCATGGTAGGACGTCATATCCTTGAAGACATTGTTGGGAGAGTCGCGCAGTATGTGGACGAGCATTATCCTGTTGATAAATGGCACCTGGGTGACTTGATAGCATGGGTAGCACAATCGGCGTTAAAATATCGTCCACGTATCTGCGAGCTGTCAAAGTGCCTTGAAGGACCACTAAAGATGATCGTGTGTCCCAAGAAATTGCTCCCCACACTGTCACACCTTGTGAAATTGCTGTATGCCGCTCGACAATAAATGCCGGATCGGACCGCTGGCCGGTGCGCCTCCAGACACGTGTGCGGTGGTAATCAGCACTGAGACTGAATCGGGATTCATCACTGAAGATGACACGTCTCCAGTCTGTCACACTCCAAGTTGCCCGAGGTCGGCAAAATCCAGTCGACACTGCCTATGATGTGGGGTCAGTGGTAAGCGTCTTAGCGGACGTCGGCTCCTCAAGCCAACTTCGATCAGTCGTCTCCTTATGGTTTCTCTTGATGGCACTGGATGTCTGGAAGGAGGTAAGTGGCGTTGAATCGATGCTAGCGACGTTGTTGGTGCCGAAGTGGCCACTCTTCTGATTGCACGATCCTCGCGATCATTTGTGTTCCTGGGACGTCCTGAACCTCCGCGACGGTACACTCTACCTTCTGTGATCCACTGTTGCCAACACCGAGCAACTACCATATCGCTCCGACCGAGGTGGCGGCCGATACGTCTATTCGACCAACCTGCTTCTCTGAGGACTATTATACGGCCCCTATCAAAGTCCGTCAGCTGCTCGTACTGCCGCCGGTTACGTCTTAGAGGCATCCTAAGTCTCAATATCGTCTATCAAAGTCATCAGATTCGTTTGGATAGCCGTACGGCGCTCGTACTCATGCTTTTAAACTCTCCCAGTTGCGCAACTAATATGCGCATAGCACACTTAGCCTTGTCTCATTGGCTTCGAAATTTTAATCATTTGCATATCTCTTACCAGACTACATTCCTGCCGAGTTTCGTGATTGTAGCTTGATTTCTTCTGGGTGCATATATTTTTTTGCGACAGAGTGTATATATATATATATACATATATATATATATATATATATATACATCTACTTTGTCATTCTTAACCTTTCTTTATTTTTAAAGCTATATTTTTTATATCAGACTTATAAAGCACAACACAAAATTTCGATTATATTTTTTTTGTTAAAAGTACTCGTTTTACATCGAAACATTTGATCTCTGAAACACATCTTGTAAACTTCATTTTAAAACGACAACCTTTTCAAGGAAATTCGATTTAAATTCATTGAACCTAAACAAAACTGCTAGGGTAATTTTTTTAAAAAAAATACATAAACAATTAAATCAACAAAATAAATTTGGAATTATAGCATCGTTGTAATTCTTGAAATAATTTATTATTTTAAGTTAATGTAATCGTATATACAAGATAACACAGAATTATTAGTTAAGCAAATGTACTTATGGTTAAGGCATGGATTTTATCTTGTTAAATTAATGTTTTTATTTTATTTAATAAGTATTATTGAATTCCGAAAATTGTGAATATTTTCCTATCACATTTCTAAATTATTCGAATAAATAGAAGTAATTACCCATAATTTTGAAAATTCCTTTTAAAATAGTACGTATAGAATTCACATTGCACTTAGTTTGCCAAACATTTATTAAAATTAACAATATATTCTACCAACTCTTGTTTGAAACTGGGTTGCGTAATTTGTTCTGTTTATTTTCTGAAAAACCTTGGCTAAATGTTCTTGAATATATGTATCATTATTCTTTTCCAAAATCCCTATTATGACCTTGAATTTCTTCCCTTTAATCATTTATAAAATGTTTCAGTCATGGTTTCAGCTTCGAATTAAAAATATTTTTATCTAGTCAGTTCTATATAGCATCAAAATACTAATCTTAAATTAGATTTAACGAATAGATAGTGTATATAATTTATTATTCGCTAAATTTTGTCATGAGAAACAAAGAAGAGCAATATTTCCTGTTTTAATTGATTATATGTATTATTTCATATTTCTAAGGGTTTTTTTTTAGTTTTTAACCGTTTTGGTTTCCATTGTACTCTTTTAATTTATAGTTTTAATGAAGTAATTTAGGTTTATTAATCATTCAACTAGGTATCCAAATTTCTTTATGCCTTAAATTTAAATCTAGTCAGAAGTTCCAGCTTAACAAATTTTTTGATAAAGTCGCATTTAGAAGCAACACGAAGTCTATTGCATATATTGGTACTTCTGAATCTCGGTCAAGTGACGAGGATGACACATGAACTCGTACTTTCCTCTTTAAACTTCCAGACCACTCAAACATGAGGACTTTAAGACGAAACAAATTTAGTGTATATCAGCCTCTCTAGAATGGGTCTTACGTGGATTAAGTAATTTGGTGAGAATTTGGTGATTTGGTTTAGAACAGTACTAATGAATATCATAAAAATATATATGATTATTCTTCATAATTCATTTGATAATTTTACACTCAACTGGTTTTTTTAAAAAAAATTAATTAATTCATTAAAATTTGGTTAACAGTAAAAAAGCTAAGAATAAATAATCAAGCAAAAAATGATCATAAACAGAGCTTAAACTAAAGAGCAGAAAACTAATATCGATCATGCAAATTATTTTAATGTATAAAGTAAAAAACATTTCATTTTTTTTTAATTTTGTAAGAAAACTTTAAAAAAAAGTTGTTTTTTCTTTGCATTTTTGTTTGAATGCACTCCTTTTCTTACGAATGAGTTCCATTACAATGACAATGTTGTTAAACGAATTGATCGATAAAGATCAATAATTTTATAATGGCCCTATACTTACGCAAGAAGTGTAGAAACATTATAAAATTATAAAATTTATCTTTCTATTAAGTACGGTTTGCTCTTTGCAGCCTTCTTCTTGCTACATAAATTTCTTTGTCACAATTTAAAGTTCACTATTCTCACTTTTAATTTTATTGAAATGTTCAGCACTTGGATTCATTCTCCCTTAAATATTTTCCAATATACTTTGGAAAACACATCAGCTACTCATCTACAGTGAGCTTCATTGTTGTTCTTCTTTAGTTTTTCCTCTTCAAATTCTGTTGTATTTAGAACTCAATTAAATCTCCAATTGTTAGTTCATCATCGCTTAATCTACTAATTCAACAGTGTCTTCCACTTCAATATCTGAATGAAGTGTTTTAGGCAAGGCCCCCAGTTTCTAGAAATTCAGCCATGCATTCAAGATTGGCAAATAATTTAATATTATTCGCGAAGCATTTTTATGTTTTGCATATACTTATCTGTCACTTACATCTGACTATCAAACTTAATTGCCGATAATTTCTTCATCTCATGAATAAGATATTTTCGCTGCCCATCATTTAACAGCTTTAAATATTGTCAATGCTTTCCCTCCCCCTTTAACTCTAATTTTATCCTTTAAAATTGTTGTAACTGTCGAATCTTCCAACTTCACTTAGCATTCTATTTCAATAATCTTGTTAACAGCTTTGCAGTTTTGCATGAGTTTCATTTTCTCATTTAAACTTTCCTTCATTTCTAAATATTTATTCTAGATCAAGGGTGTACAAAACGTGGCCCGCCAAATATTTTTAAAAAGTTTTAAATATGAGGTTTTTAAAGTTTTTTCATTTTGAAATTTATTTGAGGAGAAATTTAAATATATATATATATATATATATATATATATATATATATATATATATATATATATATATATATAAGAAATATGTATTATATATCAAAAACAAGAAATAATAGATGAAGAACATAACAAGATATAGCGTAATATAAAAGCTGAACATGAAGAACAAAATTATAGAGAAATAAAAAAAACTACAAAAAAGAAGAACCTAGCGAGTCAGAAAGCAATTTCGGAATTAGGACCGAATAAGTGGGGTTAAAACTAGTTTGAAGGCGCCAACCTTCCCCCTTTGCAACTCGGTAGGAAAACCAAATAAAGTAAAATAAACAAAACTTCAGAGTATGGATAACTCAGAGAGCATGATAAAACCACTCACTACTATTATGTAACAAACTCTCCAAAGCTCTTAATGCAGAAAAATCACAAAATAATTACGTAAGAAAAGTAGAAAAAATGCTAAAACAATTACATAAGAAAAGTATCTTTCAAAAAATAATTTAACAAAATTTCTATACTCACAAAGCTTTTACGAAGAGAATCAAGCGTCTTGCCATTAATGAAAATCAATTATTCACCAAGTTAAAAAATTCGAAACTACATAAACACATCTTTTGAGCTGACTTTTAAACCAGCCAGCAAAGACAGGTATAAAATGACGAGAATCAAATATGGTAAAATTTGAATGGGTTGATTGTCAAAAATGTAAATTTGCTAGGCTCTAATTTGGTTGGTTGTCAACAATGTGTAAGATGTTCAAGATGTGTGTGGAAAAAATGTAAACTGTGATATGAGTGTTATGATATCATCTTCACAGCAAGACCACTAACATGCTGACTTTGAAATCCTATTGTTGTGTGGTGGTTTTGGAATTCGAAGTAGCAAGACGGTTAATGTATTTGTGATGAATATAAGTTATTAAGAAATTAAAAGGGTATTCATGATCTAAACAACATTGAAAAATTTTTTATATTATTGTATTTATCTATTTTGTGAGTAGTTAAGCTATCATTTCTAAATAAAAATTCAAATTCAAAATGTTATTTCTGTAAATTGATATATGTAAATTACTATTCCATACGGGAATTTTAATTATATGGAACTTAAACGAATCTCTTTTGTCAAAAATGTTACTGACTACATTATTGTTAATAAGATGCAAGTCTAAATCCAAGAATTCCACCAAATTAGAGTTGAAGTTAGTTTTAAGGAGCTTGAGTTAATCAGGGTAGAACGTAATATTTGGTTTGTATTCACTATTTTTACCAAAAATTATTACATCATCTATATAACAATAAATTAAGTAAGAATCATTTACAACATGATCTATTTAAAAAAAATGCAAATATAGGTTCGCTAAACAATTACTAGCTGGACCACTCTGAGGTAATCCTTTGATCTGTTTATAAAGATTCTGATCAAATGTAAAGAAATTTTGTTTTATTACGAGGTTAACAAGAATATCAAATTTTTCTTTTTTCATTGAAGTATATAATTCATATTTATCATAAATTAACTGTAGAATCTTAATCATATCGTCAATATCTATAGAATTAAAAAGGTCCTCGAAATGAAAACCATGCATAGAAAAAATTAACATATCCTTAGTAACTCTAGCAATCTCTAAGCTATTTTTAATTATTGCCGTGTTTTGTAAATTATCAATTAGATTTTGAAGAAGAGATTGTAAGATCTTCCCAGACTTCGTGATATATGTATTGTATCCATTAGTGATACTATGGAATTTTATAGAGCTTTTATGAAATTTTGGTGTTAAAAAAATACTTTTGGATATTTAATATTATTTAGATGAGTATTCAGTCTTTTGTTCAAAGCTAAAAGACGATTATCATCTTCTCTATTATTGTGAATTTATTTTTGAAATGAATTATTATTTAAAATGTGGTTACTTAATATATTTTACTGTAATAATATTTACAAATTATGGCATAATTAGCAGAGACCTTATCAACATATGTAATCACGAAGTCATTTTGGATATTTACTATTGATGATTTAAGATCTTTATATATAATTTCCTTTTCAACACTGAAATCTAATTCCCGAATTTCTGTTGCTACATAAGATCTAAATTGATTGAATGCTTCAATCGGCATTCCGTATTTAATTGCCATTTTAAGGTAGAATTTATCTAAATCTTTTATGATTTGTTTCATAACGTTAGATTTATTTTTTGTGATCATCAGTCTAAAACCGTTACCTTTTTCCATAACATTTCTTAACAAATCATCTTTCACGATGCTAAGGTCTCCTGTGACAACGTGCTGATGATAATCATCAATATAGTCTCGATACAGATTGCATTTACATGATTCTAAACTTAGGAGCTCCGAGATTTGATTATTATTAAATATAAATCTACCAAATTTCTTGTTGTATTTGAAAGCCTTTTTAATAATAATATTTTTAATAGGAAAAAAGGATTGATATTTTTGAAATATACTTGAAAAATTAATTTTGTTAAAGGATTTATTCATAAATATAATAATGTACAATATTCTGTAGAGTAATTTTCACTTGCATCTAATTTAATATTCATTTTTTGTACTAAATAGTTATTAAGGTCTCGAATCATATGCATACCATGAGAATCTCGAAATTAATATATATATCTGCTTAAAATATCTGTTATAATTTTAATTTCAGTTTTATTCATGCCAAACACAAACGATTTAATTAAGCCTGTGTTGTAGTTATCATCAAATTTAACAGCTAATTCTAACATACAATTCTTGAGGGTTGACATGTCTCTAGTAACTCTTTTTCTGCGTTTAGCTTTTGAAATTCTCGCTAAACGAATATTATTACTATTATCAATAAATTTATCAAAATTCGGAATATATAATGAATTCTCGGATTTTTGTTTAAAATCTAATAAGACGCTTTCACCTTTCCATATAACATTCAAACCATAAGGATAATATGATCTAAATGAATCTATAAAAAAGTTTTCGAACCATAATCTTTGTTTAATATTTGGCACTATTCTAAGTATATGTACAGTTATGTTATTGAATCCATGTTTATGAAAGTGTCCTATCTCAATCTTAGCCTGGTTTTTGTTGCAATCAAATTTCCTTGTATCAGACCTATGTTGATTTAATCTAATATTGATAGTGTTTGAAGTCTGACCTATGTAAGCGAATTTACATATGTTGCATGTCATTTTGTAAACACAGTTAAAAGTCTTACAAAATATATAACCTGCATCCATATCCAACTGTTCCCCACTCATCATGCCACACGCCTTGCATCTTTTATCAGTGCAAGATCTAAATTTTAGTTTTAAAGCATGAATATCTCTGAAAAACCTAGTTTCTAATATGTTACTAAAACCCTTATCTCTTTGATTTTTATGTATACAATCGAAAACATGAATATTTCGTTTTGCTGTACGAGATAAATTCTTATATTTAGAGTTCCAAAAAATTCGAGTTTTAAAAATTCTAACACGACAATGTTTAGATACAGAAGGGAAAGCAAAGAAATTCAGATTATCGAAACAATTAACACATTTTTTTGTATTTTTAAAAAAATTTATAGTTTTTTTATATGCCAACTCAGAACAATATATATATATATATATATATAATTCTACAATGCATTTGCCTGTTTTAGCTGTTCTTGTTTTAAAATAAATCCTTTTTGATAAAAGAAAGGTCTTTTAGATTAAAATAGATTTATATTTCATCAAGCTGCTACCTTTGATTTTTCTATAACAGATTACTTTTTTAATAAATTCCGAATTGCATTATGCATATCCTTTACTATGGGTGGTACATGATTCTCTGTGTGTGTGTGTGTGTGTGTGCGCGCGATTTTTATTTCTCCTTCTTTTCTGTTTGGAGTGCCCAAAACGCATGAGGCAGTCAGAGATGTTTTTTTAAAGTTTTAAAAAAATTTTTGGATGATTTAGATAAAAGGCAACTGTTTTTGTTTCATCGACGGTCCAGCCACGCTTATTTCTTTTTTTATTCTTTATTCCACCACACAACATATATATGCTATTTACAAGCGCAGCAAATTTTAATTAATTCTTTTATTGTGAGCTTCGAGTATTAGAGTCCTATATTAATGCTCACGTCTGAGTATTAAAGAGAAATTTTCTCATCTATCTCGTTCCACAGAAAGTTCTCCTCTGCCGGCACAGCGCGGCAAGGAAGAATATTTGCATTTGTGTGCATGGCGTCGGTGCGCATGCACCAACAGCAACGTATACTTAACCGTTTGCGAATGACAGGACTATCAAACTTCAATAACGAGTAACGAAAGATCATTTCAAAAAGAACACCGTAATTTTCAAGAAAATGGCAACCGTAATATTTTAAACATTATTTGATCATTCAATTATTATATTATCTATGTCTGTATACATGAAAAATAATGAAAATAATAATAATAATTCATTCTGTTTTAAATTTACACTCAATAAATGTTTTTTGATCTGATATCTGATATAAAGGTACATATTTTTATATGCGTCCCGTGAGATTGTAACGTCTTTCCTAAGTGGCACGCAAGGTCATTTAGGTTGGACACCCCTGTTCTAGATGATGCCATATTTTTTTTGTTTACCTCCGTAGTATTTTGTCGTTATAAATAAGTGAAAAATAACAAGGATACTCAGTTACTCTTTTCGGGATGAAACTGACCGAAAAAATGCATGACATGCTTTATATACGCTAGATGTGCATGTCACCGTTATCCACTGACCAGCAGTCTAGCTGAAAAAGGGGATTCCCAAATAGCAGATCGAAAATCGAATGGTGGTAAGTGTAAGAAGTCGTTAAGCAGATCGTAAAGTGAGAAGTACTCTATGTGAATATAAAACCAGGATTCCCTTGGGTAATACTTTTTTTAAAAAAATATATCGAAGATTATAGTATTTTTGCATTGCGTAAATAAAACTATACTGCGGAATGAATGGGCTTAGAAAAGTATATTTATATATTGATCAATCAAAAATATATTTTCGAAACATTTTTATAATTGGAAATCTATTATAACAGCATTTTTTCTGTGACATCGAAAGAAAAAGATGTTACACCGACTACGTCCAGCGTAACTTATATGAAAGGATAAATAAACTTCTTAATTATTGCAATTGTATTGACATTTGTAAGTACGGATTCATCATATAAAAACAGTAATGTGAAAAGACTTTTAAATTCTTAAAAAATGATGTAATTTATGCGATCAAACAATGAAAATGAGTTTATTGGTCATAGTTATCCTAAATATTTAGGATTTTTCTTTGTTTTGTTTTTATATAATATTCATATATTTACTTTATTTCATATAAAGAACTCACAATATCCTTATTTTCTGAGTATTCACACAGGATAAAAAATACACAATATTTAATTGTCATTTGTTCAAAAAATAGTTATAAATTGTTTACCCATCAAATATATAGATAATTTGGCAATTATGTTTAAGCTTTGCTCTTATATTTGTATTTTGTATAAGACTAGGTTAAAGAAGATTTTTTTTTATATAACTTATCTAAAAGTAAGTATCACGAAAATCTACAAACATAAAGAAGAACAGTGACTCACTCACTCATCACGAGATCTCTGGAAGTATTAGATCCACAGTTTTGATTTTAGTAAGCATCTTTCTTTTGTTGGATAGAAATCCGAATGAGTTTTGTAGAGCTCAACTTTAAAATTAGTTGTGAAAGTTTAACGCTGAGTTACAGATAAAATTCCCTCTGTTGAGATATTTATCCTACATTTTTGGAATTTGTTAAATAGGTTACTTTTGTTGTGCAGAAATCTATTAACAATTTTGCAGAAATTAAACTTCGGGGGTTACGGGAACATAAAAGATAATTATAATTCAGTCATATAAATTAAAGTCCTGCCCTATTTAAATCAAGGTGGAATTGCTATAAGAATTGTTTTCAATACATTTGAACGCCTCAGAGTACTGGGACTTAACTTTCAACAGTCTTTATATAATATGTTCGTGAAGTGGGCGGAGCTACGCCCCAATACAACCCCCCTTAGCATCCCCCTTCCAGGTGGCTGCGAAGGGAAGTAGAGGGCAATGACTCGGAAGAAAGAGGCAGGGAGAGAAGAGTCATTAGAACACGAGAGAAGAGGTTGAGAACGCAAGAGTGGCAGACGCTCATCGAAAGAGCTTTTAATAACTCTTAAAAAATTATGAAAGCCAATTAGGCAATGACGTTTAAATGTTTCACTTAACTCATTAACTGTTATTCTTAATTTTATTTATTCTCGTTTTAAAAATAAACAGATTATTCTGTCAAAAGAGTTAACGAATTCATCCCAGTAACAACATAACATGTATGAATTGCCTTTCTTCCCAAAGACTTTTTTCTTCATTATCAAACAGCATGTTTATGTTGTCGTGTCATACTTGAGGAGGCTTGAAACTTTTGAATACACATTTGCTAATGTAAAATAACACACACATACATACACACATTTCAAACAGCAAACATAAAAATGAAAAGCACAACACAAAATACGAACTGCAGGTTACATTATGAAGACAAGAGACGAGCTGAATTTTGCAGAAATATGTTTATATGAAGCGGCAACAGAAAGTTTTGCAATCAGCTTAATTAAAGTGGACAGAGTTTGTGATTGGTGGAAATATATCGTACGAGAATGCCATGTAATGTTACTTTAAATAAACTGATGTTTTAGTTTCTGAGAGATACGGTTGTAATTATCCCGTTATGCGGGTCAGCTAGTTGATTACTTACGCGCAAGTCCTGAAGGACAATATCATTATAAATATCATTATAAATTAAAAGTGGTTTAAGATCAAATTTAAAGGAATTATTACACATATGATCCTCGGACTGGACAGCATTGTCTCAGACTTTCATCCCTTCAGTGGGTCAATGAATGAGTACCTAACTTGCTTCGGTATAACGCACTGGGGTTTTCCTTCAGACTGACACCTGATCGGGACATCTGTGCATGCACCACAGTGCCCAGTGGTCATGTATACTGAGATGGGTGCAGTTGGACTTGGCCCTCATAGGTTGTTGTGCCATGGAGTTTGAATTTTATTACACATATGCGTATATAGATATATATGCATATATATATTATATATATGCATATATATATATATATTTATATATATATATATATATATATATATATATATATATATATATATATATATATATAGCTAGGTTCTTTTTTTTCTAGTTTATTTTTTTATTTTTCTATAATTTTGTTCTTAATGTTCAGCTTTTATAATTATATTTTTATTATGCTATTTCTTGTTATGTTCATTACCTATTATTTCTTGTTTTTGATATATAATACAAATTTTTTTTCATATATATATATATATATATATATAGTCTAACCTCCGTACAACGAACCTCTATATTGCAAATTTTTCTATGTAACGAACTTTTTCTCTCTATTTTGGAAGTATTTTTGGACATTTCGATTTGTTCTTCCTTTTAGCACATTTATTTGGTGGTTATAAAACTTGAACTGGTTTTATTAGGTGACTAAATCGACGAGAGCAATTGAATTCAGGGCATTTTGTCCAAGAAGTTCAACCTTCAATCCCCATTGTTCAGTTCATTGGAAACATGTTCAACATCCCCTTTCACGCTCAATGGAGTTTGGTGTCCTTCAACAAGTATCCTTTCCTTTGTAGTATTGATGAGTCGTAATGGTAACTTCTGTTCCTGTTGCTCGAAAACGTCATAACTTAAAAGGTTGCGTATCAAAAGGAAAAAAAATTAATTCTTCAGGATGTGAATAAAGGTGTCAAGAAACCTATCTTGCATATTTAAAAAAAAATCCTTTATATAAAATAAATGTATATTAATTTACAAAAAAGTGTGATTAATTAAATTTTTTATTATATAATGTCTATGAATTTAAAATTGTTTTTATGTGATTTATAAAGTAATAAGAAAGATGAACCTATATAGCGAATTTTCCATGTACGAACTTTTTTTTTTTTTTTGGGGGGGGATTTAGAGATTTCGTTATATTCGACTGTATATGTATATATAATATATATATATATATATATATATATATATATATATATATATATATATATATATATATATATATATATATATATATATATATAATATATATATATATATATATATATATATATAATTATATACATATACATACACATATATATAAATTTATACATATATATACATATACACAAATATATAAACGAAAATATAAAAATAAACATATAGTTATATGCATAAGATAACTAAAATTAGGAAGAAGGCACAGTAGTAAAATGACAAACTCCTGGCCTTAGGAACCAGGATTGCAGGTTTAAACAAGTTTTGCGGCCAGCCAACCTTCACCTGTAATTTGTCATGCTATGTACCAAGAGGAAAGGAAAGAATTATATATGTAGAATTTAAATATTAAAAAATCAAAAATAAAAACTAAAAAACATATAAACTAAATAACATATAAAAACTAAATAACATATGAACTAACTAAATAACATATGAAAAAAACTAAATAACATATGAACTAAATAAACTGAATAACAAAAAAAACTAAATAACATATGAACTAAATAAACTAAATAACAAAAAAAACTAAATAACATATGAACTAAATAACATATAAAAACTAAAACTAAATAACATAAATAACTTATAACTAAATAACTAAATAACATATTATAACTAAATAACATATGAACTAAATAACATATAAAAAACTAAAATAACATAAACTAAATAACATATGAACAAAAACATATGAACTTAAACATAACCTACTAATTCGGAGTGTAATCGATGGCCAAGAGTGCATCAACAAGTAACGTGATCCCGCCAAATACGAGGGGTGAGAACAGAACCGCATAAAATTAATTGTGATTCGATATTAAGAAAATTATATATATATATATATATATACTTTTAAAAAGTCATAAAATAATAATCATATAAAAATTAGTGTGAAATATAAAAGAAACGCAAAAAATATATATTAAAAAAATGTAATAAGCATGTGGCACCATCTATTTAATAATTGTAAAATAAATAAATTAGATATTGTATAAATTTAAAAAATCATTACAAAACATAATAACAGTAAATAATTACAGTAATACAAATTGTATCATTAAAAACCATTATAAATATAATTACAAAGAAAGTTAGCAGGATATCCATGTTCAATACAATGATTAAAAATTTTTTTTTAAGATTTAAAAAAATATTAGCTTTATCGCTAACTAATACATTATTGCGATAAATATAGTTAAAAATAATATTTCTATACATAGATATTGATAAATTAGAATTCCAGTAAGGCACTTCGATGATATTAAAATTAAAGGAATCTCTTTTATCTTAAATATTACTATGTAGTTTCAAATCCTTAATATACAGTGTTACATCTAGGTAATTTATTTTGATTGTATTATTATTAATTTTAACTAAGTTTAAGTAAGACGGATACAAATTAATAATGGGATTAAATTATCATTTTCACCAAAAATAATTAAATCATCAATATATCTAAAAATGTACTTGTCATTATTACTAATATAATTATATTCATAAAAATGTAAATAAAGATTAGCCAAACTATTACTAGCTCGGCCCTCTTGTGGGAGTCCTTTCTCTTGTTTATATAAAGGACCATTAAAATTGATGTAATTTTCTTTTAAGACAAAATGTATGAGAGTTTTAAATTTGTTAAAATTAATATTAAGTTTATACACACTGTGGTTTTCTTAAATTACTTTAATAATATCATATATATCAATGGAATTGAAAAGATCTTCAAAGTCATAACTATGAACTGAACAAATATTTTTATTATTAAAAAAATTTATAATCTCTTTACTATTTTTAATTATAGCTTTATTACATTGCTGATTAATAAAGTTTTGTATAATATTATGAAGTAATTTGCCTGCAGTAGTAATATATGATCTAAAACCATTTGTCACAGTTATAAATTTAACCGGACTTTTATGGAATTTTGGAGTTAAAAATATATATGGATACCTAATTTTAGGAATACAAAAACCTAATATTTTTTTTATAAATAGCAATAATACGACTACTAATTCCATTATGGGACAAATCTAATTTTTTAAAAGATTTATTATTTAGAAAGTGATCATAAAGAATATTATAATATAAATACTTACAAATCACAGCATATAGTTACCAGGTACTTTATCAATGTAAACTATGATAAAATTCTTTTGTAATTCATAAATTTACTGTTGTATATCTTTAAAAGTTGTTTCATATTGAGAATGGTAACTAAAATTCATTAGGTCTTTTAAAATATTGTACTTATACTCATCAAATGCCTCAATAGGTAGTCCAAATTTAATTGCTGATTTTGTAATAAAATTATCTTTATCTTTAATCATTTATTTTTTAACAGTATTGTTGTTATTAGAAACATTTAATCTAAAACTAGTGCCTTTACTCATTATATATATCTTTTAAAATATTATCATTTATTATGTCTAAGTTGCCAGTAACTACATGTTTATGATGACCATCAATAAAAATATTATAGTTTTTACATAAACAATCTTCTATATTAATAGAGGGTGAACTATTGTTGTAATTAAAAATAAGTCTGCCCATCGTTTTGTTATATTTAAATGCTTTCTTTACAACCACCTTTCTAACCGGAAAAAAGTGACAAATGTCTATTAAATACATTAGAAAAGTTATTTTGTCAAAAGTTTTATTCATGAATAATAAAGTGCAGTACTCTGTAATAGGTTCATTAATTTTCTCAACATTAATATTGAATTTATTAACTAGATAGTTAAGAATGTTTTTAATAATGTGTACTGCATGCCAAACCTTTAAAGAATCATTATTTAAGGTTTCGTATAATAATGCATTTTCATGTTTATTAAGACCAAACATGAAGTATTTGATCTTCTTGATATTAAAGCTTTTTCCAAAATCATCAATAAGAACTCTAATATTGTCATTTAACAAATTTTTATCTCTATTTTTCCTTTTAGTTCTATTACTTCTAGATTTTCTTTTAGAATTATTGTTTAATTTATATTGGCATTATAAAAAAATTCTTTATTATTATTCTGTAACATTATTTGCATAGTATTTTTAGCAAAATACAAAACATTAAGGCCATATGAATAGATTGTATTAAAAGTCCTAATAAAGAGTGATTTTCCAAACCATAATCTTTGCTTAGTATATAATTGGAGTAACTTTAATGATAGACAGTTCAACATTTTTGAAATTTCATATGCATATATAGGTATATATGCATATGAAAGTGTCTAAGTTCAATTTTATTAGAATTATTGGAATTATTAAAGAATTTAACACCATGTCTATGCTGATTGATATATATATATATATATATATATATATATATATATATATATATATATATATATATATATATATATATATATATATATATAATATACTAGAGGACCCGACAGACGTTGTCCTGTTCACACATCTTAAATTCAAAAATTCCAAATTTTTATGAATAAGCTTTAACAATCTGGATCGTTTTGAGTAAAATTTGTATTAAAAAGTTATTACAATGTAATTATTTGCCAAGGTTTATACTTCTGGGTTGCTTAGAAGTGAAACACACACACAAACTATTTTCAATAAAAAATAATTTTAAGTAAAAAAAAGTTTAATAATGTGTGTAATCAATTAGCTACACAAATAGATTTGTAGGTTAGGATAATTGTTGTCAATGCACGTGTAAATTTAATGGAAAAGCATGTAAAATACTCACTTCAATTTCATACTAAATTTGGAAAATATATAGTTTTTTATGCACACTTCAAAACTCTTCAAACATTTATTACATCTGAATGTAATAATTTAATTAACACACGATTTATTTCAACAAAATAATAACATGAAGTGACAAAATATTTTCCTGAAATGATCATAGCACCAACTGTCGGGGACAACATGTATTATAATAAAAGATTTATGAAAATTCTATACTGCGATCGTAGCGCACTCTGCTGGATCCAATAAATTTTTCAATAAAAAGTTAATTAAATAAAAATTTCTAAACCGAATTATAAATCTAAACCATTCTCGAGTCCACTGGAACAGACAAAACCTTCCATTAAAATCTTTCCAGCCTTTTAGGAGGAGTTCAGTTACATACACACGCACAGAAGAATTACTTATATAAAGATTATTTGAAAAGATATTAATTAAAAACGCTAAAAAGCGTGAATCGTCTGCATTTTCGTAACAATAAAGCCCGGGTTTTGCCAGTTTCACTGTAAATCTATTTTTTACGCCAACATACGTCTTTTTCAATTCCTTCTATTAGCTCATGATCTCTATACATATTTTATTTGTTTGTTTGTTTATTTATTTATTTATCTTGGTGGAATTTTCAATTGTTAACAAAATACATTTTAAAGCGCTCAATTGAGCTGAAATATAATGTACATGATTATTTTGGATGACAATACAATAATTTAATTATAATTAATAAAAAATAATTGATTTAAACTAATTATTTAAAAATTACAAATTCAGCCACGTTGGCGACTTAGCGACCTTTTTGGTGACTTATGTCAAAATTTGAAAAGGTTTTCTTCTCACGTGTTAAAGCATTCAGTTGAAAGGAAATTTTATATACACGATTAATTTGGATGAAAAAACGATACTTTAAGGATAATTAATAAAAATTAATTACCACTTAATATTGTGATTATGTCATATGTATATACATATTTATATTAATTGCAACTATTTTATAAAAATATGCTAAAATAAATTGTTTCTCGGTTGATCTAAGTAGGAATTTATTTAATTTTTGATATTACTTGTTTATATATATATATATATATATATATATATATATATATATATATATATATATATATATATATATATATATATATATATATATATAACAATAGCGTTGTTACAACAATGCAAATGAATGTTGAGATGTATTTTTGAATGTTTTTAATTAATATCTTTTTAACTAAATGCGATATAGGACCGAATTGTGAATCTGAACCATTCTCGAATTTACTTGAACCCACACAATAAATTTCATCGAAATCGGTCCAGCCGTTTAGAAGGAGTTTAGTGACAAACACACCCTCAGAAAATTTTTATTTATAAAGATATATATATAATTTATATTTATACTATATATATATATATATATATATATATATATATATATACTATATATATATATATATATATACTATATATATATATATATATACTATATATATATACTATATATATATATATTTATACTATATATATATATATATTTATATAATATATATATATTATAATAATAATATAATTAATAATATATAATGGCTAAAAGAAATTTAATAAGATTTAGTTTGTTTTTTTACTGTAACTGACCAGTATTTTAAAAAAGTTTATTTCACAAATTATACAACAATTGACTAAACCTTTCCATTATAAAAGATCAGTTAATTAAAATTTAGAATCCATATATTTTTTTTAAAAAATAAACAAAACATGCCAGTCTACCTACTTTCTGTCATGCAGAAATGCACCAATTAAATGTGAATTTATTATTCTTTTCTAATTATAATTTATAATTTAAAAATTGTAAACAAATCTTTGAATTATAGAAATTTATTTAATTGGATGAGTTCTGAAAAACATATACGTGCTTCTATTCGTTCATATATGTATTTCTGAACAGCAAGAGAATAGTATTTTGAAATAATTAGCTGAATATTGTGGAAAGATGAATCCTTGTAGCTTATACCATCGGTATATGGGCTTTTTTTATGTAAAATTAATGTTTATTTTAATTAGTTTTGCTAATTAAAGTTGTAACTTCATTATTTTTTAAACCGAAGCACATCCTTCTTTTCATTTGTAATGAATATAGCAGCTGCAAATAAAATAAGAGCAAGAAAGTTGCTAATAATTTAATGATTACCCTAAAAAATATTAATGTGCGTATTTATTTAAATCTAGAATATTTTTATCACAAATTTGGCTTGTACCGCAAAAATAATTTGTTATTGTTTGGTAATGAAATCCTTGTTTTATATTTATTTTTAAATTTTTCTTTTTTTCTTTTTTTTTTTTTTTGAGTTTTTATAACAAAAAACAACTATTTGTTTATTTTTTTTCATGACAGAATAAATGATTTATAGTGAAATCACATTAAGTGCTGTGCACACATAAAATGCAATAAAGCTCAATAATTTCTGAATTTTTTTGATTTAGCATGCCTAAGGATAGAAGGATTTCGCATACATTAAAAAAAAACATTTTTATTGAAGAAAAAGATTATAGGATCAAACAATGTCTTCTCATAAAATGATTGAATGTATAACTTATGTGAAATACTTCCTTTTTATTTTGCTAATTAGAAGGAAAGAATACTATTTGATAGCCCTCAACTTCTAAAGCCCATAAACTTCACTCACTTGTCGATAAAACACGCCTAGCTGTCGGCTATTTCATTAAACATCTGATAAAAGAGAAATAGTTTTTGCCCGTTAAGAAGACAGACGCCACAAGCTTTAGGACCAAAAAGTCACAGTCTTTTCTCAAAACAAAAAAGACGAATTTTATAGGATCTCAAATTTGAGTCGTTTTCAAAATTTACGATGCTTTCAAGATACGGAGCATGATAATGATAGCTATTTTCCCATGAATTTCCTCAAAGGTCGTAAAGTAAGGAATGTAAGCAAATTATGGATCCTCTAATGATTTTAAATTTTTTCTTCTTACACAAGAGAGATTTTTACAGCGCATTTTAAAAGTTTGCCGCTGGTAAGGGTGTTATAAAGAATATCGGAGAAATGTTAGAGTAGACAAATACATTTTTTTCCTTTTAAGTATCTTTTAGGAGGAGAACGTTGAAAAGCCTTTAAAAATATCAAGTTACTAAAGGAGTTTTTTAAATTCAATTTAGTCTGTGTAAAGAATTAACTTGTGTTTATTCTGAGATTCAATAAAGGTTGATGTTATTAAATTTTATTTTAGGAACGATATTTCTTTTAAACAATACTAACTGAGTTAATGATCCATTCGAGTACCATATGTTCATTTTGAATGAAAAAATGAACATTTAAAATAGTAGTTACTTTTATAAGGATACTTCAGAGACTGAAGCTTTTCTTTGCTTCCTTTGTTCGTCGTCGTGATTCAATACATATTATTCATATTTCATTAAGTATTTCAAATAGAAATGAAAATATTTAATTATGTATATTCAAATACATGCTGTCTCAAAAATAACGCAGATACTGTACACAGCCATATTCCTTGTTGGGAGTACATAAAAAAAATTGCCAAGGAACTGTACCTGTACGATCCAATAGTTAACGAGAAAAGACGATAAATGATGATGCATGATGGTTCACAATGAAACCCAGTGCATTTTTGTGTTCATGCTGTCACACTGGCTGGGTACGTTACACTCCTACCACAGGATAGGACATGTAGGTCCTATGGACGCAACGATCACCAGATCTCATACCGCTGGATTTTTTTCTGCGGAAAAATTTCAAGGAATTGGTGTACTGAGACGTAGTGACAACACAAACGAACTTAGTTGCTCATCTGCATGTTGCTTGTAATTCATTGGACACCATGCTACAGCGACCTGTGCATAAATCCATTCCAAGGAACACTCGAGCCTGCCTCGATATAAACAGTGGACGCTTCCAACATCTGTCTTCTTAAATATTTGAAAATATTGCTATCGATGTGTTCAATACCGGTTTGCACCGGCTGTGACAACATACCTTGTTTTTCGTATTTTTCTCGCTAGATAGGAATCGTGCATTTACAGTTTTTTGGCCATTTTTTATGTATTCCCAACGAAGAATCTAGCTGTCCTTTAGGGCTATTTTTGGGACACCAGGGAAAAAATAGAGATAAATAATTTTTTATAAACAAGTATTAGTGTGCTAAGTATAAAAATATAAGGGCTGTTGATTTATTATAATTGTATTTTTGAAGTACAGGCTGGTTATTAACTACTAATTTGACATTATGTTAAGTTTAAAAATCCAGGAATATATATATAAAGTTTAAAATTTCCAATTACTCTGAACAAACATACTTAAGAATATTCGGAAACCGACAAATTATGTACTCCTCATAAAATGTGAGAAAAAAAATGCTAGCAAAAATGTTTTTGAGATCCATAAGATGTTTTCCAGTTATTTCATAATTAATCGCATATAGCGCACTTTTAATCAAAAAATAAGATCGAAATTCGCGGGTGCGCGTTATACACCTGGTATAAAAAAAGGATAGTTTAAAAAATAAAAAAAAGATAATCAAACGAAAATTAGACATCGGCATACATAGAAATGCTCTTTATTTAAAGGAAATGACATACCTTATGAACTTTAAAGGTTGAAAATCTACAAGTATACTACTTTTTAAAATGTATGAGGGATGTTAAACCTCTACCAAATCTGTTATCCTTGTTTTTGATGAATTCTAGAAACTTAAAAATACAAATGGCAACAGTGGAGTTTTATGTTGCTCTAATTTGTGTGGGAATAAAAATAGCTTTCTGAGTTATTATTCATGAGTTTTACAGAATTAATTACTACTAAATAAATAGATAAGTTATTGAGTTTTTACATCATTTATGCTTTTCAGTTATTTTTTAGATATTAAAACAATAGATTAAACTGAATCTTCACAATTTTTCTGATTCGATATTCTAAGCGGAACACCTCGAATGATTGACTTAAAAATATAAGAGCTCTGCACACGTACATTTCAAGTTTTTACGTAAAAAGAGGTGTGCGGGTACCTGGAAATTAAAAAATGCACCTTGAAAGTATAGCTACACGCTATACATGGGATTTTATGGTAAACGAAATAAACAGAAAGCAAAACAATGGTATACAAGCATATTATTCAAATTTAGCCAATAGAATATAGTCACGTAAATTAAATAGTGTTAGTAACTATTTATTTCTTACTAACAAAGTAAAATTGCAAATTAGAGCAAAACGTTAATTATCAATAAAAATATAATGTATGAAGCAAATTGCTTTGGTACATAAGTATATACATTACAAAAAAAAAACATAAATGTTTCAAGACAAATCACACAAAAAATTCTGAAATATACGAAAGAAATATAAAAAAACATGCTTATATTTATATGATTTCATTTTTTTGCAAAAAGCGGTATAAAATATACTTAAGTCAAATGCACTATTACTGACATCAATTTTCATTGATAGAGTTTTTTAACTAATAAGGGAACTTTAGAATTGTTTTCGATACTCAAGGAAAATCCATTAAGATACACACACACATATACAGAGTGTTTTTTTTCAGGTATAGAAGTTTAAGTTGGCATTACTTTCCAAGATGGCGACCGATTTAACAGCTGTCAAGTGATTTATTCTCAGTTTGGTTTGGCAATTCATCATGAATAGACTCACGCCTGAACAACGCTTTCAAATTGTGCAGTTTTATTTCGAAAGTAATGGTCGATTTTCATAAGCAAATTTTGTTTAGCGATGAAGCGCACTTCTGATTGAATGGCTACGTCAACAAAAAAAACTGCTGCATTTGGAGTGAAGTTAATCCACAAGTGTATGTCGAAACATCGTTACATCCAGAAACACTGACTGTTTGATGCGCTTTATTGGCTGGTGGAATCCTTTTTCAAAAACGATGAAGGCCACAACGTTACAGTCAATGGTGATCGGTATAGAGCCATGATTACTAACTTTTTCATTCTTGAATTGAACAATCATGATGTCCAGGAGCGGTGGTTCCAACAAGACGGCGCAACATGTCACACAGCTCGTGCCACAATCGATTTATTGAAAGACACGTTTGGTGACCGCCGAATTTCACGTTTTGGACCTGTGAATTGGCCTCCAAGATCTTGTGATTTGACACCGCTAGACTATTTTCTGTGGGGCAATGTAAAGTCATTGGTCTATGCGGATAAGCCACAAACGCTTGACCATTTGGAAGACAACATTTGCCGTGTTATTGCCGATATACGGCCACAAATGTTGGAAAAAGTCATCGAAAATTGGACGTCAAGATTGGACTACATCCGAGCCAGCCGTGGCAGTCATATGCCAGAAATCATATTTAAAATGTAATGCCACAAGATTATCTTTCAAATAAAAAAAATTCATGTCAATCGAATAATACATCGCTGTTTTATTGCAGTTTAAAGTTCTATACCTCTAAAAAAAACACCCCTTACAATCACGATTTTATTCTAAAGTAATTCAGAATTCCTAAGCCATTTATTTTATTATTACTTTGTGAAGAATATTTTAAATTTCTAATTTGGTTTTTTTTAATTAGTACCAATATATAAATCAGCATGGTTTTAGTTATTTTTCAGCATTGTAATATTTAACGGAGAGTATTATTGTAATATTTACACTTTTAGTTATAGCTTATAATTGATAACTTTGGCGAATAATAAAAAAATTAAGAACTATTATTTTCTATTTTGTTACTTAGACTTTAAAAAATCCCGATAAAAATCCAAGAGTTGATTCCAAATTCGTTTTCTTAAGTCGTCAAGAATTCTTTAAAAATTTCTAGATTTATTTAGTCATCAAGATAACTAATGTTCAGAAGATAATTAAATTTAAATTGACAGCTAATTAATTATTTTCCAAAAAAATACTTTTTAGTCGACGTCATCTTAATAAAAATTTTGGGGTGGATGCTGAACAATTACTTTTGAAAATATGAAGCAGAAATTAATAACAATGAATGCCATTCAAGCTGCACCTTTCAAGAGTTGCAAATTAAATTGACTGTATACATTTAAAATATACTTGGTATGTGCGTAAGTTTTATTTGCATGTTAAGTCATATTTTATGAAAGTTAATTATTAGAGGCTTGATATTTAACAAACAGGAGAGCATATTATTCTCCTTCAAACTTTTATTTTGTTCAAGCTCCATGAATTCAATGGAAACTATAACTAATATTTACAATAAACAGATAATAAACATTTAATAAAAACAGTAAATTCAAAAGAAAATTTTTTTAGTTAAAATTGCTAAACATTGAATTTTAACAAACTTATAGGACATATATTGTACATTAATTTTAACATTTATATTAAATAAGTATTATTTTTTAATTATAAATACTACAATTAGGGAAATGTGCTACTATTTTCTTATTCTATTTTGTATCCAATTTGTTAAATTTATTTATTATTCTCATATTAATTTTTATTATCATTTATGTCACTTTTGCATTTTTACAATTCGTTGTGAAAAGTTGTGTGCATAGCATATACTTTTAAAACCTAATTCAATTATATTTTCATTTTTTAAAATGGATCAAATATTTTAAACTCTTCTTTCACAAATATCTTTATAGATTTAACTTCGTACAGAATACTCTGCTGGACTTAAAGCTAAAGGTTTGCTGGTAATTAAATGAAATTCAATTTCATGTATTAAAGAAACATAGAGAGCAGCATACTTTTTTATAATTAAAAAAGATCTAACGTGGTATTTTTTTATATATGTTTGCTTCAGATTTCTTGGTCGTATCTACATAACAGTCTTATTAAATTTGTACAATTGAATTTATTCATTTCGAGACTTCGATTATACCTATATAAGAATATATTCATCAACTTATATTTTCATCTCAGGTGATGCTCGCTAAATACGCATTTAGTACAACATTGGTAATACACAGGTTTTATATTTTTTCATTTTATATCATAAATATGTGCTTACAGTATTTGGGTAATGTATTTATGTAAAAAATATAATTCATATTCATAAAATGAAGTATAGTTGTAATTTAAGTAATTATGTCATTAATTTTATGACACTTATCTAAAACTTTCAGTGTTTCGAGTATCAAGAAAGTTGATTTGAATATGTCCGATATATTCTGATATATTTCATTATCAATCTCGGTTTTGTAGTAATTTATCGATGCGGTTATAAATAGTAGTTATACGACATAAGAGAATGGAAAAGTTACTTTTTCCAATGTCCAAAAGCATTCCAACTTTTATTTTATCTTTTTCACTGAATTAAAACTAATTAACTATTTCATTATGTTTGAAGACGTTTAATTACGTTTCTGTTGAATGTAATTAAAAACTACTTTTGTATTTTTAATAACGTTTCATTCATTAACAAGTCGTAGAGTAAGAAATACGCTACAGTTTTCGAAAACTAAAAATATCTATCTTCATCAATCAAGCCAACAAAGTTAAAGTGACACTTCCTAAAACAAGGTTGTTTACTTGTAGATGCTCCTTTTGCTGAGTTTATGAAACTGACAGTTAAGTAATACATCTCTTTTTTATAACATTTCCACTTCCTCATAACATATTATTGGAAAAGTTCTGGTGAATTATTTTGTATGTGGACATGAAATGGAGAAAGTGACTTGTATTTACAGCAATAATAGTAATGCAGGACAAAATAAACATTTTAAAATTCTATAAATATATAGTATTTAATGTATTAAGAGTGGGATTTTCTTTTTACATATTTAAAAAAAATACCTCCCTCATATTCAGGAGTTCATAACATTCATTTTTTCAAAATGAATTCAATAAAAATTCCTTTACTTTTAAAAGATGCTGTTTATAATCCATAAAGTTTGGGATTTATAAACTACATTCATTTACTAAGTCCTTAGACAAATATTAACTATTGTAAGAAATTAAATTGCTTTAAGATTAAGCAAAATTCTGTTTTCACACAGAAAAGTAAGTCTTTGAAGTTGTTTAATTAGAATAAAATAATAAACCCCATATCACATTTTTATTTCTTTTTATAAATAGTATACTGGAAAAAATTAAAAAGTAAAAACTGAAAAACTAAGAAAATCCTAAATTCGATAATGAGTCTGACATACAACTACTTCAATTATAAGAGCTTTTCGTAAAATGAATAAATTTTATTTCAGCACCATCAGATATTCTCTTTCAATTGGTGCTTTTGTTTGATCCTTAATAACATAAAATATTAGTATGAAGAAATCGAAAAATTTGACTTCAATTTTCAAAAGAAAAATTTTTGAAAGTATTCAGTCTAAAAAAGTATATAAAGGCTTTTTTGTAATTACTTGTTTTTTATAACGTATCTACTCAATTAAAATAAAAAAGAAAATAGCTACCTAATAGAAATATTTAAAATGCTACATAAAAATCAGCTTCCTGATTTTAATTTAAGTCTTTTCTAAAGGGAATTCCAGAAATAAGCACCTACCTGTACAAAGTAAATGAATGTATTTTTTAAAAGCACTAACCCCCCTCCATTTTTAGCTATACTTTGCAAAGTTAAAAGGCTCTACGTTTATTATTTTGTACAGAATTTTTCAAATTTTACATTTCCCCAAATTATTTTTCAATTTTAATTCCTTAAGTATATAAGAATATATATAAGCAAGCATAATATGTAGTTTATAGTTGTGTGAATCGCCGAAAAATCTATTTCTGTGCCTTACTTCACTAACTACATAACTTTATCCTTTATACACGTTTTTCATATGCTAATGAAATTTATAAATTACTCAGATGATAGTTTTTCTGAGTAAAATTAATTTTTTTGTATTTGTTTTATTGAAAAATCATGCTTTGTGATAGATGCTTCTTAATTGAACTCAAGTATTTTTCTTATAATACAATTACTAAGCTGTAACATAACCCTTGAATACATATTTGAGTCATTCAGATATGTAACATGAATCTAGAAATGAATGGGATTGAATTGTCAGTTTTCTATTCGTTTATCTTTCAATATTTTTTTCTTATCCAAATTAATTATTGAAAAAAAATCGACTTTCCAAAATACCCTTCAAGATTATAAAATCAACCAGCATCCTTCAGCTATTTATTTGTATCCTAACATTTGTAAAGCATGTCAAATCACAGTGAGTTTTAATAATTTTGATGATTTTGAAAAGGAACTTAACTTATTGTTCTTTGTTAGTTCCCCGAGTGAAATTTAATGCAAAAACAAAAATATCTAATGAAAATGAATTCTTAGCAAACTGAACTGTTTTCAATTTTAATATTTTTATTTCAAGCCCCTTAAGCATTGTGAACATTTAAAATTGTTCGCTTCTTAAATTTAATATTCATTTATGTATTGTTATATATTTAAACTCTTTTTAAAGAGTTGCTATAGTGCTCATTTTATTCTAAAGTTATGCATTGGAATGTTTCATATTAGATATGTGAAAAAATGCATCCTGTTCACAATAAAATTCGGCATATAACGCACACATTTAACACAAAAAATAAAATGGAAATTTAAAAGTGCACGTTATACGCCGGTATAAAACCAGCTTTAAAAATAGCAAAATGGAAGAGCATATTTTTTTTACTTCACCAGAACAATGCATACTAACATTTGAGATATTCTTCGTTATAAAAGGGGTTCGCGTTATAAGGTGAATATACCTAAAAATTAAAAACTACAGATACGTTATACAATATATTGTTATTAAATGAACTTTTAATGAAACTTCAAGAGTTAACATTGTGACGGGCTCACGCGTCTTTTCTTTAACATGTCTTTTGGGTTCTTTGAGGTCAGAATTAATGGCAACTCTTTTCCAACTAAATCCAAGAAGTCAAGTGTGAAAGAAAGATGCAAATTAAGAACCTTTTAAATATCAGAAGTTAGAGTAAGCGCGATGGCAATTTGTGGCAAGTGATGGCAATTAGAGGAATGTAAACAGTCCGTGGTTGTAGATTGAAGAAGTTTTAGATAACGTTACGTGGAGTACAATAGTAATTATACGTGATAGAGATCCAGTAATCAAGGTGCATACCATTGCACACGAAGTATCGCAAGACCTCATCTAAATCTAGAGTGATCTTTTACAAGTACTACAACAAGGTAGGGTTGATTATTTAATATTAGGATCAATGATTGTATTAGAATTGAGTGTAAGCGATTCAGTTATTGATAGTGGTCCGAGTTTGGTTAAGTCGTTATTATAAATATATTATGTGTGGTGTGTTTTACCATCGTAGATTCTCTCACATAAATTATTATAATCTAATTTGTAAAGGTTTAAGTTGAATATCTTAATAAAGTCATATTAAGATAATGTTTCCTTCTAGTTCTTTTGATAATACTACGCCTCTAACTCACACTGATACTCTTAGAGATAATCACACTAGGGGGTTATCACAACATGCAAACTGGCTCATACGAGTAATTTTTCTTTTTATGTGAATTAAATGTCCTTTGATTTTACGTAATCAGTTTTAAAACATTCAAATTCTAACCCAACTAGCAACTTTTAAAAATGAAATTCAAAAAGATGCTGGAGGTATAATTCTTTTAAAAGTCAGTTAAACATTCAATATCTACAATGATGTTTATAGATATATATAAGAAATATGTAAAAGTCTTTGTGCAATTAGGGAAAAGAAATTCACATTTCTAGAATGCAAGTTTCAAAGAATTTCTATTCATTTGACATCTTCTCACAATCAAAATGTGATTCAACATCCAATTTCGGTGAACATTCGAGTAACCCGATAAAAAAAATTGGCAGATTTTCATTTACTTTCAAGTGCGATACTTTAAACGAATTTAATAAACTTTGAAATTTCTTTTCAGAGACAGTATGACTGAAGTACCGATTAAAGTAAAGAAGAACAAAATTCAATCAAACCTTACGCAGAATCAGAGAAATCTAATATTCAATGTAACTTGAAAAGTAAAGAAAAAGAAATGAAACAGAAAGGAGAAGAGTAATTAAAATGAATTTCCGATTCAGTTACAAAAGAAAATTAAAATTCAATATTCTTCGGGAGAAAGCGATAGTGGGATAAGACGTGCTTCTCAAAACGAGCTCAAAACTCATCAGTAAACTGAGATTATCCAGTCACAGACAGGTAGTTTGTTCTTTTC
Source organism: Trichonephila clavipes (assembly GCA_019973935.1). Classification (NCBI taxonomy): domain Eukaryota; kingdom Metazoa; phylum Arthropoda; class Arachnida; order Araneae; family Nephilidae; genus Trichonephila; species Trichonephila clavipes. Next base: position 205,389 of record BMAU01019643.1, on the reverse strand, counting down.
AAAAAAGCGATCACTTTAGTTTTCGAGCTGTAACCAAGCTCTGAATTCAAAATTACTAAATGTTATTCCATGTATTTTACTCTTTTTCATCAAAAATTTACCATTTTTATGCTTAAGAAGTGACATTACAGTCTTAATGTAGTGAAAGCAATGTTGAATTAATCTACGTTTGAATAAAGGCATATTTGCATTTCCTTCAAATTAAAGGCATTACGTATACACTACTTTACAAATACGTCAATTTAAGATGTAACAACTTCTGATTTTAAAATACACGTTACGCTTCTATAAAACAAAAATAAGCACACATCCTCCATTGCTTTTAAATTGTAACTAAGGGCACATAAAAACAATTTCTAATTTTTTCAACCATATTTTTTAGAAATTAATTACTTGCAGTAATTGGAAAGACAGAAGTAATTTAAGAAGACTTGGTAACCCAAAATGACCAACCTATCATTTTTTCTACTTTTATTTAATCTTATTCTTTGCATTTATATCTTTCAATTGATGTATCATTTGTGCAATTTGGAAAGTTAGAAGTTGAAAAAAACTTCATTTGAAAACAAATTAGGCAATTCGGCCACGCACCCTTTTTAGAAAAAAAAGCTCAAAAAGCTTTATGATAAAAAAAATCTATTTTATAAAGATAAATAATAACTATAAAAAAAGAATGTGTAATATAAAGCAGAATATTTTCGAGGCAATACTATAATGTAATGTTTCTTCTTTGTGAAATGTGCGCATGCAACATTTTTGAATTAAGGCATTTTATATTAATATTTTAATAATTTCAGTTCTTGTTCCTGATATGTTTTTCATAAAAATGTGATACTTCAATATCATGTGAAGAAAAAAACTAAACTTTCTGTCGTGACAGAAAAAAAAATTAACATTTTTCTTGAAATTTCTTGTGTGCAATTAATACCTTCTTAAAGTTTATCATTTATAAAAATGTATGAGATGAAGAAAGATATGTAACCAATATCTTAAAGTGGTATTTTAAGTTTATTTAAGCTTATTATAATTTGTTTTCAGAAATATAAACATTAAAGTGATTTTCTCAGTTTGTGTTTTTCGAAACATTGGTGCATTCAAAATGCTACTCCTTCCACAACTATTTACCAATAACTTCAATTTTTTTTATGTGGGCTGTATATAAAGCATGTAATAAAATTAGGGATCCATTTTGCTATAAACTAAATACTTATTTTTAAAAAAATTAAAATGTAAGATATATTGGCATTTTTTTCGTTGATTTTTAGCATGTATATCAACATTTTATTTTTTTCCTCAAAAACGAATTAAGTTATTGTAAATTGGACCTCTAAAGTTGTTTATAGCATCCATAAGAATATTGCAAAATGTCTCAGGTTACAAAATTAATAAGTACAGAAGGAGTAAAATTTTAAATTTTTCCAAATGTTCTTCAAAAAATTAAAAATTTTCAAATTGTGTGAATAATCTGTGAAAAATTTGAACTCGTATAATTTTCTGGAATAGAAACACTATAAAATGTTAAAATATAATTTTTAAATACATATAGAAAGAAAGTAGCTCAAAGGGTACCGAGTCTTCTTAAGCATAGAACTAAGTTGTTACATGGCTTCCTCTTGATTTATATAATCTAACTCTTTCAGAAAAGGAAATGTAAAATTTTGGAAACTTAATTTTGATATAGTTTTATGGTGGAATTGCAGCCGATAATGGTAAATTATTCATTTCATGTGCGTGCCAAAATTACATAATACCTTATATTTTAGAATATGCGACTCAAGCTGAAAAAGACTTAAAATGAAATTGAAATAATTTAAATGTTTGTTGAAAAAAATTTTGTTTATCTAGTTGAAAACATTTTTTTAAATGATCAAAAAGTTAGCTTTACAGGTTTTTTTTTATTTTTTTTTGGATTTCTGCATTTTAACTTAATTTGATATAATTAATACAATTATATGTTGTTAAGTGACTGTTGTGTTCCCGGATAATTTTAAAAAGAAGGAAAATTTTAGAATTTTTAAAATTTCTGTTTAATTAAAAAAAATGTTTGAAAATTAATAATAGATTGATCTTAAATTAATATGAATTAATCTTCTAAAAACTTCCATCGCAAGCAAAAAAAAACACAAATTTATCAATAATAAAATATAACTCAGAAATAAACAATGAAATGAAATTTATGGTAAATGTTAAGAAATCTGAATTATCCATGGACAAAAACGAGGAGTTTTATACTTAATTTATTATAAACGCATACTAAAAGACTTCATTTGAAATAAGTTTAATGTAATGATGTTCTCACTTAATAATTATGTATTTTTAGTAATTAGAAATTGATAAAAATACCTTCCAGGAATTTAGTTTTTAGGATTTATCATATTATTGTTCTTTTTGAAAAAAAAGGATTGAAAAAATTGATTATTTAAATAAAATTTTGTTAGGTCAAATTTAGTATATGAAGAGTCTTGCAGTAAAATTTTTCAGATTAATTACTCAAAAAGAAAGAAATTTTAAAAATTTAGAATTCTTATCAATTCCTATTGTAGTCTAGAATGGGCTTTAGAAACAATATTGCAACCTAGAAACACACTACATTAATATTATGTGTTAATACACGTTGCCGCAACAATCACAATTTGTTTACTAAAGTCAAAGGTATAAAACAAATGCCGTATGATTCAATTTCAAACATTTAGAAAGTAAATTAAGACGCATATATTGCTTGAAATGCCCTTAAACTAGAAAATTGGGTAGGATTCCTGTTTCAAGCATTATTTATGTCGCAGTTTCATAAAAGCTTTAAAATAAGAAATTTTACTTTTGAAATAAGATTTATGGTACTGGATATCAAAGAATTACCTTTTATTTTTAAGAAACTATTTAAATTTTCTTATCGGTGTTGTCTATTAAATTTCAATATGTTGAAAAAAAATTCAGTAAACATAATAAAAAGTTAAATTTTATATGTATAAATATGACAAAAACTCAAAGGAAACAATACTTTTTCTCGGGAGAAGAATTTATCTTGTTGCAGCTGTTGAATTAACGGATGACGAGACAAGTTGGGTTTTTATTGCACATAAGTTTTACACACAAAAAAAAGATTATACTAAGCGACGCAAATTCACAATGTATGGGACAAAAGCGTTCTTTCTCGTTCTGGAGATCTCATCTCTTATGGCTTCCTCAACCACAAGCTTTTAGAATCATATGATTTTCGTTAACACTATGATTGGTAAGAATACTAAGAAGTTTTAATATTACATGTCCTTGGTTTAAAAAGAGCGAACGTAAAATTTTTTCAGGGGATAAAAATGGGGTTCATTCCTCTTTAACAGTTAAACTAAATATAATAACTTGAAGTCTTAGAAAGCTCTAGACAATTATGAATTAAATACTATTCCTCGTGAGAAAATTTGAATTGTGAATTATTACATATACACACACACAACATATATATATATATATATATATATATATATATATATATATATATATATATATATATATATATATATATATATATATATATATATATATATATATATATATATATATATATATATATACTATGCTTATAAAATTTACAGGATTGGAACAAAACAAACATGTTATGACTATCACCAATACGTAATAAAAGATGATTTTAGTACTGTAAAATATAATAGCCGAAGAGATATTATGAGTGAAACCACAAGTCATAAGCTTTGATTACTAAAAATAATATCTCTATCAAACTCTATTATGTAAGGATATAGAACATTTCATTTCAATTAAATGTAGTATGACTGTATGGAAGTTTGAAAAAAAGGGATATAATGTCTTATCCATTAGCTGAAACAATATAACTTTTCAACATATAACAATATCACTTAAAATATTTTTTTTTCTTTTTACTGATTTATTATTTCATTATTTTTTTCAAAGCAACACAAATGCTATTCGAGATTATCCTCGTAATTTTTCACCTTCAGTTAAATATCGAGGACATCATCTGAGCTGCAACCTTACTCACCAAACTGTAACACTGCGCCAAAACGAGGAATATAAACCTAGACTGGTTAAACATACACAAAACTATTTATTAGGTGGATCTACTGTGGCACCAGAGCTCAAACTCATTGCTCTTCAAGCAGGTCGAAAGTCTGAGATCAGGGTTAATCGGCTACCTCGGGTACCTATTAACTTTAAAAAGGACGCGTACCACTATCTAAGTAATAAGTAGTGGTTCTGTGCATATTATCCATGGTTAAATTTAAAAGAATGCTTTAAAAAACATTATATTATCGGTTAATTTTGTGGAGGGGGTCCGAACTGGTTATTTAATAGTTGTAAGAAAACATTTATAAGAAACTACTTCATCGATTGATTATTTCTACCTAAATAAAATTGAAAAGATATCCAATTTAGAAATAGATTTTTTTCCCGATATTCAAACTTGTAAATGAAACACAATTACATCAGAATATAATAAACATACTTAGATTACATACAACCTAAATTGTTTTGAACTAGTTTTGAAAATGTTCAACTCTTTAGATGTTATTCATTTTAAAGCCTATTGACGATTTTCTCAATAAATTTATAAGGTAAATACAAACAAGCAGATTCGAGAAGACTTCAGCTGAAAGAATACGTATCATTTTTTTGCATTGCATCAAATTAAATTTTGTATTTCACATATGAAATCATCTGATCTGTAAGAATCTGAGCTTTATTATCTATTTAATAACTTCTTGTTTGATTTCACAGCAATTTTAGAACAGCAAAATGCTTCGCAAATCTAGAAAAATATTTTTACGCTAGGAAGTATCTATAATTCTGTTTTGAACTTTCATTTCATAAAACACAAGTAATATATTCTGCATCCAAAAAAAAATTAAGTAACTTAACTATATAGTTTTAATTTTTTGATTTCATAGTTGAATTTTTCTGAAATTGTAAGTACAAGTTTTTTAAATATGTAATAAATATACATAAGGAATTTATGATTATTTTAATTAATATACATGAAATATATGAAGATAGAATTCTTTTAATTTTGCTCTTATTTCTGTAATCCTTATGAATTGGATAGTACATGCAATAGTAATTGCTTTTAAGTTCTATTAACATACTGTCATAAACGTAATATAGGTCTAATTTTTTGAATATATATATATATATATATATATATATATATATATATATATATATATATATTGCTGAAAAAGTAATCAGAATATTTAAAATGCTGAAAAAAAATGTTTCTGTAAATTCATCGTAGCAGAAAATATGGTAAAAAAAACCTCTTAAAATAGTAACTTTTAAGTGTTAAGGTATCCGAGACTAGGTTCGGAACTGTAATTTTGCAAAAAAACGTATAAATGGATAATATTTATGATATTCAGTGTCACTTAGATTAGAAAATTATATAAAATTGTTTTAATAATATTATTACAATGAAAAGTTTTTTAAGTACAATATTTTGACAAAAAATTAACATAGAATGACAAATTTTCAAAATATTCTCCTTTTGTGAAGCATACTTCTATTATAACAATATTTTGTCTGTATATAGCTGAGACCTTTGTACATAGGCTCAACTAGAATTTTTGAAATATATAACTTAGAAGTGGGTTTATCCATGTTTTACGACAACAGAAGGGAAAATTTTGAAGGAAAAAACGCCGATAATCATTTCAATTGGTTGTAACTCTAAAAATAATATTATTTTTTTCAAAAATCATACTTGAGCCTCTGTACAGAGGTCCAAGCTATATATATGTAAACAATTGTTATAATTGAAGCATTTTTGAAAAAAGGAGAATATTTTGAAAAAGGTTATTCTAAGTTAATTTTTTGCTGAAATATTGTATTTAAGTAATTTTTTGTCAAAATGTCCTTACAACAAATTCATACTTGTATTCTAATCTGAGTGACAGTAAAGATTATGAAAATTATCCATAATGTACTTTTTAAAATCACGTTTCCAAATGTAGTTGGATACCTTAAGGAAACAAACACAAAAGTGCAATTTAAAATCTTGAGAAGAGAAAATTGTGAGAGAGAGACTAACTAATGAAAGCACAAGAAAATAAATTCTAAATGTACAAATTGGATTTAAAAGCGCTCGAAAGAAATCAGTTGAATAAAGTATAAGCAACTACAAAAGAATTAAACATGTATTTAGATTTTAAAATAGTACGTTATTTAATTCTGAACTCGATATTTTTAAATAAGGAACTTATTGTGGTTTAAAGCATCATTAAAACAAATGTAATAAATCAATAAAATAAAGATAGATTGATGTAAAATAAAAAATCCGTAATAATTTCAAATTAATTGTAATTTATAAGCATACTCGTAATAATAAAACACACACACAGTTAAGACCAATATTTTTCTCAGTATACAAAGGAAAACAGCTTAAAGGAGGAGGATTTGGTCGTTTAATCTAAAATTTATGGGCCCACAACTCACAAAACTTTCCGTCAAAACAGCTCAGCTGCATAAGGAAGAATAATTTTAGTGCAAGACTCTTTGGAACGCATTACCATAATAAGGTGAAGAAACTTATAAATAAATTTATAAAACATCTGAAATTAACCATATATAAATTTTTTTCTCCTGCATAGTGTAAATCTAACTTAATTTGATTTTCTTTAGCAAAGTTGCAAACAACAAAGTTGAACATTGGAAGTATGTAATATATTTGTATCAAATTGTGCGATACAAGATTCATAAATTCAAAAAATTTGAGCATCTACATTTTCAATATTTTTACATTTATAAAAAGTAAGCAACGAATGCCTAAATGTATCAAAATAGCATTATGTATTGAAAACATTTTTTGCACTATGTATATAAATGAAACAGCGACTCACTCACTCACTCGTTCACTTATTACGATATCTCTGGATCTATTAAACCTTCAGTCTTCAAACATGGTAGTCGTGTTCCTTTCATAGAGTAGAGATCCTCTAAGAAAGTGTTTTGTGAAAATCAAGACCTGGGGGAGGGGACGGTTGAGTGTGGTAAAGGGGAAGGCTTAAGGGACGCTAGAGATAAATATATGCCCGTGATTGAACTATATGACCAAAAGTCTTGAAATTTGCTAAACACATTCCTTTCACTATGATTAGATCCTCTACAAGAGATGTTTTGTGGAAGTTGAACCTCAAAGATTGTTATGAAAGCTTAAGGAGTGTTATGCATAAATTGATTCCCGTTTTAAACTAATAGACCTAGACATGAAATTTGGTAGGAATATTTCTTTTCCTAAATAGGGATCCACTACGAACGTATTTTATGGATAACAACTGCTATGAAGAGAGTTACTGGTGCTTATTTATAAAACAAAATCTTGTTTTTGAACTACCAGATCCACAATAATGAAATTTGTTAAGCATGCTTATTTTATTGAATTGAAATCAACTAAGAATGCGTCTTACGAAAATAAGGGTCCAAAAGAGGATACGGGGCTTATTGATAAAAAAATTTCCGTTTTTGAACTACGAGATTTAGACACTTGAAATCTAGCAAGCATGTTTATTTTGTTCAGTAAAGATCCACTAAGCATGGGATTTGAGGAAATCCGCTTTGAGTTAGGAAGTTACGGGAGCGTAAAATGTAATTTTACTTCAATTTCAAAAATTATTCAGAAGTACCATCTTCTTTAAGTAATAAGGAAATGTTTTAAAAGTGTTTTTAATATAATCAAACGCTTAATGCTCAGACTTCAATATCAATAATTTATATATCTATAGAAATGCCATTAAATGGGGTGAGTAAATTTAATATATATGCATTTATACTTCTATGTAATATCCATGATATGTTTATTTTGTTTGTGTGTGGGCACGCGTACCGTTACAATGGCTTAAATATATTGAGCAAATATATTATAAAACATTTTTCTACCAGAACTACCAGAGTTTATTTCACAAATAAGTAAATGTGTGGAATGACAAACTGTGACTTCAAATCTGTTTTATTTACGTTTTTTATGGTATCCGACTACGTTCGGAACAGTGATTTTCAAAAGCGCATAAATGGATATTTTTCATGATATTTAGTGTCATTTAGATTAGAATATATACATAAAATTGTTTTAAGGATATTTTGACAAAAAACATTTATTTAAATACAATATTTTGGCAAAGAATTAACTCAGAATAATCTTCTTTCGAAATGTTCTTCTTTTGTGAAAAATGCTTCTATTAGAATAATATTTAGTCTGTACACAGCTCAGACCTCTGTTCAGAGGCTCAACTAGAATTTTTGAAATATATAACTTAGAAGTGGGTTTATTCATATTTTACGAGAACAGAGGGGAGCAATTTTAAGAAAAAAACTTGAATAATTATTTCAATTAGTGGTAACTCTGAAAATAATGTGAATTTTTCAAAAATTCTAGCTGAATCTTTGTAGAGAGGTCTGAGCTATATACAGGCAAAATATTATTGTAATAGAACCATTTTTCACAAAAGGAGAGCATTTGGAAAAAAGATTATTCTAAGATAATTTTTTGCCAAAATATTTTATTTAAATACATTTTTTTGTCAAAATGTCCATAATAGAATTTTATGCATGTATTCTAATCTGAGTGACACTAAATATCATGAAAATTATCCGTTTATGCGTTTTTTAAAATCACGGTTCCAAAAGTAGTCGAATACCTTAAACTTTCATTCATCTGAGATGAACAAATTTAATAAATAGAATGTCCGAAAGGTGTAGTGACTACTCTTGAAGACAGCCTTGGTATTACTATTTGTACTCTTTTGATTAAACTTCCTTTAAAATTTATGAGTACATCGAAATTCTTCATTACTTCAGTCTTACAGGAATCCGGATTTTATTTCCTAAGTACAATTTAAATTAAAGTCCTTCTACTGAACTACAAACACAATGTACTTTCAGTAAATAACTTGTCTACTTCATCGAGACAAATGTCTTTTTAAGAACTACTTCATTGCATAAAGATGCATTTTTCACCTCAAATTTCATCAGCATATTTTCATTAGTAAATAATTCATGCGAAAGCTGACTCATTGCATTTTTGCGATGAATCAACTCAAAATACCGGCCCTGTTCGGAACTGTAATCAGTATTTGACACTGCATACTACAATGTTTGCTCTCGGAGAAAATTAAGCGAGAGAAGATTAGAAAAAAGAGCTTAAAAAATACTGCTAGTCCTTGATTAGTGAAACCATGCTGGTTAGCCAAATGTTCTGTAATTGCTTTCTTATCGCTAGTTCGTGCAAGCGTCTCATATACTTTTTATTGGAATTATTTTATCTCTTTACCATATTTCAAAGACTTATGGTGTAAGTTTATCGTAATTTCTTGTGATTTTCGATAAGTTTGTGTACAGAAAATTCTGAATTGGGATAATTATATTAATCTACGGAGCTCATATTAAAGCAATATGCTAAAATCTAGCATGATTGCCTTAGTTTTCTACTTATAAATTAAAATAAGTTCTCGTTAGGAATACGGGTGAGTATAAATCTTTAGAAATAGCTTAAGCCATTTTTATTCTAAATTATTCAAATCAATACATGAGTTTGAATTTTTTCATTTTGATGCACACGGGATGTTAATTTTCTAGGATTAATTTGTCTTGATTAAATATAGCTTTCTGTTAACATAGTTTCCGAACGTAATCTATTTTGCCTATAGACAGATTGGAATAATTGGAAACTCTATGGGATCGAATTTTTTGCATCTCTCATTAATTATTTCTTTGTCACTAATTTCATACATTGAAAGAAAAACTTATGTTCCGATATAATTTTTTAAAACTTTTAATTAGTACAAGGAAGCAAAACTAAGATTATTCAGGTAATTTGAATATTTATATTGATTTATTCGCACATAAATAAATTTCTTATGAAAGAGTGCACACAATAATGAAGTTCTTGTTCACTCAGACAGTTTAGTTTAGGATCTCCAAGTATATGAAGTTTTTGTATTTTGATAATTTTATCTGAAATCGTATCGTGTGTGTTATAAAACTTAAAAAATATTATATGGGATATATATTTTTTTACACATAGAATGGTAAATAGTTTAAAACAAATATTGTTTTCTCCTGCATTTGAATTATTAAAACTATTTTCAACAGAGCAAACTATTCATAAAAATTATTTTAATCTTCAATGAATATAAAAAGATAGCGTAATCTCTACTCTTTCTGAAAATAAATGATCTTGTAAGCTATATCCACACATTGTAGTTAATACTTTTAACAATAAAATTTTAAATGCAACTTTAATCACAGAAATCCTAAATATATTTCATTAAAATACACTGGTCATCAAAATAAACGGAAAATGATAGAGATGAAACATAACTTGTATTTAATGAAAATTATTAGAATAAATTCGTACAAAAACATCAGCTAACATCAATTGCAATGTTCAGCAGTTTATTATTTTCAAAATATTGAAATTAAATTTAAATTTATAGAAATTAGAAATTGACAAAAAAGTTAAGTCATCTTTTATGGGATTTTTTTTCTTTAAGTAGGGTCTTTTATCTGAAGTATAGAGTCCCCTCGTAAAGATATGCATACTTCAAGTTCATAATTCATAGACTTTACCAAAGTATTGATTAAGTCTTGTGCACGCCACTCATTTAAAAGTTCATTTTTTAACTTCCAAAGCAGTGATTCCCAAAGGGGTCTATATAGACCATGGGGGTCTATGATGACCTGCAAAGGATCCACATTAGCAAAAAAATAATTTGGGGGTCCATGAGGTGTAAATGGGGGTCTATGATGGTAACTCTCATTAAACCAAATCATGATTTTAATTACAAATAAAATTTAGTCTAGTTGAAACCAGATTTTATATATTAAATAGATGATTTATTTACTAATTTTAATAAGGTTAATTTGTAGCTACAAGGTGACAGCATAAATTTTATTAAAACCAGTATAATGTCCACAATTTTGGTTTTAAAAAGACATACGTGTTATTTGTCACGAATTATGGAATAGCATGAGAAAATTTTTAGTTATTTTTCCTAGTGAGAAGGAGTTTCAGCGAGGTTGCCAATCGCACTCTCCATAACAAAAAAGAAAGAGGGAGGGGGAAATAAGGTGTGGACGCTACTAACTGAGGAGATTTAGGGTTTAACCTGACACGATTAATTCCGAACGTTGAAAAATTGTTATTGTAGCTCCATATTTATTCCTCCCTTTAAAAACATTTGTTTGTAGCTCATTTATTTTATTTATTTAAACTTTAATTTAATTAACATGTTTTTCTTAAGTTTCAAACACCATACTTCACTTAAGTTTTAAATCTAAATCGTTTTTAAATTAAGTAGATCTATAACAGCTGTAAAAAAAGGCATTTAAATTGATAAATTTGTAATAATTCAATATTAGGTTAGCAGGGGTATACCCGAAACCTAAAAACAGGGCAAGGAGTCTATGAGTCAAACAAGCTTGGGAACCTCTGTTCTAAAGGGTCCAGGAAGAAGTTTGATTTACTGAATTTCGGATCAATAAGGTATCCCTAACTTGCTCAATCGGTTTCAAGCTTAATGACTAAGTTGGCCAATCCCTAAGAGTGTTATCTTCTGTTAGCATATATTCTGGCGCCACAGATGCTCAACGTGCGAAGGAGTTTTATCCATTAACAAAAGTTCTGGGCCAACAGCTTCCCTCCCCAGTTCCAATATTTCATCCACGTTATAAAACCTCCTTTAAAAATATGTTACTTAACGAAGTTATTTATTATGGTTTTTCTCAAACCATTGTGCTGTTGTCACAAAAATGGGATATTTCATTGAAAAGGGAAGAAAGGTTGCATGTTCCTTCCTCTGTCCAGATCAAAACACATCTAGAATCAGTGTTCAAAGTGTAACTGGACTCAACAGTAAACAATACTCGGGTCCAGTTTTCTTGACTCCATTGAACATGACGATGACACCAGTTTAAATAGAAACCTCTCCCAGCTGGAGTGAGTGAGATATAAAACATTGGTTTTCTTACATGCAGTCCGACCTCGTTCAGATTTCGTGCAGGAGTAGAACGGCTAATTCAAGTTCCTTTGGCAGCCTCAAGGTCTAAAACTAAATATATTAATGACGCTTTGCTGATTCTTTGTGTTGATAATAGCAGAAAACGGACCTCGTATGTTTTTGTTTTTCTTGATTAGTATTTGCTATGCTGGTTATCGAATGATTCAATGCTTAAAAGACGTCTCCAAACTCTTGAAATGATACTTTGAGGGATATTCAAATTTGGGAGGCCTTAGTTTGTGTTTGACCTCCCTCAAATTTCGAAATTACAAATTTACAAATCAAATTATTAATAAAAGAATATTATTACAAATTTATTCGTCTCTCTGTACATTCATTTAAAGGATTCTTTTGTGTTATAACTAATAAATTATAACCACTCTCAGAAACAACATTCACTTTTAGTAATACTACAGCTCGGAACTTTAACATGTGTCTGTTGCGCAAAAAATTGTCCGTAAACCCCTTTATATATTTCCGGGAATAACTTATGTGTAGAAGTGAAATTTTGTATTCAATAGTATTTACTTAACATAAATTGTTTCAGTATTGGAGGTTGGTTGCAAAATTAACTTAGTGATTATATTTTTTCACATTATCCTTTAACTTTGATGAAAACATACTGTTTTTTTTTCTTATCTTTTAACTTTGATTTTTCAAAATTCTTCAAGCAATTCAAATAAATTGAATTTAAAAATTTATCAACTTAAATTTTCAAAAAGTTTGAAAACATTATTTTAGACGAATCAATCAAAGTTAACTTGTTTCATAATTGAAACAAATTGACTCTTCTGAGTACTTAAGTTCTTTGGACTATATATTATTACGCTATAAATTGTGAAAACTATTCGCAAGAACACAGTTCGAAATATTTTATTTTCAAGTTTAAAATCAGTTTCATTTCTCCTACGTATCGCATATATATTTATATTGATTCTAAAGAAGTTTCTAAAATTGAAGTTTAATTATTTGAATAGAATATTCAGTCGGACGTCTATTTAACGAATCCATTGGGACAGAACATTTTATTCGTTAAATCGAGGTTTTTCGTTGTATAGGGGTATAAACAAAATGCATATCTTTTTCTCTAATATTTTGAAAATTCTATAATAAGCAATTACGCAAAAAAAATAACCATAGTTAATATAATTGCATGTTTTATTCAACAGCTAAAAACACTATTAGTGAATTATTACGCACCAGGGAAATTTTAAAATACTGATTTATAGATGTTTGAAAATCTTTTTAATTCTTCACTTAAAATAACTATTTTGTCGACTTTGTTCAGAGGGGAAAATACTGCATCTCTTTTACATCCTGTTAAATGAGGTATGTTTTCATAGTGTCTAAACAATGTAAAACATTAGAAAATGTAACAATTTAGATAAGTATTTCGTTATTCATTTCGGCATTAGAACCGCTATTCATTGATTCCGACAAATAAGCAATTTCCTCAACTTTAGTTGTACAGGTAGGCAGCGCATTATCACAAATGTAACATAATCATTAAAATCTTAACATATCCCTTAATTTGTGGAATGGAATGAGATAAGAAGAGAGTTTCCTGTCACATATTCAAAACTCACTTGATAGCTTGCTCTCATGAATCATCTGCCCCCTTTCCCATTGAAATTTTCTACTTACAGGAAATATTCTTCTCTGTTCAAGGACAAAAAAAAAGACATAATGCAAAAAATTTTCGACTGTTAAATTAATTCGTTAGCTCGGGCTTTATTATTCGTTAAATGGAAGTTTTCTCTTCATTTTAATCGGAGAATGAGAAAAATTCGTTAAAAAGGGGTTGGACTGTATTAATATCCGAATGAACCACTCACTTGCACAATCACTAACTGTTTTCTTTAATTTATTTTAATATTAATTATACTGTAACACTGTTTATTCTTTTATATGTTTATCCATTTCGAACAAATGGCATTTCTCATAAGTGCAAAATGTAGCTTTCTTTGAAACTCTTATATCATTACGCTTTTAACCCTTTATCTACCAACGGTACTTATAGAATAACCATTCTAACGAATACTCTGACTATACTTAGCAGGAATATTCTTTTAAGTCCACTCTTCCAAGATATATGGCAGCACGGGTTCTATGATGAGCATTTTAGAGGGGAAGGCGAATAGTTTTAGAGCAGAAATTCCGTTTTCAGTTGACGGCGTTTTCGGTGGAATGCGAAGATTTTTATTTTTGTTCCGAAAAAATAGTTAATCTCAAAAGGTAAATGCCTAATTTTTGTATGCTAATGAAGAATTTAGAACATGATTTGACTATTTATGTTTAGCAAATAGTATATATAATTAATTTTCTAGTTAAATATCTTTAATTAATTAATTAGCTCAAACTTATTAAATTTCTTAAAGTTGAGTATTTTGTTTATGTATATCTCTTAATTTTTAATGTGTAGATTGAAAAAAAAATTGCATGAAAAAAATTGCAGTAAATCATAATGCGGTAGATAAAGGGTTAAAGTGAATTTTTTTCCCATGTTCTGATTACTATATATTATACTTATCGAGCATTGACTTCAATAACAAAACTGCAAGAGAGTAATGTTACTACAGTTTGTTTATTTTTTTCATTCTTAAAGAAAATATATCAGTTGTTTTTTTTCAAGAACGTAACTTAGAGATTCATTTAGTCAAGAAAAAAAACATTGGGAATATAAAGAGGGAAAGTATACAGAAATTAAAAGACTTGAAATAAAGCATGCACACATATACACGGACAAAGAACTTTATTTTATATACAACACTTTAACAGTGAACAATGACATATAATTCTCAAATACTTTTTGGTACAGAAATTTGTACATAAGAATATTCCAATAGATCCTAATATTTAAACAACACGGTTCTAAAAGTATTTGGTTTTAGATCAAAGTTTCCCTTTTAATTATTTACTTAATAGATATTTTTCAGAGGAAAAATATAATGCAAAAACATGCGTTAAATTATTTCATAACAATAAGATAGTTTCTTTGTAACTTCTGTTCCAAAAGTTCACAAATAACATGTTCAAAATAAAACCTATGATCATCATATACAATATTTTATAGCAGAACTTTTGTTACGTCAGATCATGTGTTTTCAATTATTTGCAATATGGATTAAATTAAGACAAAATATTATTTTATTTTAAATGAATTTGGAACAGTGTGTTTAATTAAAGTAAATATATGTTTTTTCTTTCTTTCTTGTATCACAATGATATATAATTGTATTTAATAGAGCTCGTGAACTTACAGAAAAATGGTATTTTCAAGAGTATTATTAATAAGATTTGACATTAAGAATTAAATATGTTATTTTAGTTATTTTTGAAAAATGTGAATTTTATCTTTAATAAAGTTTCCATGTACTAAATTTATTTTTAAACACAAAACAATAGTTTACCAAAATGTTTATTAGATAGAATGATTGCTTCGAAATTGAGATGAAAGAGATGAAAATTATCACAAGAAAAGAAATTATTATAAATTATATGACATAATATTATTTTCAAATAAAAAGAAAGTTATTATATACATATCTTTTTAGTTAGAAAATAATAAATAATAAAAACATGGACATAAGAAAACAGTGCGTCTGTCAAACAATATAGAATAACATCTTTGTTAAATATGAAAAAAAGCACTTCCAAAAAAAATCACAATCCTTTGAAATCTTTTTAGACTTTATAATGTCCTTTACTGGTTCGTTTTTCTCTTCCATTAAAAGAAATTTCTTTAGTTTCATCTTATTCACATATAGAATCACAATAAATGCCAAACGTAGAGCTGAAAATAAATTGTACTTCTTACAAAGCACAAAGGAATAATATTTCTTTTGAGCATAAGATATCCGATAATATCACTTGATCTTCGGAAATAATCGCGGAGAAAATGATCACAATGAAATACTTCTCTGAGACAAATGGCTTATTTTGTTTGTGGAGCAGGGTGTCATTGTGCACTCCTTTATAAAGTGAGACGGAATTCAACAGGATCAAGTAACATTTATACATAAATCTATGATCCATTATTTACCAATCATTTTTTCACAAGCATTCTTCAGAAAAATATTTTCTTTATTTTCTATTTTATAGCTATTCCATAACATGGCACAATTCATGGAAAATGACAGTCTTTCCGTAACTTACAGTATTTGGAATGATGAACGCGTTTGATTAAAAAGAATACTTTAGAATCGAAATTCATTAATAGTTTATTAATGTTAATATTGTTATTAGACACTCATAAAAGGGCAGCGAAGTATGTTTTGGATTATATTAATGAATGAGCAGTACATGATTTAAAATGTCTGATGTAGTTTTCAACAGACACGAGGCACTCTTCTTATCAGATCCTCTTCAAATGATTCTAAAAAAAAAGAAAGGAATAATACTTAATTATATTCACTAGAAAACAAAATAAATGACAGTTTATATACTTCAATACATTTTATTTTTACTAAATATTAATGATATATATTTAGTATATCTAATTATCTTATATAAACTATAAAAGATATATACGTATATATATATATATATATATATATATAATTTTATATAATAGTTATTAATTTTGTTAATATTTATATGAATAAAGCTATTCAAAATAGTAAGGATTAAAAATTCTGTGAGACTGATAATAGTTTATAACTGTAAACTTACATATTGCATTGTTATAGTTACCTCCATATCCTAATATTAGATAAAATTACTTATTATTTTTTATTCATATATAATCTAGTGCTACTAAAGTTATGGTAATTTGTAACTCCCTTATTAATTTTTATTTCCATTCATTTTACACTTTTGTTAAGTGCTACATTTCAGCCATTCTCATGATTTAAATCTGCATTAGGATCCAGAATTTGACAATAACTTATTTATTGCAATCCGATTTCTCGCAGGCTCTGCATTTTTAAGTGCATTTTAGGTAAGTTAACTCTTTTTTGTAACGGATTAAGATATTCCTATCCATTACTTTCAATAGGTTTTTCCTCAGTATTATTTACATAAAGGGGAAAGGTTGGCTGGCCAAAAAACATGTTCAAACCCACTTCTATTTAAATTATTTTATATATTAGCTGCCCTAAATCAGCAATGTTTATAATACTGCAGCATCCATTTTATAATTTTTAATCTCGGTTGCTCATATATCCTGCATTGTGTGATTTTCCTACTGTCTATGTGTTTTTCGAATGTGATTGTTGGATGTTGTCTCTTGTTTGTAGAGAATAAGACTATATATATATATATATATATATATATTCGCGTCTTATTTCATCAAATTGGTGGCATTTTTTAAAAAAATTTAAATTCTCTTTATATAGATAGATTTGAGTACAAAAAATGAATGCAGTTTTTTCTTAATTCTAAATTTTGATTATGTATTATCCAGAAAAACAACAATCATTTTCCCTAAAATTTATGGTTTAATTTATGTTATAAATTTTAAGCAAATTTTAACAGATATTATAAACCTGAGCTGGAATTTTATTTCTGAAATATGCATGAGACAGGAATTCATTGCACATGTATGAATCCACAAACCTAAGTATATCTACGTATAAATCTGTAGTCTTACCGTTGTACAGATTTTAGAAAAAAACTGTGTTTGTCGGCTTCGATAAAAGACTGGAGTTTACTCCTTAAGTACGATGGTCTTTGATTATATAGTAGACAAACAGAGTAAGCAAACGCATTTTATATAATACTGAAAGTATACATGTATTTTCTTCTTTCTATTCACATTTTTTTATATTGATTTGGTAAAATAATGCATATATAAAATAATATACGTCAATTGTGATACATAAATATATATTATTCATAGTACATGAGTACATTGTTAAGAAGGTTGATTCATTTGACTATTAATAACACTTTGAGTATTAATTTAATTAATACTCCCTTCATAATTACTCACTGTGGCAAGAGGCTTGTGGTAAATAAAGTATGATACTTGAATGTTGGTAGATTCATGATTTACGAATCGTGAAAACATCGCATCAATGGTTGTACTATACCCAGTCGTCTCCAGTGCTCTACCAGAAACAGCTCTGATTTTTAAAAATCGTATTAAAATTTAATTTGCAAATATTTTTTTAGAAGTTTTAATTTTTTTACAGGTTTAATTATAAAGTTATAATTTCTAAATTGCACTCATCTGTAACAAACAACGGTAATTTTCAAACAAAAAAAGGTAAAAGAAAATACTGCGTAAATGAATGATTTTACTAGGATTCATTTACGCCGTATTTTTTAGACTTTTTTTATGTATTAGACAAAAAAAAGACTCAATTGATTTTTTAAATCCGTAATTTTCAATCATTTGTTTTTCTATCTCTGCGCATAACTTGGATAATAATGTTTAACGCACTCAAAAAAATTTCGAGTGATTATTTGACGAAGTTATTAAGTGTTTAATCATATTTTTGAGTATTTTTTAAGAACTATTGTAGTACAGAGTATTGATTCATTACAATGACACGATCCATAAGGAACGATTGATTTTTTTAAAAAATATGCGTTAATATAGGTTCATTTTTTAAAAAAGAATCGTAAAAAATGCAAAATATTTTTATTTTGTAAAAAAAAAAAATGTTTTAAGAAAAGGCGTTTCCGTATTGTGGCGAAATAAACAAACTTTCCGATTTAGGAACTTTTTCTGTCTGATTTATACAGAAAATCAGATTACAAATTTAAAACTGACGAAAATGTAGAAAATCGTCCCTCGTTGGGTTCTTTGGCTGACGTAATTCTTTTTTGTTAACGCTTGCATAAATTTCTCTTCTCATACAATTTCCATATCGCAGGCTTTATATGAAAATTAATTCTTCTTAAAAAGCAAATTAAAAAAAGGAAATTGGGCTAAAAAATATAAAGTCGGATTATTTTTTCAGTTTTTTTGAAAATTTATCATATTATGTAGTGCTTTCTGAATATTTTGATTCTTAGAATTATGCACATATCTGAAATTTACAATTTGAACCATCAATAATTTTAGCATACTAAAAGGGTTTTTTCTTTTAATTCGATTTTAGTACTGAAATAATTTCTAAAAATAGTACATGCACATATTATATAATCTAATCTATTACTCTATTGTGAAGATTTACATTTGACTCTCTTTTATTTATACATCTATTGTGCACGCGCACACACACACACACACACATATATATATATATATATACGTATGTATATATGTGTATATATGTGTGTGTAGGTATTTATAGAGAGAAAATATAAAGGTTTGTGTGGAGCTATAAAAGAGGCTTTATAACGCTCAGTGGCCGACTGAAATTATCAGATTACATTTTGTGCGCATGAAATTTATCATTGAAATATATTTGGCTTTCCACCGAGAACCCAAATATCGAGACATTGGCATTCATTTTCGCTGGCTTACGCTTTTCCTTTTATCCAGTATGCCAAAGGTGTGATTCGAGTTTTATGATAACCGACATCCCGCCTTAATCCCTAACCAAATCACAGAAAAGGAATCACCCAGCTTTATCCCGACAAGCCGGATTGAGCTCTTCGGCACGGAACCAATTTCCGGCACGAACTGTCAAATCAGTTTACAATTCATCTGCGAATACCATGACGCATTTATATGATCAGTGATTCCTACCTCTGATAACAATCCAGGAGTTGTGATGCCTGTCGCATTCGGTTTCCGATAATTCATCAATGTCTGCAGAATCCGGATGAGGGGGACAGGTCATTCGGTGACCGCCGTCTTCCATGTCGCTGGTCCCGTCGTCATAGCTTAATGGAAAGGACACATAATATTTTAGTATAAAATTAAATGGATTTTTAGATAGATATGCCTCAAAAATGCATTTATATTGCCACACAACTATTTAGCGTTATTTTTTATTTAAAAATTTGCTAGTAATGTAAAGGAATGGGAAGTTTTATTGATTTTTATTTTTGACACACACATCCATTTTATTAAATTCTAATTCGCCACTATATTGGTACATACAGATGAAAAACGTAAATGATTTTAGCATAAATTGAGGTAGTACATGCATTTCCAGGTTATTTACTCAAATATGTAGAAAAACTATCATATTGAGTTCAAAGAAATTCTTACTAGGGAAATTAGGAGTCCGGTAATTTTCTAATAAGGAAACAAAAATTTTATAAGTAAAATAGGGGCATGTGAAGTGTTTTTAATTTATATATTGCTAAATTAAGTTTATTACACATGTTACTAAGAATATACATATTTGTAGAAATTTTCAATTTAATTACAATCGCTTACAGGGATAATGTTTTTTTTTACCTTTTTGGATTCATCGAATGAATTAATAAGAAAACATATTATATTTAAATACACATTAATTGATTTAACACAGGTAAAACAGTGACAAAAAAGCATAATGCAAACAGAAAGATACGTGTAATATATAGAAATATTCATAAAAATTCTGTGTTCGCTCAGAATATCTCAGCTTTTATAGTATTTCTCTAACGGGAGCTTTTAAAATCACATGATTTCCTGATTAGTCTGAATGCACGGATGATGAAATATTGCATTACCTTGTTTTAAAAACGCAAAGAGGGCAGTTTCTCAGGAGTTAGGTTTGTAGTTAACAATATAATTTCTGTCAGGCATTTAACTAAAAAATAATTATCACTCGAAGTCTTGGAGGACTCTGGAATTTTATGTGCGTATGAATTAAGTAAAATCCCTCGAGAAAAGTATAAATTAAGTATTACAAATACATAAATATATAGAATATCCGACCAGATCCAATGTCTTGAGGAAGTTCTGAAATTGGACGTGAGATTATACTTATCATAAGATTTTTGACTCCGTACGGTTTACGGGGGGATTTTGTAACATCTTACGTGGATAAGTTTTCCTTAAATGCAAAATATTCGTGTAGTAAGGTAATGCAACTAACATATTGAACTTCATAACACTCTCCTGACTTTTAGTGTTTAATAAAAAATAGGCATTATAACTTTAAATGTATATGTACTCAAACACTTTCTTGATTCCGAAATTTCATGAAAATCATTTTAAATTCTGTATAAATAATAAAAGCTTTAATGTAAATAAAATCAAATAAAGGTTGTACAATAAATTTGCTACAATATTTCTAGAAAAAAATTTTAGCTGACAAATATAACTAAAACTATTTAGAAATTATTAAAGTAATTAGGAAGATCTATATTCTGCATACAGTTAAATTTCAAAAATTTTTAAACTCCATTGATTATATATTTAATTGATAGTGGTGATATATTTAAAGTTAGTGTGCTCATAAATGCTAAATTTCATTTGATTAATGCAAAAAAACTTTAAAAAATGTTACTCTTGTTGAGACTACCATTTAAAAAATTAAAAGCATCTCATAAAATATAATTGTTTATAAGACGTATAATAGTCATTATTAATGCCGCAGAGTTGAAGAAAATTTTTATGAAATGTAAGAGTAAAAAATATTGTGAAGATAGTTATGAGGGGTTTTTTTTGCAAGATTCATCCTGCCTATCTCTTATATTGCTCTAAAATGTAATTTGAATAAATAATACATCAATCAGTGTGAATATTCTGTCTTTAATTTTCTTTTACAGTGTACTTCGAAAGTAAAAATCGAAGAAAGTAGAATTAAACGTTAAGTATTTAATTAATTCCGCATGCTTTTTTGTTAATTTTTCTCCTTTTAATAAAAATATTAGGAAAAAATTAAACAAGTTTAATTATGAAATATTCAGTTCACATAACTTGATTTGAGGTTTCAAAACAAAATATGCATTTGTGCTTTATTTTTGAGAGTCTTAGACCATAATATCTTTATATGAATTGAGATTTAAAGTATTGGAAGTGAACTTCGTTAATAAAATTAACCCACTAAATTATTAATTTCATAAATATGGCTTAAAGTTCAATAGACATTATTTTCTCTGCATAAAAAAGTATTCAAATGAAATGAATGGAAATAGAAGTCAAAAAATTACAATCCCTAGTAAGAAAATATCAGCAAAAAGAACAGAAATCCCAATCCCTAATCAAATATGAACTAGACAATGATTATTTTTTTACGTTTATTCATATGGTTTTGTGTTGTTATATTACTTCTACCTCTTCAGACAACTCCATATATGATTTCTAAGTCTACTGTAGTATCTTTGTGACAATCCTTCTTTAGAATAGAATTACAATGGCTTGTTATGTATGTAAATATACATAGTTTTATAAATGAACTTTTTTATTTAAACTTTGAAAAGTGAAGTCAAATTTTAATAAAACCAAAAACAATATAATGTAGTATTTCGTGTGTTATGCAATGTGGTTTATCTTTTTTCCTCTGTTTAAAATCGATAATCCTCTATGTACATTTTTCCTATGAAAGATTACTGTATTGGTGTCCTCAGCGAATGACTTTTACCAAGGCCGATGTCTTATGCAAATTTTTAACTTTGACTCTAAAATATGCAAAAACTTAAGTCAAACTACAAAGAGTGGTTATTGAGATTAATATGGCAATTTCTCAAAATTATTAATTCCTGATTACATTACAAAATTAAATTTCAGATAACATTTGAATCACACTATAATATGTCGATGGATCCAAAAGAATGATTACAATATTTAATCCAATAGGTAATATAAGATAAAATTAACACAATTACAATATATTTTCGAAAATTTAATACATCATTGTTGGAAGTAAGCTTTTGAAAAGGTATTACAAATAATTTAATGGTAGATAAGACCGGTTGATTGATTGATTGATTGAATATTAACGTCGCACTGTTCAGCTACACGAGGGCTTTTGGCGACGGACCACGTAATTTTGAACCATGGTCAAGTGACGTGGACGACACCTGAGCTGGCACCCCCCTCTCCTAACTACCACACCACACCAACGGGAGGACGTTTCAGCTCTCGACAGATTTAACGTGCATCGCTGCCCTACACGGCGGGTCTTTAGTGGTACTGGGCTCGTAGATAAGACCGGAGTGCATTGGTAAGGAACATTTCAAAAGCTATAGAAAGGGTAATGATTATGTTTTTTTTTACTTCAGCATTGATATTTTATAAGGATTTAATTATTTTTTTAAATCAAATTGAAATATATAGAAACTTTTATGAAAATCCCTCCAACTTTTTTATACTGTTTTAGCAAAGCTAGAGTCTTAGAGCATTTCTTCTCAAACTTTCAATATTTGTGACCCAAATTTCAATCATAATTTTCAACGCCTTCCCCTCCCCCGCTTCCATACAATAAGAGTGTTTTGAATTCAATAATAATGTACTTTAACACTAAAACTTTCATTATATGCTTTAAAAGTCAACAAGATAAATAATATATATAGTGTATATAAGTTTACATAAGACAAGCCCATTTAGTCACTGATGATTATTATACTTTTTTCTGAACTTAGAAGTGTTAAATTAATTATCAAATACATTTTGCAGTACTGATACATTTATAAATATACTATATCAGTGTAAATATATATTTTATTTTTTCATTATAACTGAATGCATTTTGTTTCGTCCTTCCTTTGAGTAAATTAATTATATTTTTAAATAAACTTTTATTTTCAACTTTTTGATATACTCGCGTTTTTAACGTAGAGTTATCATGTCACACTAGAGAGGCGCTTGACACAGTTTGAGAAACGCATTTTAACCATATTGTAACAGCAACAAATCCATCTTTTGGGTCATAAGGTACAGAATAAATTAGAAGGATTAAGGTCATTATTTATCTCCAGTAAAAATGAAAAGTTTTATTCACACACAGAAAAAAGTCTCATTAAAATTCAAATACGAACATGAATTTAGGATGAATTGTCGAGCATTGTAATATTACAACACATTAACGAAGAATACCGGAACAAATTAGCAAAGAGCTAAAGTTTAAGTTTTGAAAGAGTTATTTTCCTTCCTTACTTTAAAGCTTTATGTTTCATTTACTATGCAGAACTCTTCCAAGAATTACTTAAACTTTAATAATGTATAAGAATTCACAGACTTAAATATATGATTGCTTTACAAGTTAATTTTGAATAAACTATCATAACAGTTTTACTAAAATTAATTAAACCTAAAAACTTATTTATTTTATAAAATTGAAAATTGATTTACATTTATTTAAAAATAATCTACAATCTGTTTGATCGTGAGTAAAGGCAAATTGTTGAGACATTTCTACAATTTAGCATTAATGTAGTTAGGAGAAAATGTAATTCAAAACATATCGAGTTTTACTTTTTTAGTGTTTCTACTCCCCTCAACGAACATTTATGTGTATAACGTTAATTAAAAATCCTCTTAATGTCTCTACCCACCCAGTTGGGTGTGGAATTTAAATATAATCAGACATGTGTACGTATGTTTGCACAAAGTAATTTTTTTAAGTTTATTTTCTGTTAATTGTACCATTAAATCCAGGCGTGAAAATTAAAATCCAAAGTTCATTTTAAAAGGGGAAAATAAGTGCAGAAAAATTGAGATTGAATTAATTTTTCACTTCAATGTAATATCAGTTGAATACAGTAGTTTTTCACCAGCAAAATAATATACAGCGATAAAAAATACTAATAATAAAAGTAGACGATAAAAAAAAATACTTAGTAATTCCTTAAATTTCTCTATGAAGAAGAAACATTCACTTACTACTTTTTTGCCTTTCGTTTACTGCTTTATTTTTAATTTTTAAATGGGAGTGAACTGAACTGAACTCAGTGGCGCAGCATCCCATGAGAGCCAAGGCTTACTGTGTCCATCTCAGCTTACGTGACCTTAGGTGCTGGAGTTCATAGGCAGATGTTTCGGTCAAGTGGTCAGTCTGACAAGAAATGCCCGAGGTTCAGTTCCCAAGCAAGCATGTTACTCATTTATTGACCCACTGAAGTGATGAAAGGTTGAGTGGACCTTGCCAGGCCCAAGATTTGAACTCCGGACCTGCGGCGTAGAAGCACGATACACTACTAATCAGTCACTAGTCATTCAAATGGGAGTGTATCTAGAATGTTTCTTTAGGAAAATATATCAAACTTGGAAACTTACTTTTTTTTATTCGTTGATGGACTGATATCTTTTCTATATTATTGTTTGGAAACTTTAATGTAATTGCGTATTATCTAAAATGAATTTCCTAAATGTCTCACAAGGCTTGTCGATATGCTCAGACTCGGGCAATCAGATAAATTGTTTAACAAGTTAAAGTAATACATCTTTTCTACAAGTGGCTAAGATATTTTTAGGATTTATAGCGCATTTATTAATAGAAATGCATAAAAAATTATTATTAATATAAATAGCTTAGTTATGAATATAATGTGGTTTATTTATTAAAAAAAATAGTTTATCCAAATTTTTCCTTACTTTTTACGTGACACAATACACATTTTTTTTAAAAAAAAAAATTATTTTGTGTTATTTTTTTTTACTACTTTTTTTTTTATTTTTACAAAGATATTGAAAAAATTAAACTTGCTTCCATTTTAACTGTTTTTTTAATAATTCTGTTTCACATTGTTTTTAAGTACAAGTATATTTTATCTTGTAATTGACGTCCTATAAATATGCAATTTTTGTTTGGGAAAATTTTGCTGCCTTGGAAATATTTTTCTCTTTTTTTTAGGAAGCGACATTTGATTTCCCTTTCGTCATTCAAGCATATTTATGACGTTTAAAAAATTTAGTGTCTATTTCAGTTTTTAAAAAGGTTTGAGCTTACATTTTAAAAAACGATTTGGTAGATCTTTTGCAAAGAGTGGTCAAGATTTTTTTTTTACTCTGCTTTAAAATATTTTAGGCTTATTTAATTTTAACATCTGAAATATTTCAAAACAATAATTCCTTTGAAAAGATAATTTATTTCCTGCTAACATGTGTATTTTTTTTTATTTTTACCTAAATAGTTAAATTTCGACTCATTACAAAATTTTCACCTTGATCTAAATTTATTTAGGGTTACATAGGGCGCTTGGGAATGAACTTAATAATTTTAAACTACCCTCAAAAATGACGAAAAAAGCACTTAAATACCAAATTAGAATAGTTTTTTCTACTTTTCAAACTATTTTAAATAACCCCAGACATATTAAGTAAATCTTATGATATTTTAGATAATTGTTGTTTTGACTAATGCCACCAGCCTGACTAAGTCAGATCGAGGCCCGTGAAATTCATCGCGTCTAAGGGCGAGAATTTTTACGCCTGTCGTTAGCCTTGGCTTTGATCACCATGCAGGTGACAGTACGATTTTGCTCGGTTTCACCCCAATTTAAAAGGGAGAAAACCCTGGGGAAGGCAAGGGGTCTCCCACCTCTCTTCCCCTTCCACCAACCTCACGAGAGAACTTGCGGCTCGACGGTTATTTAGAGTACCCCCATGCCGCAAAGGCACTGTACATTTACAAACATCCATGTCTTCTCCGCGATTCGAACCCAGGCCCTACGACACTGCAGTCAGCGTTGCTGAACACTATACAAGTTGGGTGACTAAAGATAATTGTAAATATATATTGCGAGTTTTAACTAAACACACATGTGTGAATTTTTCCGATTATAAAGCTCAAATCATGGTCACGTTTGATATTATAAAAATTTAAGGCTATACAAGGATAAAAGTTTTCAGTATCTATTTCTGTTTTGTATTATTAATTCAGACCTATGGTAATCTATTCAGTGAAAATTAATATATTCTAAGTATTTTTGCATAACTTGTTTTTATAAAAGCAAATTATAAATAATATTAACACTTTATTTCTATTTTTTTAAAATTATTTTTAAAAAAAGTATCTAATATGCGAGACAAAATAAGGGAAAGGAAGCATGAAGTGCTACAGCAAGGGAGGCTACTCAAGTCACAATATCAATTATTTAAATCCTTTATAAAATGAAATAAAATTTTTGTAATAATTTCTCGAATTATATTAGTTATAATAGTAACAAAATTTTTTTAAAAAAAAGATTATTAATCATTATGTTCACTTTTTCAGATACAAATAATGCATAAAATTTGATTAACAAATTAAATAACAAACCTGCACTTTATTAAATTTCTTTAATAAGTTTTTCTGTTACGATTACCTTTAAAAAAGATTTTTCCATACCTTCTGAGTTAAAACATCAGTTCATTTTTTTATAAATATATATTCTTGTAACCTGGTAATATGAATCAGTTCATTGGAAATAATTTAAATGGCTTTATTAATGAAAATGATTTACATTTATGATTAAACAAGTCATTATAAATGTGTATTTTCTTCACATAAAACTAAAATTTGTTTCACTTATTAGAATGCCTTAACTGGTAAAGAAAAAAAAGGAATAAGGCAGGGGAACAATATACTCTTTCAATAACACTAGAAATTTAAAATTTTTCTTATAATTAAAAATCAAAGCACAAATGCAAAACTAAACTCTTTTGCTCTAGTTAAGGCAATTATCTGCATCAGTTAAAATTAAATTATGAGAATCACATTTACTGATAAATAGTAAAACGATCGCATTAAAATACAAATTCTTTTTTAACAATAATGATTTATTTACAAAAGAACACAAGCTTAAACGTAACTATATTTGCAATGCTTCTTCACATTAACGAGAAAATGTACTTAAAATATTATGAAGCTAATAGTCTAAAGTAAACGTTCCTAAGGACGAATTCCAATTAATTCTGTATTACGATCTAGGCAAATCTTTGTCACTAGTAAATTTTCTTAATACTCTTTTAGGAAAAAGGAAATTAAGTAATCGATAAATTCCCGCAAGGGAAAATATTTCTTTCTTTTTTTCCAGTTTTTTATTTCAATGATTTTTTCCCCTTCGAATGGACCTCATCCTTCTAAGCCTAAGGAGCGATCCAGATAGCTTCTATAATTACCGATTTTTTTCCTTCTCTTTTTGCTTCCAAATATAAGCTCGAATGCTGGGAAATACTTTTTTCATCTTTTCTTTGCAATTTTATTGGTTAGCGGGATGTAAAATTAAGCTCCTGCCGGGCCGTAATGACAGTTCTAATCAATGCGTGAAAGTTTTGAGTTCCGAAATTTATGAAGCGTATCTTTAAACTAATTACTTTGCATCGGAATGAAATAATTAGAAAATTAGGCAACGTCGAAAATGAGTTATTTTTATTCAAGTTCAGTGACAGGTTTAGGATATCCGCTTTTTAAACTTAGTGAGAGGAATTAGATAAAACTACATATTCTGATAAGCCTAAAATTACTGAAATTAAAGAAGTCTCTTTACACAATCAAACATCACTGGTTCATTAAAATTTTAGGGGTGATATCAATTTACATGCGCGTTTAATGTTTAAAATTAGGTAATCTGGTTTCTACAAAAATAATAATGCAGAGGTGTAAAAGTATTATTCACACACGCACACACACGAAATATATCAAATAAAAGTCAATCATTTAGACTGGCAAAAAATTGTTAAAATTGAAACTACAATAGAAGTATTTTAACTTCACTTTCACTTTATCATAGAGTTTCCAGTATATTAGTGTGGAATTATACTGTTAATTATACTATTTTATAGTCTTAATTTTTTTATGATTATAAAATAACCATCTATTTTACTAAATAGAAAATTGTATATTGTTTGTCTCATCATCTATTTTGAGTTTAACACACTGGTAAAGAGCTTAATTTTTATAAATAACTTATGCCAGTGATAAGTATCTTAAGTTCATTATTGGACTTACATTAAACTCTATACTTTTAAATACTATACTTTTAGTTATTGATTAATTACTTAATATTTATAATATCGGAAATCAAAAAAAATTACTAAAAATAAAGTCAAGTCATTCATATTTTAAGATATATCTAATATGCGTCTCAGGGCAATATACTTATTTAATTTTAGCTTAACATCCTTCTTGAATTTTCGGAAGGAAAAAGGTTTTGATTCTTGTGTGAATAGTTATTAATACTCATTTCAAGCAAACTCCTGCGAAAAATATTAAATTAAAATGTATTTCGAGTTAAAATAACTCTATTTTTCCCCAGATTAACAATTAATCGCAAATGCTCTTTATTTTTGTTAATTGGGTCGTATAACATCTATTACTTTCTGAGATTTATATTTTAATCCTGAATTAAGGTTTTCTTAAAACGCATTTAAGTCTTTGGAACAGCAAGGTATTTTTGATGTAACTGTATAAATATTTAAGTCAGTGTTTCTAAAATTGTGGGGCGCACCCCCACCGGGGGTGCGATAAACCTACAAGGGGGGCGCGAGCATATCGAAAATAAAAGATTAAAAAAATTTATTTACTGGAATGAAGTAAAACAAAATACTTTCTGGCATAATAAAAAATACACAATTACACTGAAATAATATATATATATATATATATATATATATATATATATATATATATATATATATATATATATATTATCTGTGATATTACGTCACCAAAAATAAAAGCTTCTACTTCAAAACCTCATTTTATAGCTATCTTTGATACTGTAACCAAATAAAAAACATTTTATTTGATTCGCTGTAATCCCATGATGAGAGACTTTTTACTACGTTTCTTTTTCAAACCGAAAATGCTACACATTCAGAGAAAAAAAAAAGACAAAACCCATAATCAAAAAAATTTTAGGAAAATAAAAAGTTCATCACTGTTATATATTATTGCCATCAGCTGTACGCAGCAGAACGTATTTGCTGCAGTTTGACCTTCGAACTTACATGCACGGTTAGTTACGTCCCTGCTCTTAAGTATTTGTTTTCTCATTTAGAGAAGTACTAGGACCATATTTATTTTAATGAGCTATCCCAAACATATAAAGCATAGTGGAAAACATTTTAAATAATTTTTAGAACATCCATATTGTGTTATAAATACACTTTTAATCCGAGAGCCGTCACGCCGAACACAGAGTGCACGAAATCGGTAATTCTGGCAAAACTGTTTAATTGTTACCAATGGCCCTGACACTATCCTCCTGTTTGACAATCTTAACATGAACTAAAATATATTTCTCACATATCTCCCTCTTTTTGGGAGTAGCAAACGTTTTTTTACAATCTTAAGGTACTTGTTTTGTCTGAGTTCCCGATGTGATAACTTTTTTTCCGAAATATATTCTGTGTCCTAGAAAGAAGGTGTGAGTATATTTTCTCTTAATTAAATTATTCACTGGAATTACGATTTTTATTGTTTACTATAAAAATAATTATCAAAAAAGGATTGGGGTGAGAAAATAACAGCTCTCGACCATTAGTATCGAGTGTTCGCCTGCTCCAGGGTTAAAACATGTTGAAGTATTTTCGCTTTAATTATTAAAAATGATACAATTATTCTTCATCGGAATTTTTTTTATTGTTCATTATTCAACATAAATTCTAAATGCTAATTCTGTGAGGCTTAAAATTACAGTTAGCTTAAAACTAATTATAATTTGAACAATCATTTAAAAAAAATCATTTTACATTTTTGTAAACATTGTCGTGCACTTGTCTTTACTCTCCTTACAATTCAGTGATTTTATATCAATAATGTTTTATTTTCTTATAAATAAACTCGTGCAAAGAATGGATACTTCAGCCGGTATATTTTTAATGTATCAGTGCTGCACAGAGTATTATATAACTAATTAAATAATACTAAATTAAGAACAAGTTTAACAAGTATTAGCGACTTCCATTGTTCTTACAGAGCAAAGTTTTTCAAAGGAATGCTTATGATTAGAAATTGACCCTCTGAGTTCTTTTTCTATATTTAGCTGATATCTATATTTTGTCTTTTAAGCAACCACCGCATTTTGCAATATGTTTTAATTTAAAAATTAGAGAAAGGAAAAATAACATAATAATTATCCTATTACTTATTTGTTGTTTGCTTAAAAGTAACATATACAAAATTTAATACTTATGTCATGAATTTGCACGGTTTATAATAAAGATCGTTGCTTTAGCAACAAAGTGCATTATTATTGCATTCAGTACATTATTAATGTATAAGGGGGGTGTGATAAAAATTGTGATTGAAAAGGGGGGGGTGCCAGTATTGAAAGTTTGAGAAGCACTGATTTAAGGTATTGTGAACGAAAAAAAAGCGAATTTCAAGAATTTTCAGATATGTATATATGATAAGACATAGCTGCAAAGACAAATGTTTTTTGGTCTTTGAAATTATATATTTTATTTATATCTACTTTCGCTAGTAAATTTAATCTGGATTATAATTCATTTTTGAAAAGTACAAGCACAACTGAGCTATTTTAAATATTAATACTGGGTTCTATTATGCAAATCATACATATTATATAAAACAAGGGATGTAACAGAATACAGTGAATGTTCGTTAATAGTAAGATTATGTACGGATACTCCTTTCAAGAAGTGCAATAAAATTACACATATCTACTGGGATATATGTAATTCATACCATAGCAACACAGTGTGAAATGTAGTATTTACTAGATCAAAATAGCCAAGTAGCGAATATAACGCAAGCAGCATGGAATGAAACAAAAAATGTCTTTTTTGACACATTGTCATTCGTGTGAAATACTATAAAAATTTCTTCGTAAATTAGTACTTTAAAATTTCTTAGTAATGGCCTAACCTAACTTTGATAATTGCAAGCCACATTCTACTTATATCCAGGGCCAAATTATCCAAGATATCTTGTGAATTAGGAGTTCAAAACTACGAACAACCTTCGTGTTGCTCCAAAGTTGACAGCAATAAAAATAAATAATTAGTTGAGTTAAGAGCTATCTTTCTCTTCAATGAGAATATGTGTAAATTTCATTGCCATTTGTGAAAACAAATCTTGTATTTACACCACTAATATTTATGTTAATGGGATAAGGTAGCTTTATAATATTTACTATATCCGTTAAGTGAAGGTTTATTGAAAAAAATGTGGATCTCCTTCAACAAAAAAAAGTCACCATAATACTCTCTATATAAATATATTCCAGGACCACTCCAACAGTGTTTATCCTAATTTTCTTCTCTTCTTTCATAACTTAAGTATGTTCCTAAATCTCTTCATACCAATTGTCATTGAGATTTGTTCCATAGACACACAAACGGCTGTTATTGGTAAGAAGAGCGAGGCATTTATTGAGATGTCCAGTGTTTATGTTGATTACTCCTCTATAAGAGACACTGTCGATGTCTGCTGTCAGTGGTTTGCATTTTTCAGGCTAGTGGGCTACTTTGTTTAAAGGCGTCCGTCTACACAAAGCCAAAACACTTTGTAGTTAAGTTGCTGCTGGTAGGTGATGAACAATGTTGATTGCTGTCTAGTTTCATTCTTTCCCCCCTGCAAGGTGATATATTTCCTTTTCATCATTTGTCATTTATTTGTTGACTACTATCAAGCCATTCCATCCACATTCTTGTCGTTTGGTGGTTTCCCAAGCTTATGATACTATACTTTTGTCAATTCTAAACATTTGTAATCCCTCATGAAACTACGTTCTTCCTTACGTCCACCCACCCTCTCCCAATTTTTTTATTGTGTGTAAAGGAATCTTGATGTTTGTTTTTGTAGCCATAATGCAAAACAAATCTCTCACTTGAAGCACATTTCTAGATATGCTCTTATTTTTCAACTTGGTGTGAAAAATATCAAATTTCAATGATTAGTTCAATGGATGTTTCACTATGTTTAAACATAGAAGGCTGAGGAAATGCCTAAAAACCCCGTTGGTGCGACTATTCTACCTTTCGCGTTTTGCTAATGATGTCTATTATATTTCAATACGTAGAATTTCAGAATCGATTGTTAGTTATGTATAGAAAGGTACATTCCTTGAAGGAAATTGCATGGACCACTGATAGAATCAAAGAAAATCAGATTTTTTCCAGATTTATTGAACTATAAATTAGTTCAAAGCCAGTAATCATGAATGCCTCATTATAAAAATTATCTAAGTTCTGAAATTATATTATAAATAATGATAAATTAATATTATAGTTAAAACTATAATTTTATTGATAATATTAAAAATGTTTTTTTATTATTTTTATGTAGCATTATTATTAATATAATAATGATATATTATTATTAATTATTTCAACCTTTTATATAATTTGTTTGCATAATTCTTAGGTATTTTGAATAAGTAATATATAGAACTAAGTTTTGACTCAACTGTATTAAAACTAAATTATTATTATTACTTTTTTTTAAAAATATATTTCTAAGATTTGTTTCCTGATTTTAATAAATATTGTTTGATTAAATTTACACATTATTTGATGATTAAATTAATTCTCTCACATTAATTCACAATATTAATAGATTTATTCGAGACTAAAAAAGATTATGAATTTAGAAACAAAATGGAAAAAGCACAATACTTTTGTGCAACTCATTTGTCAATAAAACTTGTTGTCTTTCCAACATATTACTGAGAGAACCTCATTAGTCAAAGGAAAATGTTTCAAATTATTTAAAAGTTCTACTTCTAACAAAGAATATAACTTATCTATTTACTTTTTGCATTGTACTTTACAAACATTCTACTTTATTTTGATATAACATGAAAAATAGAATTACTTTTCTACATGTCAATACCAAATGTTAAAAGATAATTATCTATGCATTATCTCCCTACATGTGTATACGACGTTCATTAAAAATATAAAAAGCATAAGAATTTTTAAATCATTTTTTACGTGTGCTATAAAAATAACATTTCATTTTATTCGTTATTTTTGTATTTAGATTGTCTTCTCTTTCCTTTTTCGTGATTCTTAAGTATTTTCCATTAAAAATATTTTTGTAATTTCTTTTTACACGGATATTAAGTACTTTTTAAAAATATAAAGTATTGGTTTACTTTTTATGATCAAGTTTCATTTAAAAAATTTTAATCACTTACTGAAAAACTCAAAAATTTAAAAAATGAAGCGAAATTTTGTAATTTTAATACAGAAATGAAAGCATTAACTGCAATGCAATCAATTTAATCTTACAAAAGATGGAAGTCACACAGTTGTCAGATTTTAATCTTGGAGAAATATGTCTCCTTTCATTTAAATAAACTTTATTTCAAAATATACGCTTCGTGAAGCATAATCTAAAAACTATTTGCTATATACATATCTTATGACATATGTAGTGTTTTACACATTATATGTTATTAAGTCAAATAAACTGTATTGCATTTAAATGATTGTTCATGTTTGCTTAAGTATTTTAAAAATTACAATCAAAACAAACAAATTAATTTCTTCTGCAATGAAATTGTTTATTAATTTTTAATTAATAAAAGAAGTTTAAAATAAATTTAAATTTGTTTAACACACAATTTAAAGAAATTTTGAAATACGTCTCAATAGTAATTTTAAAAAAATAGAAAAAAAACTTATCACCTTTATTTTAAAACTATTTATCAAATAACCTACATTGTTAACAATTGCGCCAATTATATTAATTTATTCATGAGAAAGTTTTATGGATTTTCTAAAGCATGTTTTACATGGAAATTCTAAGGAAAGTGTAATTTATTTCAATTGCAATTGCACAATTCCGTGGTTGTAATTTCAAAGACAATTTCATATTTATTTACATTGCATATTATATAAGCGTATAATTATTGCTGTTTTACGTTCATTTCATCTTCATTTTAACTATCGGTTGTTTTGCCTTGTATAAACCTAAATAAAATTATTTTTTTAGCAAATGGTAAAATATTTTAATTAAATCATTTTAGAAAATTAAATTATATTTTGATATTAATAATATAAATAGATTTGATGATTACCTAGTCATATTTAACTTCCAAAATAATTCCTTAACAAATAAAATCTATTTGATTAAATTACAAGGAAATTATAAGAAAAAAATATTGCATTTATATAGTTTGATGAACACTTCGCTCAAGGGATCAAAGCAAAGTCGATCTTGAGCGCATAAGGTATGAACGCATAAGGTATGTCTTTGTTCAAGGTCGATGTAAAGAAAAACTGTTCGACTATCACAGTTACAGTTTCCAAGACAATATTTTGAAATATATATAAACTTTTACTATTTATTTTACTGTATATACTTTTTGTAACTGATCTTGATCATCCTTACTCCATAATGGGAAGAAAACTTAAAATGGACTTGGAACAATATTTATTGCTGTAAATTTAAGTTGTTAGATAGAAACAAAGAAGTGGAAACCACAATCATGGCCAAAAATTTTGTCATCACTAACAATTTTTGTTTGGCAACACTTGATTTGTTTCCATTGTTATCCCGACTCACACAGTATTTTATCTGAACCTAATTTATTGACTTTTTTTCGAAAAAAAAAGATACTCCTAGTGTAGCTTTAAAATATGATGTCTATGTATAATCAATCAATCAATCGAAAACGAAACTGAGGTTAATATATTTTGATGTCATTGTCATTTCGAAAAGTCATTGTGGTTTGGGTCTCACTGTTTTGTCTTTGGCCAGGAAAAATTCCTCTGTTTCAAGGAAAAAACCAGACGAAATGGAAAAGTTTTACAAACTGAATGGACAAATACCACTGGAGCAACCAACCAACACAATAGACATATACCAACTACGGCGGGACCTTTTTTTTTACCAGTCTCTCGTTGTTTGATTCTACAAATTTGGAGAAACTGATTACACGAGTCATCCATCTCATCATGGAAAGCTTTACTGAGGGTGTAGTAAAAGTACACCAGATAAAAAATGATGATCGCGGTGTAAAAAAAAAGCCTTCGAAATTCTACAAAAGTTTCAGCGTATCCATATTTAGCATGAAACATGGCTAGAGTTTGTTCATGAGTTCCTCATTTGGTTTGATACTGATAATAGCTGGTCTTTAAGCATTATATAAATCGATGTGCCACACTTCTCATTGACTTATGACGTTGAATTGAGAAATTATTTGCACAGGATGATAAAAAAATTACCATGATGTGGTTGCGCTTCTGTTATTTGAAGCCAAAAGTACTGTGATACAGAATAACAGACACTTTCAGCTTTAGTCCCTATTTTTTGGAGGTTACTGCAAAGGTCTACGAATGGCTGTGGTTATAAGTGATCATTACAAATCAGAATTGACCAATTACGTCATTTACCGATTCTCAACAGCGAAATGTAATGTCGATTAGATGGATGATGTTCGTTTATATATATATATATATAGTGTTCTGTCAAATACTTGCTGATGCAAAAGAACTATCTCCCTTCATTTCATATATTCACCTATCCACCAAATTCGCCCAATTTCAATCCAACTGAGATTTTTTCTGTGGAGAAATTCAAAGTGTTCATCAAACTTTGGGTGAGGTTCAACAAGTTTTTCATATGACACGTTTTTATGCTCTTTTCATCATGTGCTGCAGGCTAATTGTTATAGTGGATGAGAGAGAGAGTCAACATTTAAAAAGTTTTTAACACAATTATTGATTCATTGTCTTTAAAAAGTATAGTTTTTATTTACCTCTCTAATAAAGATGTTTCTGTGTTACATAACATTTGAATTGTTATTATTTTTTACAGGAAGGATTGCGTTTTAATAATAAAAATTAGAGACTTCCGATTAAAATTTTAGATGTCTTGTCACTGTAATTGTACATCTAACTGCACATATGTCAGCAGTACTTACGTTTCTCACACCATTCTTGAGAGAATATTTTATAATACCTCTATTTACACTCTTTTCCATTCAATCGAATATAAAATTCACTAAGAGATCATATAACCACACATTTTTTTTTTTACTATGGCCTTACACATTTTAATTTGAGAACTATTTTACACATCATTAGAAACAATTACATTATTTCGTTCACAAAAATTGAAATAGTATATGAATAGTATATAATTATCTTTTCAATGTAATTGAACACCAAACATTTTATATCCAATTTAAAAATAATGTTACCTCATATATTTTTATAACTCTTTACGAATTTATTATTTGCTAATTTTATAAAAATAGATAAAAATCCTACATTTTAAGTATGCTTTTAAAATAACAAGACCTAGATCTAGCTTTTTTCTCTCTCTTTTTGTAGCAAAACTTTAACAAGATTTAGAGTCACCGAGACTGTAATGCAAAAGAGTGAAGACTACAGTCATCAATTAAATACTACTTTGATTTTTCAGGGCCTTTAACTTGATGCAAATATTATTAAACATGGATCCAAACGTAGGATGCTTCATAAATTTAAAATAAAATCTTAAGATATGTTTAGTTTATTACCAAGACTTATAAAGGCTGTTTTTTAGAGGTATAGTACTTTAAATTTCAATAAAACAACGATGTATTATTCGATCGACATGATTTTTTTATTCGAAAGATAATCTTGTGGCATTACATTTTAAATATGACCAAGAAAGGCGTAGATTCGTTGAATGGGCCCAAGACGAGATTACCGTTGTTCCCAATTTTCATAAGCGAATTTTGTTTAGCGATGAAGCGCACTTCTGTTTGAATGGCTACGTCAACAAACAAAACTGCCGCATTTGAAGTGAAGCTAATCTACAAGTGTATGTCGAAACACCGTTACATCCAAAAAAACTGACTGTTTGGTGCGCTTTAAAGGCTGACGGACCACTTCTTCAAAACCGATGAAGGCCACAACGTTACAGCCAATGGTGATTGGTATAGAGCCATGATTACTAACTTTTTCATTCCTGAATTGAACAATCATGATATCCAGGAGCTGTGGTTCCAACAAGATGGCGCAACATGTCACACAGCTCGCGTCACAATCAATTTATTGAAAGACACGTTTGGTGACCGCCTAATTTCTTTTTTTGGACCTGTGAATTGGCCTCCAAGATCTTGTGATTTAACACCGCTAGATTATTTTCTGTGGGCTATGTAAAGTCATTGGTCTATGCGGATAAGCCACAAACGCTTGACCATTTGGAAGACAACATTTGCCGTGTTATTGCCGATATACGGCCACAAATGTTGGAAAAAGTCATCGAAAATTGGACGTCCAGATTGGACTACATCCGAGCCAACCTTGGCAGCTATATGCCAGAA
This sequence comes from Trichonephila clavipes, assembly GCA_019973935.1. Classification (NCBI taxonomy): domain Eukaryota; kingdom Metazoa; phylum Arthropoda; class Arachnida; order Araneae; family Nephilidae; genus Trichonephila; species Trichonephila clavipes. Next base: position 167,383 of record BMAU01019643.1, on the reverse strand, counting down.
ATCATATTTAAAATGTAATGCCACAAGATTATCTTTCGAATAAAAAAAAAATTCATGTCAATCGAATAATACATCGTTGTTTTATTGCAATTTAAAATTCTATACCTCTAAAAAAACACCCTTTATAAAGAAATTAAACCAAACGAGAAAAATAAATCAATTAATAACTCACAGTTTCTTCATAAAAATTCCAATTCCACAGAGTACGTATTGGAAATCCTTTTTTTTTTTCCCTTCAAAACAACGTTATTGAGCTAAACTCTTCATTGGGAAAAGAATGTTCTAGAAGTTTCTTATTAGGAGAAAGAGTAATTTTGATTCTTCTCGTCGTATACAAATACTCTTATCAACAAATAGTGAAAAATAATAATATCGTCAGTATTTTTATTTTTATTGTATAATAGAGGCTACGAGAATATTTATTGTATTTTTGATTAAAGCTTTTATTAATTCCTGAAATTTTTATATTGATATTAAAAATATAAAGGTTTACGTTAAATTAGCAAATGTTAACCATATAAATATAAAATCATTTATTTAACAATTCATACCTTTGATTTTTCATGCATTTTTATATGATTTGTCAAATAAAAAATATTCTTCATTTAATTTTCCCTGATTTGGGGCTAATGTGGTAAGTATATCGTTTTTATTAAGCAAATAGTATATTTTTCTGCATAGTTCTTTTACGTAATGTATCTTCTACTTAAAAAAAATAATGCATATGTAACGTAACAGAAATTTATTAATAAATTATACAGGGAAAACTTAAAAACTTTGATAAAAATAAAAATGAAATGTTTACGCGTAATTTAAAATATAATACAAACAAAAGTATCCCGAATAAAAACATATGGTCCAGGCATCTTGGGATTTATTCTATTTATAAAACATTTTTTTGTAACCTGAGCAAGATATGTTATTTTGAAATACACATTTTAGATTTATACTTATTGGAAAAATCTGACAACTTAATACACGACACATCAGCTCAACGTCCCTTCAATAAATTCAATTTCAAAATTCAAACGCAATAAAAACATATGAGACGTTTTTCCAAACTTGCGGCATTCGAAAAAGTTTAAAGAACAGTTCTTTCCTGAGTAGACGCCAAACAACAGAAATGTTCCAGTCGAATATTCAAACAGTTTGGAACCTAGAAAGCATGCTCTTTTCTTTCTAGAAGGAAATGTCTGGGCATGTCACTATTCCTATTATCCTTCGGCAGATGTTTTGTGTCACTCGTTTCACTACTAATCCGCTAAAGCTGTCTCTTTCTTTCTCTCGTTCCTCTTCTTTTCACTGCTCCTTTTTTTTTAGTCTCTGGCAGAAGCAAGTTAAAGAACTGCGTCACTTTATTGTATTAGAAACGAGAAAGAAAGAAATAGAAGGAAAAAAAGGAACTCAACTCAAATGGCGACTAAGTTTTTTAGTTTTGACAATTAAAGGCAGTAAAAATAAAATAAAGAAAAATGATTGTGAAAAGTAGGTTGGTTACCAATAAAAACTTTCCTGGATCTATTTTGGAAAGACAATCATTTTACAAAAAGAAAAAAAAATGACATTGGATATTAAGGACTCGAATATGTACTAAGACAATTTTCTTACGCTGTCAATTACGCCTTTTGAAATAGGATTAGAAAGTTGTCAGAAGTTTTTTTTTTTTTTTATTTAAAATAAAAAAGGAAGAACAGATTGCTTTGCAATAATAATAAGTTCTTAAACTGATAAAAATTGAGTTTAAGTAGTTTAAATTAATCATTCCATGAAAGTGCCATCGTTGGAAAGAATTTTTCCGGATTCAATCTGAATTTAGTTTTTCAAATTAAAATACATTTCGTTTTTATGAATTACAATAACATTTTTGACATCTTCAGTGGAACTTATTTGTTTTCCAAAACCTTGGAAAGTTTTTTTCAATGAAATGTTAATTAGTACTTTATATTTAAACTAATTTATTATCCATTGCCTTTTTATTCGTCTTTTTATTCTAACCAAATCGTTTTTTTTGGTATGTGGTTATTTTAATGAATAATAAAATAATAAATGAATAATAATGCATAAATGAACTGTTTATGTTAATTAATTATAGCAATAATTATTTATGTGTTAGTTAAAATAATTTTTGAAGGGAATCAAATGATCAATTAATTCAATTCATTAATTATATTCATTATATCCATTAATTATATCCATATTTGCATCAACTGAATTTCTCTTTCAGACACGACTTTGTATTGATTGTTTGGCTACTGAACATCTGTAATAAAATGCTTCTACAACAACACATTTCATTTCAACCAAATCACCAGCCTTTCTTCATTTTGTTGTCATATAATGCTTTGGAAGTTTATTTATAAATTCGTCAGCTAGATATCTTATTCAGTCTAAGCCTTTTATAAACTTAATTTAAATTTCACGCATGACGGCTGTTTTAGCCTAATTATCCTGGTGAGTCATTATCTAAACATGACGAATAATGTTTCAGCTACTACCTCCAGTAAGAAGAACTTTCTAAGAAGATATATTCTTCATTAGAGTCATACTAACTCATAAACAGAATTATTTGTGAATAAAGCGATATTGTGATAAATTTGATTTTTCACTTGGTGTACATATTCGATAGTTCTTTGACTTAATTTCTGCATCACCTCAGTCAATCGATAAAGTTGCATCACTTTCATTTAATGACGTATGACCTCGTTATTGACAGCTGCCATCACAAGATGCTCCCCAAATTGTCACATTGTGCTCCTGATTATTCATCTTTATTATTTTCTTGGAAGCTGCATTATTTATTGATGCAATTAGTAAAACAATGTTTAGCGATTTCTTTCAACAGTTACTGAAAGCTGAATTAAATAAACATGGCACATTTAATGCAACACTCTTTTTTCGTGACAGTAATGTTTTTCTAAGTAATCGCAATGGGAAAGAGAGGTAGCTGAATATTTATTTCATTCTCCACTTTTATTTGAATGAAATAGATATTCAACTTAAATATTTAATTTAGTTTATTTTTAAATGTTAAAACCCCACTGATAAAATTTAAGTGTACTTTTTCAGTACCATATAAGAAACAAAAACTAGATCCTTCCTTTATGCCTAAACATTATAGAATTGAGAGCTCTAAACATATTTAAAAGTATTTCCAAACTAAAAAAATACCTTCAAAATACCATAAAACCAAAATAAGTAGATAGAGAGACTTAAAATTTAAAATTTATATCGTATTTAAACTTAATCTTCGTGTTTTCGGTTGTCATATATTGCCCAACATACGTATTTTACACATCTGTTGTAAATGTAGATGTTTTGTTCCATTATACTAATCATTGTTTACAAATCTCTTACATACGTCCCGTTTATAAACTGCAGATATTTAATGGTCTAACTCTTTGGAAAATATACTTAAACTTATTCTAAAATATATGTGACAATTTATAAACATTTAGTATTCGATACATTCATTCAGACTTTGTCATGAGATCGCAAAAATTATTCTTTATGAACATTGTCAAAAAGAAAGCATTCATAAGACTTTTGCTTTCATATTAGTATCACAAATATTTACCCATCATAGTTTTATATTATTATGCCATCCAGTAAGTTAATATAATCACAGTTTTATTCGATCACAGACAACATGAACAAACCTGTTTTTGAGCATAAATAAATATGGCTATGCAGAATGTTTTCGTTCAGAAAAGTTTTCGTGTTGGATTTTAACAGATTTTGAAAAAGTTATGGCTACATCGGTTATCAAGTACAAGACAGGATCATTCCTGAAATCCCAGCATTCATAAAGTGTTCACATAATCCATTTGCAATAAATCAAAAAGTGAATGGAATTTTAAATCCCACCATGCGAAATGTCAGGAACAACTGATAATTCATGAAAAAGACAAGCTTTGATTGCGATGCCTAAATAAAACTTGTCGAAGAGATACCTTAAAATGGACGTTACCAAAGTACCAAATGAATCACCTATGCTCAAGAAAACTGTCGAGGATAACTGTGTACCACAGACTACTGTGTATTGGCCTTCGTAGACGACATCTAATTACAGCGCCTCCGTTGACAAACGTTCATGATAAGAAATACCATGCAATACAAATACTGGGCCGTAGAACAATGGCAATAAGTTGTAGTTTCAGCTGTCTTGTTTTCTACTGTATTAGTTAGTAGTTATAGGTGTATTCACCGAGAGACAGCAGAAAACAGTTTTCACAAGTCATTGTTGGACGCATACAAAGTTAAGAAGGGAGTGTGATGGCATGATACACTCTTAGATAGCGACAATTACCCTTCGATTGATAAGATCATCCAATATGAGAGAAAAACCTGCATATGTCCCATGGTAAAAATTGCCCGTAAAAAATTGGAGAAGCACGAGTACATCTCCTCATTAACGCCGTGGTTGCCAAGCTCCACAGATTTAAATCTGAGCGAAAATATGTGAAAATACTTGGATCGGCACAACAAACGCATCATAATCTTAAATTCTAGAATTTTAGCAAGTTACGTCATCGTGACACTTTACTGTCCAAATGGTCAAATATTCTCGTGAAAACTTTCCATGCAGACAATGAATCTATACTTCGTCGCTTGACTGCTGTTTTAAGTGGGGAAAAAGTTATCCCAGATATTAGTGATCATAATACTATATGATTCGACTGCATATTAAAAAATAATTAAATTTTTATTAATATGATGTTTCAATGAAATTTCACCCAGAATGAAATTTAAAAACTTTTAAAGACATATAGAATTACCGAATACCCCGTAATTATCTTTAGCAAATAATATTATAGTTATTTTTTTAAAATAAGATTTTAAAGCAATTACAACAATGATAATTTTATAAAAAAAACGGACTGCCAAATCACGATTGAAGAAACTAAGTAAGAAAAAAAATATGTATAAAAAAATGCTTTTATGAATAATTTCTTGCAGAATGGGAAAGAGAATTATAGTGAAAAGCAATGCATTTTTCGCAGTGATTCATATAACTTTAATTTAAATATTAATTACAACGAATAAACTAAAATGAAAAATTGAAAAATTTCTGAGATTTTTTTAAAAAAAAATCTCAGACCAGATAAATCTAAGTATGCAGCATAACAAAATTTTCTCAAAAGAGAAGCTTCGGAAGGCATTTTCGTTTACTTTGCACTTACGTAATCGAAGAATACGTAAAAATTCCAGATTTAAGTAAATATTTCCATTATTCTTATCAAATTTACATAGGCAAGTAATTTTATCATCAATTATTGTACTTTCCTTCCATATTATTAAACACTCTTTTCTTTTATAATAATAGTTCCACAGTCATTCAAATTGATGCTTGTCATCCAATTTTCTAATAGCTTTACCTGAAAGGCGATATGACTCGTTCCCTTGAAATCAACTTACATTTTGGAACGTAGGTTGCGGCCCAATCTCCTAATGGAAGATATCAGGTGTTTTCGAAATGTAGTTTTTTGCACGTAACAACCAATAGCTAGAATGTGATGCACTTTCACTAAGATTTAGAATTTTCTCATTTGTCTTTCTTTTTACCTTTAATCTCTTAGAAAATACGGATAATCAATAAGAAGAAACTGTTTGTTCTTTGCTTTGGAGGACGGAATAATGCTTACCTCAAAATTTCATTATTTTGATTAGTTTCTTTGTTTCGATTTCTTAAATATCATTGGGTTCGAAGGATAGCAGTTCCAATTTCTTGAGGGTTTTTTTTTTCCTTTTCTTCATTAATACTTCATATTGGATTATGTTTTACGGTCTTGTTTTCTATTCTTTACAGTAATTGAAAATATTTATTTAATTTTTCTAATTCCTGCAGACATTGAAAAATAAAGAAATACTATTGTATGTTTTTACTAAGGCTTAATTTAACAAACACATTTCTTTTGTTTTCATTTTTTTTCAGATATTCGTAAGTCGTATTTCACTTACCCCTTTTGTTCATTAATATAAATGATATCCTAATTTTGTGAAAAATGATTTTTGAAATTTAATGATGTGTTCATTTTAGAATTTTACACATGGACACCCTAATATAAAAATTCTAACATTTTATGAGCAATGAACATATATAAATATATAACTAACAAGATCAAACAATTTGTGTGTGTGTGTGTGTGTGTGTGTGTGGTCATCGTATGTTCCCATGAATATCAAATCAATACCATGACACTTTTCGAGAGTTTAAAGGTATTTCAATACGGATTTAATAGTTAAAAGTATTTGCTTTGTTCATAATTTAAAGCGCTTGAGTTAAAGTAAAAAAAATAAAATAGTTTGCTATAAATTTAGGAGGAAAATAAGAATTATATTATTTTAGGTTATAGGTCCCATTCTACCTCTTTTTATCACCAACTTGGCAAATTATTATCCTCAATTTGAGATAGAAGTTTAATGCAAAAAAATGAACTGTTGGCCCAATTATTTTTTTACTTGCCAAAGTTGTAGGTTAAAATAGAATTTTTCCACATTTTATTTTAAAAAGGCAAACTTGTGAGGTGCATGTTTTAAAGAAATAAAAAAAAATCGTATGCCTACATTTCTACTCTGGATGGAAAATATTCTGTTATATGTTCTGGTGAATAAATGTTAGTGCTTATATCTAAAAAAGCCATCACACAGAGCTTCTGGTATATATTTCGAATTCCCAGTAAGCATTTTTATTTATGCGAGTTTGTTAAATTAAATAACTTATCAGATAATAAATAAACTCAACTGATTTGCTTCTTTGACTTTCCTTATTACATGATTTAGTCGATTAGTTGATCAGTCTAATAACGTACTGAGTAATTGCATCAAGTGTCTAACTAATTCAATAAATAAATACTGATTAAGTAAGTTATTTAGAAGTGGCTGATTTTTTGGGTGAATCAAGGCTGTTTCATTCTTCGTCATGATAACATTATTTATTATTTTTCGACTTTTTTATTATTTATAGTTTGAAATATCTTCTTTTACAAAAATGTGCTTGCATTTAATTAAATAGCAAATGTTAAAAGCCAAATAAACTTTATTTGGAACTGAACGTATAAAAAAGTACTGATAAATTTCTTTGCTTTAAAATATTTTTTTTTAAATTATTAAATTCAAAGTGAGTTTTTCTATTTTTTTCTGAAAGAGAGTAAATGTTATAAATATATTTTTTAAAACATTAATCTAACACAATAAAGTGCAATTCTTGGGAAGTTTGTAGACTGTAAAGAAAATAACAAAAAAAAGTATCATTTAATTTCTTAATAGATTCTTACTCATTATTTATTTTTTTCAATTTTTATGTTTGGAATTCAGACTTTCTGAACATATCTCGAGCTCTACAATCCGATTAAGAAGAGAATAAATTGTAATGTGAATTGATTCAGTTTATATATATATATATATATATTCTAAATTTATCTTATATTTTGTATAATATATAAAGCTTAAGGAAGTTAATTATTTGCAATATTTTTGTTTATAATTTATAGTTTGAAATTCCCATAACAAATAAAAACTAAATGATAATGAATAGCCTTACAAATTGTAAGTGCCATTATTTTGTTCTATAAAAAACTGATGAAATACAAATCCAGAGAATTAGGAAAGAATTTGAACTACTTTATCTTACTTAAATGAGATAATGTAATCAAATGTGTGAAAAAATATTTTCAACTTCATTTATACTCGATTTTAAAGATCAAATTAAGTTTATGAATGATATGTGTAATTCAAACATTAGAAATGGTACTATTTTCTTTTTAGAGAATATCCCTGTTTTTCTAATCAAAAAAATTCCAGCAAATAATAAAAAAGAACTTTCCTGTCCCTCGTCCCTTGGCTCATATCACATATTTCAAAAGGAATGTTTTGAAAAGAAAAACATGTCTACCATTACTTTTTTTCCCTCAAGGGAAGTAGCTGAGAATTCAGCATCTGTATGTTGGGAATAAAAGTCGTTTCTTGCTTTTCGGTTTACTTTCACATTAAAGAAATACTGAAGGTATGTCAAAAAGGAAAAGAGGAATTAATGTTCATGTATGACAAAAAATTCTATGTAAAAGGGGAAAAAAACTGAGGAACAAAAAAAAATAGCTTTTATGAATTCTAGTGTGGATAAAATGTTCGATACAATTTGAGTATCATAAAATATGTTACATAATTTACAATAAAATTTGTATTTTAAAAAATAATGAAAAAATTAAAACTGGATGCTTTTGAAAAGATATAATTTTAATTGATTTTCTTTTAAAAAACTAAAAGTAGTTAAATGAAAAAAATTGATTGCAAATATGATACAGATAAATTAACTTTTCGAGCAAATGAATTGAATTTTTTTTTTAAAAAAAATATTTTCACAATTTATCTTGTGAAATAAATAAGGAAATACAACATTAATTTTTTTGAATAAATGTTTACTTAATGTTAAACTTTTGATTATTTATGCTTAAAGTTCTTTAGTTAAATACTGCGAAAAATAATACGCTCATAGCTTATGAAGCCTAATATAAAAAAAGTTCCCCTCATAGTGTTTCTCTAGCCCTTTTAAGTAGTTCCACAGTATTTTGAAACAAATTGTACTTAAAAAGATTGAAAAAACTATTTAAATGCCATGAACTATTTATAATCAGAAAATATTTTACACAGCTTAAAATTATTTTAAATAATGATTAAAAAGATTCATAAGCATTTTTAAATAAGTTTTTACTGCAAAATTTAATAGATTTACGAATAAAAGTCTTAAATGAATTTTTTTTTAAATGTTTTATAAATAAGTCTACATAATATTTTAAAAGTTTTATAAATAAGTCTACTGAATTATATGTTTGAAAGTCTCATAAATGCATTTATCGAATTAATTAAAAAATATATAAATATCTTTACTAAATTATTATTCTTAATTATGTGATCTATTGTTTTTCTTTTTTAAAAACATCCAATTGCTTATACGATAAAGCAGTGAGAATTACAAATATTAGCGTATCTTAACAACAATTCCAATGTCTTTATAATTCAATTTTAAGGCAGATTCCTTTTTCAATTTAACAATCCTCCATAAACCCTTCCGTTTTCAATTATCTTTACGCCTCTGAACAAATGCCAACAACAAAGTAGAAGCAAAGAAAGGGTTATCTTCCTAACTTCTTGAGCAAACAACCTGACGAAAGGTCAACTTGGCTGCAATTAAGTCATCCTGATTACATTGATGGGAAGCTATAGAGCTTCATTATAGTAGGAAGACCATCTCAATACGTAAAACGATTGAAGCGTTGGTATTGAACGGCGTGGTGAGTTCGATCAATAGCAATCAAGAAAGAGTATGGGATGGGGGAGGAATGGAACGGACCGGGAGAATAATATCAACTGGGTAACGCAGGCGGGACGACACAATGTCCAAGCACTAGGACGACAATAGATTCAATCAGCAAGCCAATGGAATAGACTGATAGTGTTTGGGACTATCGACTGCAAGATCTCGTTTCCTTTCGGAATAGACTAGAGAGTAAAACGGAGAGTAAAAGGTCTACTGGGACTATCAAGGATCGTAGAAAAAAGGAGCGAGATGGATGACGCTGTTTTGTTAGAAATTTGCAGGGATTTGTGAGGACAAAGGGATTTATAGAAGGGAAAATCAATTTGGTTTGAATTAGAGAGTTAAGACTTAAAATAGAATGGGTATGTTGGGATTAAATTTAAATTATTTTTATCGGTAGAAAGAAAATTATTTTTCTGTGAATATTTAACTGTAGATTTTCAATTAATCGAATTAACTGAAAAAGAGGAAAATGTTTTATTTTGAAAAAATAAAGATAACACACCGAAAGAAAGTAATATCAGAAAGAATAGAAAATAATAGAATGTATGGGATAAATAAAAATAAAAGATGCGTGTTGGTTCTTTCACATTTAAAATTTTAATTAAAAATACGTTTATTTTACATGAAATTTCGTAAATAATGTATTTATAATTCTTTATAAATGGTTTCATAGAGAAAAAATTTAATTGAATTTTAAATGGGATTTTAACTATAGATAATGAAAAATGTGCCTATACTTCATCTGCACCTTTTAAATTTAAAAAGGTTTCATTCTACGTTAGATACCTTGAAGTACTTTCAAAACTTTTTATTAAATTTAAAGTATATATAATTTAATATTTTAAGTGTTCTGTTATAACAAGTTATACGCGTTTCATTTAACGCATTTATTAATATAACTGATCAATGTGATTATAATTCAAATAAAATTGTAAAGTTTCGGTACCTCATCTTCAGTGTACTCAAATGAAAAGAAGTAATATCTTTCAATAAAATTTTATGTAAAAATACTTTATGATCTTGAAAAGTTTTTGTTCCAAGAGAGGAGAAACATTTAATTTTTTTTTTAGTAGAGTGTTTTTTTTCCACGTATAGAAGTTTAAGTTGGCATTACTTTCCAAGATGGCGAACGATTTAACAGCTGTCAAGTGATTTATTCTCAGTTTGGTTTGGCAATTCATCAGGAATAGACTCACGCCTGAACAACGCTTTCAAATTGTGCAATTTTATTTCGAAAATAATGATCGATTTTCATAAGCGAATTTTGTTTAGCGATGAAGCGCACTTCTGTTTGAATGGCTACGACAACAAACAAAACTGCCGCATTTGGAGTGAAGCTAATCCACAAGTGTATGTCGAAACACTGTTACATCCAGAAAAACTGACTGTTTGGTGCGCTTTATGGGCTCGTGGAATCTTTCTTCAAAAACGATGAACGCCACAACGTTACAGTCAATGGTGATCGGTATAGATCCATGAATACTAACTTTTTCATTCCTGAATTGAACAATCATGATGTCCAGGAGCTGTGGTTCCAACAAGACAGCGCAACATGTCACACAGTTCATGCCACAATCGATTTATTGAAAGACACTTTTGGGGACCGCCCAATTTCAGGTTTTGGACCTGTCAATTGGCCTCCAAGATCTTGTGATTTAACACCGCTGGACTATTTTTTGTGGGGCTATGTAAAATCATTGGTCTATGCGGATAAGCCACAAACGCTTGACCATTTGGAAGACAACATTCGCCGTGTTATTGTCGATATACGGCCACAAATGTTGGAAAAAGTCATCAAAAATTGGACGTCCAGATTGGACTACATCCGAGCCAGCCTTGGCAGTCCTAAGCCAGAAATCAAATTTAAAATGCAATGCCACAAGATTATCATTCGAATAAAAAAAATTCATGTCAATCGAATAATACATCTGTGTTTTATTGCAATTTGAAGTTCTATACCTCTCAAAAAAGCACCCTTTACATACACAAAACAAAATATAATGTCACGAAATTTCTTGGAGTAGAGCAGTTAGAAATACAACGGTTCAATAAAGCAATGGGAATTTATTGAATGCAAGCGTGATCTACTTGATCGTACACCAGACGAACTGTCTCCAGCTCGAGGGAAGCAGCTTATATACGATACAGTGGTGGCATCTAGAATATTCTAGAAGTACTTAAAGTTATATAAATTTGCATACCCTGCAACTATCTGTAAAATTCCAGAGTCAATTTAAATCAAATTAAAAAAATCGGCGAGTAGCAATCTGTAGGTTTTGAACCTGAGACCAACAGTTCCAATAGTGGCGGCTTTACCACTGGACCACTCATTCGTTGAAATGTTTACGAAACATGGCATTACTCCCTCCTTAAAATAACATCACCTCGATGTTAGTCTATAGTTCCTTTACGTTTCGCGTTCTGGATCTCGTCATAGGTCCTCTATAAGGAACAATTTATCCAGGAGAGTCGAGTGTAGTATCTCTCTTGTCCGTCCCAACATTGTATGTAGCACCAGCCGGAGAATTACTTGGGAGTTTTTCGGTGTCATTTGTTACAATACGTTCCTATGCTTCTGGAGTATAATACTTTTTCATACGTGTATAGATTTACAACATGTGTAGATTTCCTTCTTCGGAGCGAGGGTTAAAATGCTTCAACTTCATATGTAACGTCGGATAGTTTTCTTACTACTCGGTAAGGACCGAAGTAACAACGCTTTAACAGCTTTTCAGACAAATCAAATTTCCTAACATGCCTAAAAGCCCAAACTAATAATTATCCAGGTTGGTATGACACAATCCGGTGTCTGGCATCATATCTGGTTTTGTCCCTGTTCTGGGCTTCTAATGTTCTGATTCTGGCAACCTGTCTGGATTTTTCCGCTCGAGTTATTAGTCAACTCACATAGTCATCTTCTGATTCGTCCGAAGATGACAATGTACAATAAGTATTTTTATTGGTTTAAGTATCTATTACAAATATTACTTATGCCATAAATAAATAAAATGTCATTTTATTTAAAAATTAATTAGGCTGAGTGTAAAATGTTCGCACAAAAAAAGTTTGATAAAGTCGTTTTAAATTAATTTCCCTTTTAAATTGGAGATGAAGAACCGGTGACAGAGTAGTTCCAATTTAAATATATATATATATATATATATATATATATATATATATATATATATATATATATATAATGTAATTCCATTATGAAAGTACAAAAACGGTCATTTATGTTACACGAATATGTGTACACATACACACACACACACACACATATATATATATATATATATATATATATATAGATAATAGATAGATATAGATAGATAATAGATAGATATAGATATATATATATAGTCTAATTCTCTACAAACCAGAGATGAATATCCAGCAATCAAAATCGAAAAACGCATAGACAGTAAGCAAACCGCACAATGAAAGACACTAGAGCAATCGAAATTTATAAAATGGCTGATTTAGTATTATAAACATTGCTGACTTAGCACATCTTTTATATGTGTAAAATAATTTATATAAAAAAGTGGGGTTGAACATTTTTTGTGGCTAGTCAGCCTTCCTCCTTTATGTTAATAATGCTGAGCAAAATCCTTTAGAAAATAATGTATAGGTATATCTAAATCCATTACAAGATAGAGATAACTTATCTAAAAATTGCACTTAAAAATGCAGAGCCCGTGCAAAGTCTGAGTGCCATAAAGGAGTTATTGCCAGATTCTAGACCCAATGCAAATTCAAAGCATTTGAATGGATGAAATGTAGCACTTAACAAAAGTATTAAAAGAATAAAAATTAAAAATAGGCTTACAAACTACTATATATATATGTGTGTGTTACACACAGTAATTTTTAAAATTATTGCGGGAATTAAAACATGCAATTTTTTATTGTGTGAGTTTGTATCCTTAATGAAATTCAATAATATTTCCCGAATTATAAACGAAAATGAATATTTAGCTTTGAAAAGGAAATAAAAATGTATCCAATTTAATTATAGTACACATTTTTTTCTGGAAGATGCAACTTAGATATGTGATAAATGATTCTAAAAGTCTCATCGTATTGGAATATTTCTCCATGTTATAAATTCCCTAAATCCAAGTAATTATGGTAAAAACGATGCAAGAATAAAGAATTCCGGAAACCATACTCAATAATAAATCAGTTAAAAATGATTATTCTATACTCATGAAACAAATATAGAATGATGAATTGTTTTAGAAAAACAAATTTTATTTTAATAATCATTACGTGCAATAATATGGAGTTCCGCAAGTTAATTTGCAAAATTTTTAAGAGTGTTCGGTATTATAGAAAGTCATAAGAAAATGTATATACTGTAATTTAATTGTTAATGTGAAATAGTGACATTCTAAATGTGCTTGAGAAATATTAGGAATAAATTTCGTATCATTATATATTTTAGAACATTGGTCAAATGACGAATCAACACCTCGGCTTGTTATCTATGTTCTAACTTTTATATCATGTACTGTAGGGAGATATTTCCAGTTTTTTTTCAAATCAATTTAAATAAACGAATTTTTAAAGTAAAACCAGATCTTAAATGCATGACTTAATTAAAAAATAATATGTCTTATGAAACCTGGAATATCATATACACTATTAGTGCTTAAGATTACAACACTAATAGTAACAGGCAGACAAATAACAAAACTTTAATTATTGTGGATATACAACATATTACAGTTTAATTAAACGTGAAGGTATAAAGGTTCATAAATAGGTATCCACTCCTCTGGTAGCTAAAATAGCTCTAACCTGGTAAGACATCGATTCGAATTTGGCTTGGATGGCTGATACAGGAAAGACATAGCATGCCACTTCGAATTATTGCCACACTCAATCGCAGTGACTGGAGAAAGGGGGCAGCAATATCTTTCAACAACCCATGACCAGCTGTTTTCAATGGGAGAGACATACAAGATGTGCTGACGAGAGGGAAGTGCAATTGGAGAGAGAGGACGTACTGACCAGAGCAATGGTTGAACATCATCTGTATCTACGAAGGTTAGGACACGATCGGGAAAGCGTGGTCTTGCATTATCTTGCTAAAAATCATCTCCAAGTCCTCAAATATACGTCATAGCAACCGGTTATAATTTCTGAGAAAAGTAATGTAGACTGTGTTCAGATAACCAGCGACGGGAACAAATGGTGTTCGTACGATGCACCTATGTGGCTTCCCTTACCATCATACCAGTTATAGGGGACCATATAAAGATTTTTGAATATAAAAAGTCACCTTAGTGCCTCTAAACATTGACACAGCAGCAGAACTCAGCTGAACGGACGACATGTTGACATTCCTGCAACCAGTTTTGTCGTTTGGTGAGACACTGACACCACGCGTCTTTCTGTTGTAGTATTAAGGTATCCGACTACTTGCGACAACTTTTTTTTGAAAAAATGGAAACATGGAGATTTTTTTGTGATTTTTAGACTTATTTAATAAATTTTAAGGAAAAAATTATAAAAGCACAAGTAGGAAAAAAAATTATTATTATTAAAAGGTGAAAAAACTGGTAAAAATGTACAAAAAATTACATAAACGGGGCCCTCTCTGGACAACAATTTTATGAGAAAATTCTCATTCTTTCAATTTTTATGTGTTACTTTATTATTCATGTTTGAAATGACCTTCAGAATAAGAGATATTTTTATTTTTACAAAAACTAGAGCATTTTATCTTAGTGATTATATGAAATTGCTTAAAAAGACAGTGAATTGACATAAAGGACTGTAAATTTTAAAATAAAACAGTGATTGATAAATCAGAAGGTCAAAACACTTCTACTGTTATACAGATCACACACAAAAAATTTCAGCGAATTATTTTCAAAACTTTTTGAGCAAGCGCTGTCCCCGTTTGAACTTTTCGCAAAAAACACATTTCGAGTAAAACGCATTTTAAAGTTTGACATCTTGTGTAAAGTTATGGCATCTGCTTTTACTAAAACACTTGTAATTTTTGTTCTAGTGAATGAAAAATAAAAAACTTGGTATTTTTATTAAGCTAATATGATGGCCTATAAAATAAAATCATAAACAAAATTTGTCAATTTTTGAAAAAATCAGGCTTTTAGGGTAGTCGGATACCTTAAGGGATACTGCAACAGAAAGACTGCTTCCAATGCAGACAATCCGATCTACTCCCCACTAAGCGTGCAGATACTTGTCGTGCAGCAAACAAACCATTTTATTGATTTAATGTTCTTGATGTTTCTATAGGATGCAGCACCACATCAGTAATATCGGGTTTTAGTTGCGGGAGGCCACTGAGTCCCAGCATATGACTCAGTATGACCTATTCCCAAGACAGTTGCTGGATTTCTCAATCAATGTTACCAGAATGATAAACTGCATTCTGTATAAGCTGCAATCCTGTAGCTCAGCGTTTCTCAAACTGTGGGGGAACCACTGAGGAATCACTCATACTGAGCCATACCCAGCATATGGCTCAGTATGACCTATTCCCAAGACAGTTGCTGGATTCCAACCAATGTGACCAGAATGATAAACTGCATTCTGTATAAGCAACAATCATATAGCTCAGCGTTTCTCAAACTGTGGGGCACGCCCCTTAGGGGGCGTCATAACCCCTACAAGGGGGCGCGAGTGTATCGGAAAAGCAAAAATAAAAGATTACTTAAGGTATCCGTACACCTTCGAAGAAATTTTTTTTAAAAACTGTAATATTTGCTATTAAAATATTTTTTACTGATGAAATATAACTTAAAACTATGAAAAATACATTTAATATGTTACTTGTAGTACATAAAAAAATTTTAGGGAGTAAAGCATAGTGTAAATAGTAATTAAATTGATTATTAGAATAACGCACATAACTCAAATGTAAACAAAAATATCCCTTTTCTGTAAATTTGATGATGATCCTTATAACATTTTTTAGGGCTGGTACTATTTTTCTGATGATAATCAATTTATTACAATTTTTATCAAGTTTCGAGTAAAAGAACATTGAAAAATCCTTAAAAAATTATTACGAGCATGATATATACCTTAGTTACTAAAAACATATCAACTATATAATTATGAAAGTAGTAAGGGTTCTTTAAATCTATAAAACAAATATATTTATAAAATTTGAACTAATTTGGTTCACAACTTTTTCTGATATTTACGTTGTCAGATGTCAATACGTTAAACAAATTCATTTTGAGATAAATCAGAAATAAACTTTGAACTGCAAATTTTAATATTAAACACAATTTGATATACTTAAAATGCTCCTGATTTATAAATAACACCTTTTTTACTCTCTAAAACATTGATTTTTTTTTCCTTGTAGCTCTTAAAATTTTTCTACGCTGCTTTACATTTGGTGTTGAATGTCGTTCTGCGTCGTTAATTCTATTGATGTCAAGATGTTTGTATGCTTTTAAAGTAAAATAACCAGGATTAAAATTAAGTTTTTAAAAAAATTTCAACACAACCCTTGTATCCATCATTAAATTGGATCACAGCATCCAATGCACCAGATTTTAAAATTTTGAGGCACACGAAAACTTCATTGGGTACTCTCTGCCATATAGTGCTATTTAAGGTATTCGACTACCCCAAAACCATGATTATTTTCCAAAAATTGGCAAATTTTTTTATGTCTTTATTTTATAGACCATTTTATTAACTTAATAACAATACCAAGTACTTTATTTTCCCTCCACTAGAACAAAAACTACAAGCATTTTAGTAAAAGCAAATGCCATAACTTTACACAAGATGTCAAACTTTAAAATGCGTTTTACTCGAAATGTATTTTTTTCGAAAAACTCAAACGGGGACCGCGATTGCTCAAAAAGTTTTGAAAATAATTAGCTGAAATTTTTTGCTTATGTTCTGCATAACAGTAGAAGTGTTGTGATCTTCAGATTTATCAATCACTGTTTTATTTCAAAATTTGCAGTTCTTTATGTGAATATAGTCAATGTTTTTTTAAGCAATTTCGTATAATGACTTAGATAAAGTGCTCTAGTTTTTGTAAAAATTAAAATATCTCTTATCGTGAAGGTCACTTTAAACAGGAATAACAAAGTAACACATCAAAATTGAAAAATTGAGAATTTGTTTATAAAATCTTTGTACAGAGCGGGCCCCGTTTATGTAATTTTTCGTACATTTTTACTAGTTTTTTCTTATTTTAATAATAATAATATTTTTTTCTTTTACCAATTTTAGGATTTTTTCTTTAAAATATACTAAATAAATATAAAAATCACAAAAAGATCTCCATATCTCCTTTTTTTCAAAAAAAAGTTGTCGCAAGCAGTCGGATACCTTAAACACTCATTTGAATTTTGTGTTTTGCCATGCAGGCATTTAGTAAGCAGTTATTTGGTACACAACTCTAAATATGTAGGCTTAATCGTGTTTAGTACTTCATTTGATAAGCCTTTATATTTTTCGTTTGGCTTTTTGCCACAAGACAGTGCTCGCTGGTAGTAGCACCAACTATCTTTTCCGATGGGACACTGCCCATGCATCGGTTTCTCGACACTTGATGAGCAATGAAACAAAGCCGCAATAACATTTTGCTGAAGACCGGATAGGTTTCCAACATTGCTACGAACAGCAATCCCATAATAGTTTTGCAATCGGTCAATAAAAGAGTCGGTGAGTTTGCCTTTACCAGACAGATTTTTATTTTTAGACTTTAGTTTGCGCAATCTCGCACCTACTCTCTTTTGAACATGACCAATGCATTCATATTTTGTGACGCTATCCTTCCCATAAGTATCTTTGACACTGATAAAGCCCTTAGAGTCCCCGTCACCATAATAATGTGCATATTTAAGGCCTCATTTGACAATAGAACATTGGAAGATTCTCGTAGCACTAACAGCTTCCATATTTAACGCAGAACCTTGAAAATTGCTATGACACACGTGATCTGCTGCAAAAGTTTCCGACTCAATGCTTCTAGGCATTTTAGAAATCTTTCTGCAGGTGGGACAATATGACGACATTATTTCAATGTCTACTACTTTACCAGTGTCAACTGACAAAGCTGCGACACACCCATTCATGGAAGAGTAACCTCTACGCTGCCACGTTCCATCAACTGAAATGCCACATTCAACAATTTTATTTTTAGTAGGATGTAGCACTAACAGTTCAGAAGCTTCTTTTTGCATTGATAGTTCACTAACATGAGTTTATTCTCAAGATTAGTGTACGCAGTTTTACTGAGCCTGGGTAAATTTAACGTACCACATAATTTAAACCCAGCAGAAAAACATTTCCCAATTTGTCTCATACCATACACAAATCTTGTATTTACTTCAGGACAGTTTAAAGTTTTCTTTGAACTAGAAAATTCTGAGTAAAAGTCACAATGTTTACACCTGATAACAAAATTTGAGCACAAACCATATGTGGAATCCTCAGAAAGCAGGATACCTTCTTCGAAACATCTTGGGCAGCAAAGTTGTAAAAACAAATTTAAAAGGACTTCCATATCAATTATTCTGTTACCAGTAAGTGGTTTACGTTGATATTCTGCTATTTCTTCATCAAAGGCAGCAGGTATTTAATTTTTGAAGAACTGGCGTTGGTAGATGTTGCGCTGCTATTTTTTGAATGTTTAATGGTAGATCCATTTACTAGAAATTGGCGTTTTCTCTTTGCACTAACTCTACGTTTAACATTACCCATTTTAAATGACAAAAATTAAAATTTTCTGCTATAAAAAAGGATTAAACAAAAGCTTATAAAGAGCTACGCAATCATAAGCAAATGTAAACAAACAGTAAAGCACTCTATTTTCTTGCCAGATTCTAGATAAAAATATAAATAAAAACCTGTTGCCAATTATATTCTTGATAATTCTGAAAACTCAAATTCATATTTTAAAAAGTTTAAATTTGTTACTATTGCATATTTAAACGCTACTTTGAAAAATAAAAATGTCAACAAACATTTCTTTCTACTTCGCAATGCAGACTTGTACTTCCGGGTTCAAAAAGGTGCTATCGAATGAAACTCAAATCCCCATAGCTTAAGTTCTAAATAAGATAGAAACAAAATTTAAACTCCATTTTAAAGAAAAAAGTTCATATTTTCAAATAACATTTAAATTAAAAAATCGAAAAATTTGACGAAAATGACGTTTTGAAGGTGTACGGATACCTTAAAAAATTATCAGTTTACTAAAAGGAAGCAAAATGAATTCGGACATAATAAAAAAATACACATTTACTCTGATATAGTATCCTTATAAATGTATCAGTACGGCACAATATATTTGAAACTAAGCATCAATACTAAGTTAAGAACCAGTTTAATAATTACTAGTGATTTTTCAATGGGCTTATCATACACAAAATTTAATAATTATCTTAATATTTTGTACGGTTTAAAATCGGGTCGTATTTCAGCTTTAGTCTCAAAGTATTATACATTATTACTACATATTCAACACATTATTATTGTATGGGGAAGGGAGGCGCGATGAAAATTCTGATTGAAAATTGGATCACGAATATAGAGAATTTGTGAAACACTGCTATAGCTATTGAGTTCCGACACTCGCACTCGTAGCAATTTTTAATTTTTATACGAAGCATAACAAACCACATCACAAAACCAATATTCAAACATAGAGAGAAATATGTAGTGAGAATTCATATGTAGTGAGAAATACACTACATAACTTTCCTTTGACGCAGACTTTGAGAAGCTATTTATCTTTCCTGCATCGTTCGATTCTTCTTAAATGTTAGTTATTTGCATATATGCCTGAATTTTATTCTTCGTATGTGAATTTATAACATCCTTTCTTTATGGTATTGAAATTTTAATGGCTAGCATTGAAATAGGATAAAGTACACCAAAAAAGGATAAAACTATAGCAACTTCGATTTGCAATGAATTTTGTAAACGAAATATTATGGATTTTATATGATTTCATAACAGCTAAATTAAATACTTCTATTATTTAATTTTAAATAATGTACTGTACTTCAGCAATTATTCAAGGTTTTATTATGTTCATCGATATTTCGTTGAAAATGTATAGAGAATACCATTTCCCTTAAAGGCAACCAACCGGCGTCTATTCTCTCGATATTCTTCTTGTCATACCATCGTATAATGAAACAGAAGGCCTGCTATCGCTGCATTGTCACTCAAAACATAACTTTATCCAAGGAAATATTACCTTCATTAATGCAGATGTGCCGTTAACAGATTGATCCACCACCATAGCTGACGCAATTCGCAAATGATTGCCAATAGGAGGAGAAGAGATTCCAATGCAATTAACAGAAAGGATGGTAGATAGAGGCCGCATTGATAATAAATTGCTGGGGCATAGCGACAGTATTTAGAATAGGATAAAATTACGATGAGCGGATGCTGCTGCGACGTCAGGGAAATAACTGTTTCGTTGGTAATTACAAAATTAAGCGGAAAAAATATAGAGAAAGATGTGAATTTCTGAATTTATTTTTAATTATTTATCCTGAAGTTTTTATTAGTTTGTATTAATAACAATGACTTAAAAAAAGTTTGGGAAAACAGTATTTGTTGTTTTTCTTTAGTTTTTTTGCATTCATTTCCCACATACATTCGTTTAAAATGCCATTTTCAAGGATTAAAACTATTTATAAGCTTATTTTAACTACCTTTACAGTTTCCCTCCTTTTATAACAAACAAGAAAATAAGTACGCGCAGAATTCCCTTAAGGTTTCCGACTACGTTCGGAACCGGGATTTTAAAAAAGCGCATAAATGGATAATTTTCATGATATTTAGTGTCACTCAGATTAGAATACATGCATAAAATTGTTTTAAGGGCATTTTGACAAAAAAAAATTATTTAAATATAATATTTTTGCAAAAAACTAACTTAGAATAATCTTTTTTCCAAATGTCCTCCTTTTGTGAAAATTGGTTCTATTATAATAATATTTTGCCTGTATATAGCCCAGAGCTCTCTACAGAGGCTCAACTAGAATTTTTGAAACAATCACGTTATTTTCAGAGTTACCACAAATTGAAATAATTATCAGTGTTTTTTTCTTAAAATTGATCCCCTCTGTTGTCGTAAAATATGGATAAACCCACTTCTAAGTTATATATTTCAAAAATTCTAGTTGAGCCTCTGAACTGAGGTCTGGGCTATATACAGGCAAAATATTATTCTAATAGAACAATTTTTCACAAAAGGAGAACATTTGGAAAAAAAGATTATTCTAAGTTAGTTTTTTGCCAAAATATTGTATTTAAATCCTTTTTTGTAAAAATTTTCTTAAAAGAATTTTATGCATATATTCTAACTGACACTAAATATCATGGAAATTATCCATTTATGCGATTTTGAAGAACTCGGTTCCGAACGTAGTCGGATACCTTAAATTAACTCTATGTTTGAGAGCGACATCCATTTGGCGAAAAAAATACGTGCGTAAAATTCATCTTTTATAGAAAAATAAATAATTTATTAAGTGAATGCAGTCAAAAATTAATATAAATTTTCTATTTGAATATGTAAAATTTTTGTAATAACTTTGAGAGAAAATTATTGCAAATGACTGACAAAGATTATTTTTTTATTTTATATTTTTTAAGAAAACCAAACACATTTAAAATGAACTTAATGCTTTATTCTATCTCAAAAATATTTTTCCTTATTGGATTTTTTTTTTAGTTTTTTGACTAAAGGGTAAGAAACTCTCTGTTCTAATTACTATGACATCTCTTTTATTCATTAACCTGCATAAATTACGGAGAAAAAAGTTCAGCGAAAAAAAAGAAAAAAAAACGAAAGACGATATTTAGACTATAAAAAAGTTAATGATTATAAAAAGTAATTATTAATTGGATATGAAGAAATATATGTTAAAATAAGCAAAATCCTTTCCACAAGTGCATTAAGCAAAAGAAAATTGTCCAATGAAATTCACATTTATTAATGTTTCCGTACTTAAAATAGTCGCTCCATTTATTTTACTCTAAATCTAATCAAGATTATTACTTTTTCTAGACAAAGTTGTATTTGTATATTACAATCAACTAATCTTAGTATAATTAGTTTGATGTTTATTCTTTATAATTTTGAAAATAAAAATTGATAAATAACTTTGAAAACGTATAATACTTAACAAGAAATTCACAAAGAATGGAATTATATTTCAGTAAAATAATTATTCGTCTAAAAAATACAAATAGATCAAATTTCGAGAAATAATTTGGCATATTCTGTACGAGCTTTAATGGTTTTAGTGAGTAAAATAAATATATGAATAATTAAAAAGATTAAAATAGATGTGAGAAGTATGATATTTTTTTTTCTTCACGTAAAATAATTTTTTTTTAATTCATACTTAATATTTTGAAAATATTCCAAGCAAAATGAGTTTATTTTAAATAATAATCTATGTTTCATATTTCTATTTTTTGATTAAATTATAGTACATTAATTGTATTAATATTGTATATAATATTGTATATTAATTTTTAAAATAATTAACAAATATTGCGTTTAGCTCTGACTTAATTATTTAGAGCTCTCGTTATTTTCTTTAATTATGATTATTTGAATTGAATTATCGTATGCTTTAATCATCATACCGATTTGACAAACAAATTCAAACATTTACAAAATCTGAATAAACTTTGCTATTGTAAAATGTGCATGGAATGGGCAAAAAGTTACAGACACATTTTATTCGAAAGTAAACTGAATAACTAGTTAACTCTAAACGGCACATTTTAATTGAACATCGTTTTTTTTCACGGGCACTCATTTTTGCCTATAATGTTCTTTTACGAAGATGGTCACTTTCAGCAAGACATTGTCCCTTTCTACTTTCTAGACATTGTCCCTTTCTACTTTCTAGACATTGTCCCTTTCTACTGAATTGATCTCGCATAAGTATGAGAAATTGATCAGAGAATTAAACATTAATTTCATAACATCAGTTTTATTGTAAGTTTTACAGACAAGGTCTAAAGATCACTTCAATGTTTAAAAACATCTTCATTTTATATGACCCAATTTAGAGCAGCCATTATTCAAGAATATGAGTCAAAATTTTTCAATAATGATATCAATAAATTATTAATCTCATTACTAGAAGAATATTGTTATGAGAGCAAAAAGTAGAACAACTTAGTATAAGAGATTGTTTCTAGTTTTGCATCACTTTAAATATTTATCTTATAAAACATGATAAAATTCCAGCTCTAATTATCAGTTAATTATATGTTTACATGAACAAATATAAGCAATGATTGCTAAAACTAACAAAAGGTTCAATACACAAATTTTTTATGACTTTATATGTTCTTTGTGCAATTGATTTAAGTTTAATACACATGCAAAAATCAACTTTTATTATTTCTTTTTTATAAAAAAATCTTTAAAAAAATTCTTGAAACATTTGTAAAATTTTAAGCTAAACGTTTTACGAATGAGGTAATAAAGGAGCACAAAAGAAGAAAAAAACATCACTAAAAGTATTTATTTATATTTGTCACACAAGATATATCTTTCATTTTGATTAATACTTCAAATTACAACATTATTACACTTTTCAAATTTCAGAATTATATTAATAATCCATAATATAAGAATGAAATTTCTGTTATTTAAATCATTAATGGATATCATAAAAAATAGATGTAAAATTTACTAACCTGCCAAGTATGGATTTTAAATGAATATTATTTGCGTTCATTGTCGCCATTGATAGGTTACCATCAACTAAAGAAAAAGAAACAATATGTTTAACTTATTACAAAATATTTAAGATAATAAAAAATCACCTAGATGGGGCATGGTTCCTTTTATAACAGCAGTAAAAATGTTGTTGAAAAATAAATACATTTCTTGGGTTGGGTAATTTTTTTAAATATAAATGCTTTCTTTTGTGTAAACCTTTTTTCGTATTTTTCTGATGATTCGAAGTTTAAATATAACAACATTTAAAATAATATACCTCTTAAGAGAAAAAATTTAAGTCATTCGGGAAAAAAATAATAAAACTATTTTATAGGAAAAGTTTTGAAACCAAAAACGAATGAAAGTATAATCCCTTAAATAAAAAATAAGTATTTCGTATTAAATAATTAACAATACGAGTAAACTATTTTACTATACATCATTAATACTCAAGTAAATAATTATAGAAATTTAATCAGATGTTACAACAACTGATGATGTCAATGAAAAATGTACAAAACATTTCTTTATCGATTTCTTGGTTTTCTAAAGAATATAAAATAGGAAAGGCATCAAAACTCCACTTAAGGTTAAATACACAGCAATATGAGCCATATTTATCTCGAAAAAAATGCTATAAAAATAGCAAGCAGTACAATTCTTCTAGACTTTAAGTCTCAGAATCATAACGAAAAACATCATTTTTATGACCACTGACCTTGTAGACAAGCGCTTTGCTCAAGATTTAGCCGTTTTGCAAAAAGTTAGCTGTGACATGCAATAGTAAATTACGAACAAAAATGTGTTCAGTAAAATGTCTAATGTTTTTTTTATAATTACATTCGATGTCTAATGATTAAGGGTTTGTTAGAGTTAAGAAACTAATAGTGAGGATGGAGACTATTAAAAAATTAACAAATAATTCTAATATAAATTAAAAACATTAAAGCTATTTTTTCACAACAAATATTTTGTATGTGTCTGCCTTTCTACATCATTTATTTGGAAAATTTCGATTTTTAACAATGAAATAATCTATTCAATACCAGTACCCTTAAATTCCAGCGTACTTATTCTTTAGAGCTGCAATTTTCAATTTTTAGTTATATTCACCGTAAACCACTCATCCCCTATTTTACGAAGAAACCTGAAATGTACGTACGCAATGCGCTTATGTTTTGAAGTGCTTCATTCGAAATATTATCCCATGTCACTTCTTTTAAATAAACAGGATTTGAATAAAGTAGGTCTAAATTTTTTTTCTATGCT
This sequence comes from Trichonephila clavipes, assembly GCA_019973935.1. Taxonomy (NCBI): domain Eukaryota; kingdom Metazoa; phylum Arthropoda; class Arachnida; order Araneae; family Nephilidae; genus Trichonephila; species Trichonephila clavipes. The sequence continues at coordinate 142,067 of BMAU01019643.1, read as the reverse complement.
CTCCTTTTTTTTTTCTTTTTAAAGTTCTCATTTTTATACCAGGTGCAAAACGCGCATTCATAAATTTCCATCTTATTTTTTAAATAAACAGTATTTGAAAAAGTGCGTGCTAAATTTTTTTCATGCTTTTTTTTTACTTTTAAAGTTATAATGTAAAATAAAAAATTTCATCTTATAAAAATTGACATAAGAAGAATTTAACAAGAAAGAATAACAAGAAAGAATAACAAGAAAGAATAACTAGAAAGAATAACAAGAAAGAATAACAAGAAAGGACTGGTAATGAAAGCATTTGGCGTAATACAGATAAATAACCAAAAGAATTACAAGTTCAGAAATTCAAAACTCAGCAATTGCAATTTCTCGCTTTTAGATCCCAAATGTCAAGTTAGGCAAGTTTAAGGGCATCAACACATTCCTTGTTTACTACTTTTTGAATTTTTTTTCAGAACTTACACTTTCCATAACTATTAGGGGGAGATTCATATACGCATCAAATCAAATACTCCATAATATCCGCATTGAAAGGATAGTATTATTTGCAATATGAAGAAACAAACTAAATAGAAAATCAGTCTTTAAATAAATCAAATATTTTACTTAACTCTAAAATTGTCAGAAGCCTTAGCATCGTAGTTTTTGAAATTTGCTAATGTGTTGTGTCAATCATTCGAAAATCATGCAAATTTAGAATGCATATTTTTTTTTATTTTTTTTATTGAAAACAATTATAAAATCCCCGTGCACCACAAAGTATCACACGGGGCTTACAGAAGTAAGTATTAAACACACATTCAAGGGAAATAAACAATTAAAAAAAAAGAAGTTAAGAAGGATTACAAACAGTTACAACAAATTTACAGAAATTATTGAAAGCACTTCTGGTGGAAAGAAATTGGTGAAAATTCGGTGGCCAATTAATGTTGAGTCTCTTGAACGCCAGTCTTATGATCTTTCTCTCTCTGACATACTTGGAACACAGAAGGATCACATGTTCTACATTTTCCTCCCACCAATATTACAGTCACAGAAAGATGAAGGAGCTAAATTAAATTTGTTCAGGTAGCTTTTGAAATTACCGTGACCAGTGAGAAATTGGGTTAATTTGTAGTTAGTGTAAAAATGATGACATGATAGTCTCTTATTAATGGTGGGAAAAAATTTCTTTGTTATGCTCCCCTTATTAGAAATGAGATATTCTTGGTTCCAAGACTTCATCATTCTTTCATTCGTGATCTTCTTGTAAAACGATTTAGGAATATTAACGTCAATGTCAATTTTGCACTTGGTTGCAGCTTTTGCAAGCCAATCGGCTCGCTCATTTCCAAGAACGCCCGTGTGTCCGCGAACAAATGCAAAATCTATTGAGATGTTTTTATCTCTTAGGCTTTTAAGTTGCTTTTGGATCCCGACGATTATATTGTTAGATGAAGAAATACATTTAAGAGAATCCAAGGAGGAAAGAGAGTCAGTACAGATGAGGTATTCTGAGATGACACTATTTTGCTCAGTGATCCATTTAAACAAGTAATGCATATTAAACAAGTAATATACACTAAATTACAAAAACTGTACGCTCATATCTCTACTGCATGAATTCTTGGATGTAAATTTATGCAAGACATAATTACTAAGAAATTAAAAGTCAACGATTATATCACATTGCGAATTCGGTGATTCGATAAAAACTACAAGTAAAACTTTAACCACATCTAATTGTACATTATTATTATATAAAAGGACAATTAAATAGCAATATCCTATTCAATAATCAATGACACATTTGAAACTTATTATCATACAATACTAAGCACCTCCACCCAAAAGGCCATACAATGAGGAAGAAAACTACTTAAAATTAAACCTCTACTGTAAACCATTCAATTATAATTTAAATTTTAAAATTTAAAAAAAAATTCTTAAGACGCATTTTTAAAAAAATATGCTAAAAATCTAAATACAACTTTAAAAAAAAGAGAGAGAGTGTGAGAGAAGATATTTGTATAAACCAAAACTGTCACTAAATATTGAATAATATTTTACTTTTTCGTATTATTCAACTTTCCCATTACATTTGTTAAGCCTTGATATTCTTAGTAATTTAGATAAAAAAAAGGTTACACACTAAATGCTCATCAATATCTTTAACTAAAACATACCATTTATTAAATCAATTCATATATTTATAAGATGTAGGTTTTTTATCTGCGTGTTTATAGATGTCGTAGGTTTTTTTTTAAAAAAAATCTTAATTAGCAAACTGTTTGTAATTTTTAATGAACAAAAGTAGATTGTACACAATTATTTGAGAAGCCTGCGTTAAAAAATGAAGTATTGAACAATAAGAAAAAAACTACAAAAGTTTATGTGCGTTTATTATTTCTTTAAACGAAATTCTTCAAAGAAACGTACCATAATTTTATGTTTTTTGCGCAGTTATTTTTTTTCACATAAAAATTCTACAAATTACGTCTGGGTTATTTTTATAGTTTTATTTCCTGCAAATTAATAAATCTGGCATGAAGCCCGCGGAATTTTTTGTACAAACTTTTTCTTCCTTTTTTCTTCCCACAGAAGTAAAGGAAATATTCAAATAAAGTTGTTTTAGAATATATACATATACGTATGTGTGTGTATCTCTCCACCAGAAAAGCAAAACATTTAAGAGGTGTTGGAAAGCTAAAATCTTATTTTTTTGACAATTTGAGATTTTTACATTTACAGATTGTACAGATTTTAACCTTTCTAAAAATACCTTACTTTAACCTCTAGGGTAGTTATAAGCCCTTAAAACGTATTTTTAAATAATCGTTCAATTTGGGCCACGCCCATTTTAATGGCGAAAATTGTAAACAAATTACAATGTTTTTGCTTAAAAGTGTAACGACTGATATAAACCAAAACATGTATCTTTTACTTTAAATTGAGCCTTTTATTTTTTTTTATTTCCTAGTCAATTAGAAGTCTCACTGTATACATCAAAATCAATTTATCTCAAAATGTAAATTTTAATGTGCGATATACCTTTTCTGAAAAACTACTGTTCACAGGTATGTAGGTTTTTTATGGATTATTTATAATGATCTCTAATATATACTAAAATGAGCTTTTTGTAAAAAACTCAAAAATTTAATTTTTACAAATTTTTTAAGTAAAAAATGGGTCAAATTTCGCAATGTTTGATAAAATATTTCATAATTTCTTAAAAAATTCAAAATTAGCTCAAAGCACATTTTAGTATAATGAGAGAGGTGAACTTTAATAGTATGAAAAATTTCAAGCATGTTCATGAAACAGATTTTGAGAAAAGGTACATCGAAAACAGCCAATTTAACATTGTCAGTATATATAGAGAGAGAGGTTTCCAACTCCTCTTAAAAGCTATTTGATTACTAGAAAAACTAAAATAATTCTGAAAAATATTTTAAATAAATATAAAACTCTTAGATATTAAAATTACAGCAATGCTCTTATTGCTTCTATGTCGATTAGATATTCAAAATTTACATGTAACTTATTTAGTTAAAACCAAATTATATTTTAGAAATTTATTTTTTGAATTTAATTTCATTCACCATAACAAATTATAAAGCATTGGCATGCTTATACATGTACATAAGCAAAGAACAAAATAGATTTCATTTAAAATTTCTTCTTATTTTAAGGCTCCCTTAATTTATTCTATTATTTTTTTTTTAATAATATAATATGAAATGACTACAATAGTTCATTTAAGTATCATTATCTTATTATAATAAGTGGCATTATTTCAATGCTTTTTTGGAAACTAATGGCTTTTGCTCATGATTTCTTTACATTATTATTGTTCAATTAATCATTTTTACCTAAATAGTTACATTATTTTCTACGATATACCTGCAAACTTCGCTCCCCAAACAGATAAACATCAGTTATACTTACAGTTACTCTACTGTTAATTAGGTATGAATAAATAAAACTATTTAAGGCTTTGAAAGGTCTTCCCAGGTTTAAAAGGTCGATGTTTACTTTTTTATTTGTCAAATGGGCATGGCATGTCAGCTGATTATTTTTAAAAGACATTTGATATACTTCTAATTCATAAAATCACAAATATGTTATATCATTGGAAAGGTCATGAATTGGAGATTTTAGAAATATCAAAATCTCAAAATCGATATTCTGAAGATGTTTAGACTACTGACTTCTCTTAATAGAACTACTATGTAAGATGACGTTAGGAAAGCAAGCACTGTAAGATTGTAAAATGTATGGTAACAGTATCTAATAATACGATTGAGAGGGCGAATTTTCTCTATTAACAAAAATATGCTACTTATCTTTTAAACAAGTGTTATAGAATTTTAAAAAAAATTTCCAGAACTGCTAGGATCCATCCCCCTTTCAGCATGTGCCCTCTTGATGTTGAGTTTTGGGACACTCTGTATATATATAGTGGAAACAAAACCGATTTTAAATTTTTAATGTGACTAGCTAATCTTCCCTCTGTTTATTCTACTGAGATAAATCTGAAATTTTATGATAGTAAAATCTTCTTAATACATCATTATTTATCGAATGTAGGATAAAATAATCTTATAAGGCATCTACAAATGCATGGACTAAGCCACGATTCAAAAAACAACTAAAAATGTATAGCAGAACTTCTTGATTTATAAGCAAATTTTAAGCCAGTAAAACGAAAGGTTTTATTATAGTCAATTTGTAACATTTAAAAGTTAAATTATTAAGAATAATAACATTGTAGAGCTAAAACTCTCATTATTTTTTAAAGAAATATATATGTAAAATTTGAATAAAATATTATATATGTAAAATTTGAATAAAATATTATGTATGTAAAATTTGAATAAAATATTATATATGTAAAATTTGAATAAAATATTATATATGTAAAATTTGAATAAAATATTATATATGTAAAATTTGAATAACATACAAATACTAAAATTCAAATAGCGATACATGCATATACATAAATACTTATACATATTACTTGTTTCTATGAAATGATGCGAAATAAAATTTTACGCCATATTTGTTGAGAAAAAATGAATCATATGTAAAAGGAAAGGAATTCCAAAAAGGCATATAAAATGAATAATAAACTATTTTGTTAAGTAGCACCTTAAATGAAAAAAGACGTAATAAGTTCTCTAATTCATACATTTTAAGTATTTTTTGGAAAGATAGGTTTTAATAAAACTAATTGTGCATCCTTGTTATAAACGTTACCGAAATAAATTATGAAATTGTTTTATTTTAGATGTTTTTTGTGCAATTCACTGTTTATTACATTGAGTATAGTTCATAATCATAATTATAATTATAAATAGAATATAGTTTTGACAAATGTTCAGTAATCTCTAAATTTGTAATTATATGGAGAAATTTTTATAGCTTATCTCATAATCAAAAGACTAACGTTACTTTTTATTGCTGAATTTTTATTCGACACAATTATTTTCTTTACAGAAGCACAAATAATTTAACGATTCCTTATAATATTTAAACAACTATAGTATTTTTTACATTTAATTAGAGAAATCTATTGATTGACTAAATTTTAATATTGAATGACTGATCTATTGATTGATCATAAACGTGCACTAACCTTGCATATCGTCGTGTATACGCGTCCATAACTTAGCGTAGGACGGGTACTCACCCATCTGTGAAGAAAGAAAAACCTAATGTTAGAGTGGGTGAACACACAAAGTATTATCGCGTGATTTTTTTTAAAAAAAAAACATTTTACATTGATAAATCTAGCAGTTTTTTTAAAAAAGATTTACAAACAAAACTTAAAAATAGGAACTTTAGTAAGAATAAAAAAACTACATTTGAATTATTAAGTGTTATAGTAATTTTAAAAATATCATTTCAGAAAAAATATGTTGATATACGTAAGCACATGATGTTAATAAAATGTGTGCTCTGTGAGAGAGCGTTATTCAATACATTTAAATTTATTCCTGTGTTTAAAATTATATGTTATCATAAAAAAATTAGAAAATTATTTAGGAAATAAAAATCTATTTCTGAGATATTTTAAATGAAAACCAATATATTTAACACAACGCCTTTCTTGTTTAATAAAATTCCTTTCACTTTAAATAAGAGATTATTTATACAAGATTAGAATTTAAAACACACGAAATCTTGTTTAATGTCTAAAGTGTGTAATGTGTATCCAATATCAGTAACTTAAAATTATGTATTAAGTATTTTTAAAATAGTTTAATTTTATGCAATATAAATTCTTTCAATTAAAGTAAAGGATTTATACATAAAGTTATTTTTCTCATATTAAATAAATAATTAATATGAGATTCCTTACTGATTCTAAAAACTTTGGATTTACTAACACTTGGTGAATTCTTAAGAAATGCTTTTATTTAAAGTTACAATCCTCTCTTAAAAAGTTATATTAAATATTTCTTCTTAGAGTTAGTCTAAATTTCCCTCCAAGAGTTACTTCTTTTTTAATCTCAGAATCAAAATTGGATTAGATGAAAATGCTTGGGCACTGAAAAGTATTACAATGAAAATTGTTTAAATTTTGTAGAGTAAATAAAAAAAATATAAAATATTTATAAACTTAGACTTTTTTAAGAAATAAATGCTGTGAAAATATACATCACATCTCTTTATGAAATGCCACGTGCATTCTAAAAAATTATCAGTATATTCTCCTACGTTATTGATTTTTAATACATTTTAGAGCAACTCTAACTTAATTGAGTTCGAATTTTTTTAAAGCAATTACTATATAATTTTTAATATCTAAAACATAACTATATATTATATTTTAATTGAGACACTTTTACTTAGTACAATTAGCATCTGTGTGAAATAGGTTCTTTAAATAATTCTACAACTCATTTCTTTGCATTCAATTTTTTTTGTTAATCATTCAATCTTAAGGCTTAGTTAGCATTTAAACGCTTATCACAAAAACAATTCCTATTTAATTATTATCTACATATTCTGTAATTGATATCATAATAAATTGTTAAGATACTCATAAGTTTCCAAGTATTTTTAGAAAAAAAATATCCCATTATTTCAATTCAATGTAATATAGGTTATAAATTTAAGACTTTAATTGATTGAATCATTTCAACACATTTTAAAATCTCTTGAACTTTTATTTAACCATTCAGATTGTCCTTAATAATAATTGAAAACTTAGTTTACTTTTTTTGAATAAAACTGTATTGTGTTATTGTATTTACATGTAAAAACTATATTTAAACGCTTATGTATTATATTATAAAGATGTAAAAAATCAAACATATATAAAATACGGATTTCTACCAGTCAATCAATAAGGTATTTTTAATCAGTTGCGCAATTACAGCTTTATAGATTGAAAAAAAAAACAAGCCTTATAAGTTTGAATTTCCGCGTTATTCTATATATAATATATAATAGACTTAGATTATAATTTTGTTTAAGTTTGTACTTGAAATTTGTATGCGGAATTATTTCCTTTGAAATTTGAATCAAATTATTCTTAAAAATACTTCAAATAAAATTTGTTATTTTATACCTTCAAATGATATCTCTCAACTGCAATTCATTATAAAAACATTTATGCACATTTTTGTAGAAGATTTTATGTTTAGAATAATTTAATGATTAATTTTCTTTCGCTTCAAAAAAAATTATATTTAATTAGAATTTTTGATTCAGGTTTGGGCCTTCAGAACTAACGAAACAAAAGGTGTTTCAAAGCCTTATATAATTAGTTTGACAATCTACAGAACTACCCACTTAAAGTTATTGTATAATTTTATATCTTATGCATTGTTTCTATAGGTATATATAAGAACGTTTAGCTCTGAATTAATTGTTTTCTTTCCATTGCAATAGGCTTTTTGTCCCTCTAAATACGTTAAAAAGGCTGTAACACAAAAGCTAAGATATTGAAATCAAGTCTCTTTAAAATAAGAAGACCAATTTGTGAATTAGCATTTATTCTTTTCTAAGCTCTAACGGCTCTTAGATATACAAATAGGCTACAAAGTCATTTAAAATGTATTCAAATTAAAAATAAAAATAATAAAGAATAGATACTTAAAAGAAAACATGTATTTAATCTTAAAGTAATCCTATTTTAATTTTATCGAAAAGCGCGAGTATTCCAGCGTCAATAAATCAGGGGGAAAAAATCCAATTCTTTTCAAATGCAAATACGTATCTGCTCATTATGCTTAATTACTTTTTCATTAAAGATACCAGTATTGATCAAAGGTTTACCAGAGCTTGATTTCAATTTTCAAAATGAACCGTAATACCAAACATAGACAAAAAACTGAACATGTTCTTAAAACACTGATTTTTATAATTATATGCTACATTTAATTTACAATATATTCCTTAATAATCATTATAAAAATGTATCCGTCATAAGATGTGAATAGTGAATACATAGCTAGTACGTGTGAATAAAAGATTGCTCTGATATAAATATAGTTCCCTTCTTAAGAATTCATTTAAAGGATGTCAGACGCAGTTTAAATCATAATAAAACAAACTAAGACGGTTCTTTTATTTTTGAAGGTTCTTTTTGATTAAAATTTCTTAAAAATAGGGAATAAATTTCAAAATATGATATTGTTGATTACTGTACTTCAATTTTTAGCAAATTCTCAATTTACTAAGAACTTAAACAACAATTTTATTGCAAGGACAATTTATTCATGAATAGGATTAAAATGTGCATGTTTATTATCGATTCATACTAATGTTTAGTCTATGTAAGCTAATGAAAAAAGATTGGAACATTCTAATGCATGTATTAATACAAAATATTTATCTGAAAATAGTTTTCATCTTCACATCTCTTAAATTACAAATGAATCTTTACGCGCAATTTATATCATTTACTGGCATTTAAAAATAACTATACCATGTAAAGTAGCACATTTATGCAGAATAACAATAATTTTACCTCGAATATATCAATCATGTTATCCCTTTTAATCAATTTTTTGTGTATTTTTTAATACTGAAATCAATCAACAATTTTTTCCACTCAAAGATTTGGAATCCTTTATGTGATAATCATCAATTATTTTTATGTTTAAGAAATTTTATTCGGATAATAATAAAAGTAAACCAAATGAAACGTATTGAATATGGCTTACATGATAGTCTAATAAAATACTTTATGTTTATCAAGTAAAATGCTTTATGTTTAATGAATATATAAACATGTACTGAATGTTATTTCAAATATTATTCCATAAAAATAGTTAGTCGACTTAGTTTTAAACTTCAGTGACAATTTATGTATAATTAGTACGAATTTTTCCACACACACATTGTACTAAATTTAGAGAGAGAGTGTGTCAAGATAAATTATGAAATAAATTTAAATGTTCAAACAAAATAAAGTTCCTTATTATAGACTTAAATATTTTTAAGAAATAAAAACGTATGAGTGCAAACAATCATGTTAGAAGAGAACCTAAGCTAAGTGATTGAATAAAAAAAGTTATTTTAAGATAAATGAGAGTAGAAAAGAAATATTTGCTAAAAGAACTGCTCTGTAGCTTCTGTGCAACAGTACACCAGTCATTTATTTCTGAAGAAATTATTGTACGAGTGATTGATGGCTTCCCCAAGAGATTCTTTTTCTTGGCTTTTCCTTATAGTAAAAAAGAAAAAAAAACTTTCTCTTTGTTTTGAGTGCTTAAATATCTGAATGTCAACCGTCGTATAAAGAAAACATATTAATGAACAGCAACCAATTTTTAGATATTTTATGAAGTAATTTATATTAAAATTTATTTTTTGAACAATATTATTTTGTGCTTTAAAAAGTAAATATATAACTAAGCTAAAAGCACACAAATTGAGATAATATAAAATCATAATCTAATTATACATATAAAAGCATATAGGAGAAAAATTTATATATGTTCGCATATATTTTCGTATATTTGTGTAGGTCTGCAATTTCTTAAAGTACTTCTTATTAGATAAATAAGGTCATATACTGGTAATGGACTTGTTTGTAGAATGATCTTGTGGCAAATATATCTCTCTTAAAGTAATGTTATTTTCCAGTTATTACATTATACAAGGAATTTAAGAAAAAGATGTAGCAAGCATCAGATTGACAGAGATATAGATTAAGAAAGAATAGAAGAAGAAGAAGAGAAAAAGAATTTTGAATCAGCACACTAATTGTAATATATTTGCTAGTAGTCTTCAGATTTGATTTAATGTTTTGCTAACGACGCTCTCTGAAGCTACAAGAGCTAATTGGTTAAGTGACGATGACTATAACCCGATATAAATAAATTAAATCATTACAAAAAAAAGGAAAAACATTCTCATTCAATTTTTATTATGAAAGAGATTCACTCACATTGATTTTCTGCATTTTGTAGAGTAATTAATATGCTTAAAGATTTTTGTTTATTAATATTTATTTTAAAGTTACATTAGGATTATTGGAGACGAACATAGTAATTGTGAGTCACGATCAGTTGATAAGGCTGATATCTTTACGATAGGGACATCAGGACTCGACTGAAACATTGTCAGCCATTAGTTCGCGAAAATTACCTCTAAACAGATGCTGCAAATACTATTTCTTAGAACTTTTAAACTTATTTACTTTATGGTAGGCAGCATCATCATCAATCATAATGTTCTTCTTCTAAACATTTCTTTGAAATGTTAAACTAAATGTATTGATAACCAAGTGCAATGTGAAACTTAACAGAAAGAAATTTTATTAATTAAACAAAACAAAAAAATTGTATAAAATTGATTTCGAACTTTAAATTTTTTATAAGATGTTTCCTCTGAAATCATTTTACTTAGAATATAGATGACGGTGTTGAACAGTTTTGTTATAGTTGTCTATTTGTATCCGTAGTTCAGAGAAAAAAAGGGGGATAATGAAGAGAAGCAGCATTAGTTACTAGGACATTCGGCAATTTTTACACTTACCCCAGATAACAGAAAACTTTAATATTCCACATATACTAAATAAAGGCAAAAAAAACTTGATTCACTGAACTTGAAAAGTGATAGCGTAAGAATACAGGAGAAATAACGTTAGCTAATTGACCAATAACGTAGAATTAAAAGGGACATGAAGAGACTAAATGGTGTTGAAATATAATTGTAATAGGGTTATAGTACAAAAAAAAAGACAAGCACGAAAGGAAATGGGATCTTCACCCGGCTTTCTCCTTAAAATTGTTTCTTCAAAAATTTTTACTGACAGCATTGAGGGGCTATTGATTCACCTCTCCACTTTCAGTTTCTCAGAAAACTCAGTAATATATTGTTATATTGTTGTAACTTTTAAAATCATGGAAATAAACAGCAAATTTTAGCTCTTGCACAGAGCTCGATTTATTCGGACTTGGGTACTTTAATTTAAATTAATTATTGACAACAAAATTATAAGATAAACGTAGAAAAATAATTTTTGAAGAGAGATGGAGCTTCGTAACAATGGCGAAAATTAAAAAACGACTTTGTTACAATTATGAGATCGGAATAGAAGTTGAAAATTTAATTATCAGCTATCATATAAAGTTGTGAAAGTATTGATACTATTTTCAATACATATACTGGCAAAACATGTTGATACATAAACATATAGGTAATGAAATAACACATGTAGTTAATGACATAAACATATAGATAAGGACATAACATCTAGATAAAAACATAAATATATGGGTATTGACATAATATATAGATAACGACAATACAGGCAATGACATAAACAACATATTTTATATAAAAAAATATTTGATTTAAATCAAAACTTAAGCAGTTCACTCTTAGAGAAAACCATTTAAATTAAATTTATCACATAAAGTTCAAAACTCAAATTAACCAAAATGTTCAGTCCTTTAAGACAGTGATCCACAACCCCCAGTCCACGGACTGGTACCGGTCCATTGATCAAATGGTGCCGGGCCGCCTAAAGAAAATTAAACTATTGTCATTTTATTTAAAGTGGTGCATTTATCTAGGCTTTGAGCAACTTTCCACATAAATCACTTTATATTCCACGTTAAATCTCTTTTATTCATTTTCGGTGGAACTATATTTTATTCTGAAGGCATATTTAACTGTAACTAAATTAAAATTGTTGAATTAAAACAATGTAAAATATAAGCAATCCACAAGTCCCACCCTCACCTGGCTGCGGTAAAATTATCAAACGTTGACCCCGGTCCGCAGCAATAAAAAGATTGCGGAGCACTGCTTTATGATGCTTATAATTTTTCTACACATTTATCACAAGACAAAGACAACAGGATATTGACAAGGATCTTTCTAATCGTGAATTTTGTTCAAGTTTTGAGGATGAATTATCCTTTAATACTTAACCCTTCCGTCTTCCATACAACGTAAATGCTTTGAGACAAATTTCTAATTAACATAAACTATTCTGTAATATAATGTAAGTATCAACCTTGTCATTCCCATGTGGTTCAAAGTAATGAGCTTATTTGACTGTGGTTAGTGAATCAAAAATTAAGAGAGCTTTATTGTTTCGGGGCACAACAATAGCACATTGTATTGTATAAGGATTTTCAAATAATCTGGATTCCAGACTTACATATTGCAATGCAAGAAAAATAAAATTTATTTTACTGCCACTCTGTAATAAATATTATACATTTTTTATCAAGTATTACATATTTTTATGTGATATTATAGGAAAAGATTCAAAAACTGTACTTAATTGAAAAACGTCTTTATAAACTTACGACGCAGTATATATTTAAATTTGTTTGAATACTAAATATCAAGCACTGAAAAAATAAAGATTTTTTTAGTAGAAAAGAACGAAGCAATGCAAGATCAAACTCGATTTAAATTGAAATGAAGTAACGATCCTAATTTCCGAAATGCTTCCCTTTTAATACATCAGCTTCATCTCATCAAAAAAAAGTTAAAAGAATTCAAAGAGGGTAAGTGTTTGCAAGCAAAAAGACAATGTTTAACTTGCTATGCTGAAGGACATTTGTATTCCAGAACATTAGCAAAAAAAGTATAAAGAATTACTTCTAAACGAAAAACACACACCAAAAAAAGGACAAAAACGCGGAAGCAATAAATGCCCACATCTAGGCATACGCATGGTTTGTTTGGCCGATTCCATTTCCTTTTTTCTACGTCACTCCCCTTTTTGCTCAACGGACATAAGAGAAATGACTCGAAAATAAGGGTAAGAGTTGAGAAAGAATCCAAAAGATCTCGATGTTCAGAAACCATGTGAAATGGTCGTTTTATACTACTTTACGAGGTCAGTGAAAGAAATCAGAGGCAGAAAAAAATGTCTTAAATATTTGAGTCTTTCAACTGTAAATGCGAAGAGGAGGGGCTTGGTTATGTACAAGGTGGTTCCTTGCGCGTTTCTTTTGGGGATGAAAGAAGAGAAAAATAAAAAGAATGATGGGAGACTTTTTAATCAAAAATTTTCCTCTCATTTGCATATTTTTCTAATTATCTCGGAGGGTACTTTTTGTGTTCTTTTGGATGTCCGTAAACTGTAATTGATGTAAAGTAGCTGAAACTCAGGTTAGATGAGCTTCAAGAATCTTCACTACACGAACAAGAAATAATGAAATGTAATTACCGAAAACAATAGTAGTTATATTGTTATGGTTTAACAAAACAATTATAATCTTTTTATGAAAAATTTGAAGCACATCCATTATAATTCAATTGAATTATTATTTAATTTCATAAAATGTAATTTATGTATTGATGCCATTGACGTACGTGCTGCGAAGGAATTTTGAATTGAATATTTATTGCCTTCCTGATTAAATAACCAAGCAATCTGTCATGAAATTCATTTATCATCACGTGCTTTGAACGACAAAAAAGGAAGGGGAAAAAAGAGAAAAATGTTAGGTTAAAAAAGTATTATTTGAACGTCATTATTAAAGCTTTTTGAGTGACATTATGAATTAAATGGGGAAAAAATCCTTACGATTTTTTTTCTTTTTAGATAACCGTAAAAAACTTTTCAAGTACGTAACAAGAACTTATTGATTATTTCTAATTAGTCACAGTGAATTTTTCCCCCACCATAATAAATAAATATTAATTAGTTGTCATAAATACATAAGATAGGTAAATGCATAATTATTATTAATATCCTAATACGTAAATACTTAACTACTGGCATTTACAAAAAATAAAAATCAGTTGACAACAAAAAAGTATTTTGACACTTAAGTTGTCAAAATAATTATAGGAAATATTCTTTTCTATAAAAAATGAAAAGGTAAAGTAGCTAGTTTAAAATGTTTAGCATGCAAAACAATAAAAAAATCAATTGTTCATTTTATCTTTGAGCCCTTTAAAATAATCTAAAGCATAAAGTAATGAATATTTGTTCATGAACAAAACAATGCGTTACATAACAACTTAAATAATATGAATTATTGGACAAAATAAATGCAAGGCTGGTTTTTTTTTTAACATTTTGGAAGGTTATACCAGTGCATCTCAAACTCTCTGAATATTAGTGACCAAATATCCAGTCATAATTTTCATTGCACCCCCTCCATACAATAATAATGTATTGAATTTAATAATACTATAATAAAACATGTCTTCAACTTTTTACATGCCAACGACGTATATAAACGTCTTGGTTACCAAAAACGATATTTTCCCAGACATATATATACGTCTTTCCGAAGTTCGATCTTTTCTGTGCCCTGCTAATTGGGGAGCGATTTGTGTAAGTTTTAACCGACAGTTAAAGGATTAATTATAAACCGTATAAAGTATGATAAATATTAATTTTTGGATATCATTTTTATGTGACAAGCCCATGGGGTCAGTGGTAATTTTTAAACGTGTTCTTAGTATTGTTAAACTAATTTTGAAATATATTGTACACTTATACAATTATAAGTATATTAAATCAGTGTAAATGTATGTTTTATTTTTTAGTATGCCAGAATGTATTTTGTGTATTTTTTTAACTTTTCATAAATTAATAATTTTCTTAAATATTCTTTTGTTTTCGACTTTTCAGTATGCTCGCACCCCCCTCGCAAAGTTATCACGCTTCCTAGGGGAGTATGCCCCACAGTTTGAGAAACGCTGGGTTATATATAATGTGTTTGAAAAAGCAATAGTAAAAATAGACGTCCTTTTAATGGATGATGATAATTGAAATCTGTAAAAACTGTAACTTTTAAATTTGCCATGCATTTTACTGGTATTGTCCTTTATTTCTTTTTAATGTACAGTGAAAATCCCTTAGCACGAAACTAAAAGACTGAAATATTTTTTCGCAATAAAATAATTTCGTTTTAAAGGAAATTGCAAAAATATGCATGTGTGCATTAACAAAGTTAAGTTTATTAGAGTTTATTTTAATTACATAAAAATGTATATCTGCATGTATTTAATAAAACTCATTTCAACAAAAACATTCCTTTGGAATTAATGAAACCTAATACAAAAGTTTCAAGTTTTTTGAAAAACAAAACATTTATGCATGTTTTTGGACCATCATCTGATATTTTACTTTGCCTTATCTTTTGAACATAAAATTGTTCGATATAATCCATTTTGTTACTCATTTTACCATTGGAATATGGCTCTAAATAACTGTAAATACTTTTCAAGATGGTCTTCATTTTAAATGACGTGGGAACAAAAGCTGTATTATTCGTTACATTTTCATCGTCGGAATCTACATCAATTATATTTTTTGAGCTTTGAACAAACACCAAAATGTTTTTATTAACCTTAATTGGTTCTATACACAAATTATTCTCTTCTAAGGCATCGAATATTCCCTGTGATACAGAAAGACAGACCAATCCGTCTGAGTTTTCCGTATTTTGTTCGTTCCCAGAAGGGCAATCTCTTCGTGTTAATCGATTTTCATTTCGTGTTAAGAGAAAAAAACTGCGTGAAAATACATAGTAGTTTATCGTAATCGTTGTATTACTTCGTGTTAATGATATTTCTTCTGTAAGTGTTTTCGTGTTAAACGTATTTCACTGTATATTTACTTACATGTAATATTTGAAATTTATATCAACTGTGCATTACAAAATCTAAAATCTCATATAAGTATCTTTTCATTTTAGGAAATATTTTTCAGCCCATATTGTTTTTAAATTAGATCTTGTACCAATACAATATTTCACTTACAAGAAAATACTGGTTTAAAATAAATGAATGCAATATCTGGTTTGAAGTCTTAAAAGTTCGATTAAGAACGTTGTATAAGCAAGAATTAATGCATTCGAAGGGTTATTGATTTTAACTAACGTCACTCGTGTACCATCAAGCAATGTAGATAACAAATTTGATAGTGTTTTCCGTGAAACTCATACATTTCGCTATTTAACCCCTTAATTGCCACGAGCGTCTGTACACGTCCTGCTGAGTCGGTGCCTTTAGAGCCGCGGACGTATATATTCGTCCTTCTAAAGGAGGATTATTTGTATTGTTCTGCTCTGATTAAAACTAGTCCACGGCTTTGGAATACAATAACATGACAATGAAAGTGCTTCTGGAGAATTTACTTATTCTGGAGAAGAGGCAAGGAAAAATTTGAAAGGGTATAAGTTATAAATTTTTTTTCCAGGAATGAAGAAATTCATAGATAAGTAGTTTTTCTTGTTTTTCGTTTGAGTGTGCTTTTTGCTATTCTTTATTTGCTGCTATTTTTACTTACCGTGTGTAATAGATTTTTAATTCTCCGTATGAATGCATTGAATGCGATACTTGTTTATGTGTTCAGCCATGTTTCAGGATACATCACAGATGAGATAGGTTATAATTTGTTTTTTTTATATTGTTACTCTAGAGATTAAATTTTTTCTCATTTTATTGTATTATCTTTTGCTTTCCTTTCTTTTTTAAAGAGAAAGTAAACAATTTTTAGGTGGAAAAACACACTCCTTTTCTTTTCCTCAATTAACCGCGTAACAACGCGCATGTGTGGGAATTACGGTGGCACTGCGGGGGGAGGGGGTTTACTACTTTTCCTCAGCATTTAAGGGGTTAGATTCCGAAGTCCAATGTGCAGTATCCAACGGCTATTATTGCTTCACGTGACTCCATATAGGAACAGATTCACATATCATTGGTTGTAAGCCTTCTGATTTCATTGGGTTACATTGTTCGAGTTATAACAAGTAATTTAATAATTCAATGCTCTAAAATATTTTAAATTACGATTAGGTACTTCAATAAGGAAAATATTAAGCGCAATATCATTCAGTGTTATTTATTTTGTTCCTTTCACAAATGCTATAGTTAAAATGCTAAATCAGTTACATAAAACCAACATTCAGATGAGTGCTTTTAAAAACAAATTCAACTGCAAAGTATTCAAATCATGAACTTGCATAAAAAAGGACAAATAATTGATTCAACTTAGTTGCAAAATTGCATTTAAACTTCAAAAAGAGGAGTAACTTTAGGTTTCACGTTTCAACAAAATAAACTTTGAGCAGTCGTAATTGAATTTATATTTAATGTAATGTGTAATATTACAGTATTGAAGTTTTTTTTTATCTGTTGTGTTTTCTTATAGGTTGTGTTTACTTACGGGTTAAGCTTTTCTTATAAGTTGAAAGATAAGTTCCTTATTATGTAACCGTTGATTTTAATCATTACGTAAAGAATTTTTTAATTGTTCGCATATTAGACCCCCCCAAATATGATTCATGATGGAAAACACTAATATTGCTCAACTCACTGAATAGCTTATATATAGTTATGTATAAATTATTTATACATTCATGCTTAAAAAAAAATACTGTTATCTTTTCATTAAAAATTTTTGAAAACAAATATATCAAATTAAAAATAAATTTGCCAAATACAATATTAAAAAAATTACGAAACATTAATTGTAAGCAAATGATGTCATAAAATTTTATTTTTTAAAGGAAGTAGACATTTTTTTTTCATATTACAGATTTTGGAACAAAATTCTGAGAGATATCTGAATATTGCGATATAATTCTGATATCTTTTAGCTTCAGAATTATTTCAAGTACATAATTAAAATTAAGTAAAATACAAAATATTCTTCAGCACACACAAATATTTGATGCATCGATTGTAAAAAAAATTATTCATGTATTTTTTTCTTTTATTTTATTCTTCTAATACGCAATATACGGAACGTCTTCAGTCAATACTAAATAATATATTGAAATGTTATCTCACTAAGAGGTCTCTTTAATATTTAAGTAACAATATTTTTTTTCTTTTATTGGTATGATTTATTCATTGCTTAGACCTGAATGCTAATTTCTTGATAACAAAATAAGAATGGTTGTTTGATTTTTCAAGTTTAGAAATGTTTAGTCTCGTCTTTCATGTTTTCTTCTGTTAGTATGCTCAACAGAAAACCTAAATAATAATAAAAGGGTTATTTTTTCAAAACGTAAGAGAAATATAAAAATTAATTATGGTATTTTAGTATAGAATGATTAATTTTGCGTTATCCGTATTAAAAGCGCTTGGGAACTAAGCACACATTGGAAGATATAATACAAGTCAATTATTAGTTTATAATTTTTCTTGCTCCTGTTTATATAAATATACTCTACATAAAAACTCGTATGACTTTTAAATGGTTTTCCTATTTTATTGTTTAATGCATGCAGTGTTATTAGAATTCAGGGACATGTTTCCATTGTATTACAGTTCTTCAGATGAATATTGTATTGAGTATTTATACTATACATGCTTAACAGTGGTATGAATAAATTAAATGTATTAAGAATTTGATTTGAAATAATGAATTACACACGAGAATGCTTCGTTATTTTTAATTACTTCAATATCACGGAAGTGAAGTAAGGTATGCAAAGACAGTATTTTTATTTAAATGCAAACAATGGAATAAATGCTGTTTTCTCGATATAATAGCTACATCAAAACTAATTACACTTAATTTTTTGCAACCTAAAGTGAGTAACAAAAAATGACACTAAAAAAAAACTTTGTGGTCGAATCAACCAAATTAAATTTCTTGTTATTCTTTAGAATGAGAGAAAAATATAAACTACGGAAGCGGAAGCAATAAAAATGTATTTACAAAACTAAAAGAATTTAAGAACTTGAATCCGTTCATCTGTAAGAAACGTTTGGCAACAACAGAAAAAAAAAGACAAAAGACAACGTCGTTGAAGCAGTAAGGGATAGAATTAGAAAAAACATCCAAAAAAGAAAAAATATATATATCGCTTGTGGCCATATTTTTTTTATCAGATTTCTTTTTTATTGACTCTTTTGTTTCTGCATGAGTGGTTGATGTTTTCACAGTGAGATAAACGCCGAAATTGATAAATGTTACAGATTTCATCTGACTGGTGATAAAGAAGACTTGAGGAGAGAATTTATGTCCAAGAAACCTTTTACTTACGTTGGCAGAATCTATTACCGGTCTGCTATACGATTTTCGAGCCGTGGTGAAAAATTGAGATAAATTGCGCTATTTAGACTTCTACAGGTAGAAAACCACGGTTAAAACAAAAATCGAAGAACGATATCTTATCAAATGGAAGGTTTTAAGCTATTTTGAATTACATGTGATCGCAAAAAATAAATAATTGTTAGGATAATTTGACAGGTGATCCATCAAAACGATACGGAATTTCAAATTTAACTTTCAAAGGCTCAAATTTGGATCTGATAGATTAAAAAACAAATTAATTTTAAGATGATTTACTTTAAAAGCAATGAGATAGCTCAATTGCTAATTATTTTACCTCTTAAAGATAAATTATACTAATACAGTGCTTCTCAAACTTTCAATACTGGCGCCCGCCTTTTCAATCACAATTTTTATTGCGCCCCTTTATACATTAAGAATGTACTGAATACAATAATAAGGCACTTTGACGCTAAAGCAACGATCTTTATTATAAACCGTACAAATTCATGACATTATTAAATTTTGTATATGTTACTTTTAAGCAAAAGAAAATAAGTAATAGGATAATTATTATGTTATTTTTCCTTTATCTCATTTTTAAATTGGAACATATTGCAAAATGCGGTAGCTGCTTAGAAGACAAAATATAGATATCAGCTAAATATAAAAAAAGAACTCAGAGGGTCAATTTCTAATCATAAGCATTCCTTTGAAAAACTTTGCTCTGTAAGAACAATGGAAGTCGCTAATACTTATTAAACTTGTTCTTAATTTAGTATTAATTAATTATTTATAAAATACTCTGTACAGCAGTGATACATTAAAAATATACCGGCTGAAGTATCCACTCTTTGCATGAGTTTATTTATAAGAAAATAAAACATTATTGATATAATCACTGAATTGTAAGGAGAGTAAAGCCAAGTGCGCGACAATGTTTACAAAAATGTAAAATGATTTTTTTTATATGATTGCTCAAATTATAATTAGTTTTAAGCGAACTGTAATTTTAAGCCTCACAGAATTAGCATTTAGAATTTATGTTGAATAATGAACAATAAAAAAATTTCAATGAAGAATAATTGTATCATTTTTAATATTTTAAAGCGAAAAGACTTAAAAATGTTTTAACCCTGAAGCAGGCGCGCACTCGATACTAATGGTCGAGCGGCGTTATTTAGTCACCTCAATCCTATTTGATAATGATTTTTATAGTACACAATAAAAATCCTAATTCCAGTGAATAATTTAATTAAGAGAAAATATACTCACACCTTCTTTAAAGGACACATAATATATTTCGGAAAAAAAGTTATCACTTCGGGAACTCAGACAAAACAAGTACCTGAAGATTGTAAAAAAAACGTTTGCTACCTCCAAAAAAGAGGGAGATATGTGAAAAATATATTTTAGTTCACGTTAAGATTGTCAAAAAGGAGGATAGTGTCAGAGCCATTGGTAAAAATTAAACAGATTTGCCAGAATTACCGATTTCGAGCACTCTGTGCTCGGCGTGACCGCTCTCGGATTAAAAGTGTATTTATTACAATACGGATGTTCTAAAAAATTATGTAAAACATTTTTCACTATTCTTTATATGTTTGGGATAGCTCCTTAAAATAAATATTGGCCTAGTACTTCCCTAAATGAAAAAACAAATACATAAGAGCAAGGATGTAACTAACCGTGCATGTCAAACTGCAACAAATACGTTCTGCTGCCTACAGCTGATGGCAATAATATATAACAGTGATGAACTTTTTATTTTCCTAATTTTTTTTTTTTTTGATTTTGGGTTTGGGTTTTGTCTTTTTTTTCTCTAAAAGTGTAGCATTTTCGGTTTGAAAAGGAAACGTAATAAAAAAGTCTCTCATCATGGGATTACAGCGAATCAAATAAAATGTTTTTTTATTTGGTTATAGTATTAAAGATAGCTATATAAGGAGGTTTTGAAGTAGAAGCTTTTATTTTTGATGAGGTAATATCACATATAATATATATATATATATATATATATATATATATATATATATATATATATATATATATATATATATATATATATATTATTTCAGTGTAAATGTAAATTTTTTATTATGCCAGAAAGTATTTTGTTTTACTTCATTCCAGTAAATAATTTTTTTTTATCTTTTGTTTTCGATATGCTCGCACACACCCCAGGGGGCACGCCCCACAGTTTGAGAAACACTGAAATTAATATGTGTAGAAATGTTTTACTGTACAAACACTTGAATGTAAGAATTGGTTTCGGAAACTATTTAAAGTTTTCTTGTATATTTCTTAAAAATCGAGGTTAATAACAATTGCAATAAACATATTTTGAAGAAAAATCGAAACAATTCAAAAACGTATGATGGAAATTTCGTATAATAACTTACTTAACGTTTCTTAAGAGTGATCATAATTTGAAGAGTATGTAGGACGGCCTAAAAATATAGTAACACTTTCAAAAATGAATTAAAAATAAACAAATATAAATTTTTACTTACGGTTTGTGTGTGTGTTCCATAAAAAAAGATTATAGCTTTTGTTAAGTGGAATGCAAACTAAAGGGAGTCATTTCAGTGATTTGTAACATTTTTCGTTTCAAATTCAATTGAGTTATTTCTCGTACACCACTTGAAATAACTCTAACTGTAGCCTGGTTTATTGAATTTAAATATGCAACACATGTACAGTGTAAATGAGAAACTACCGTTCTAGAGTTTGGAAGTGAGAAAGATCCTAGATGAAAAGTTCTCCGGACATTAAATGGGAAGATGAGGTTTAATACCGGGTCACCTAGATCTCTAGGCAAAATAAATTTCTTGTGTTGATACGTGAGAAACGCAGTTTTTATTAATATTCAGTTCGAAACATTGATGAATTGAAAAGTTGAATTACAGTTGCTATTAAGGTATTCGACTACGTTCAGAACCGTGATTTTGCAAAATCGTATAAATGAATAATATTTATGATATTTAGGGTCACTTAGATTTGAAAATGTATATAAAATTGTTTTAAGAATATTATTGCATTAAAAATTTATTTAAGTAAAATATTTTGACAAAAAATGGAGATAGAATGGCCCATTTTCAAAATATTCTCCTTTTGTGAAAAATGCTTCTATTATAATAATATTTCGCCTGTATATAGTTCAGACTTCTGTACGGAGGCTCAACTAGAATTTTTGAAATTAATAACTTAGAAGTGAGGGGAGAAATTTTAAGAAAAAACGCCGATAATTATTTCAATTTTTTGTAACTCTGAAAACAATGGGCATTTTTCAAAAAATGTAGTTCCAACTCTCTGGAGAAGTCTATAAAAGCAAAATATTATTATTTTAGAAGCATTTTTATAAAAGGAGATTATTTTGAAAAAAAGGTTATTCTATGTTAATTTCTTGATAATATATTGTATTTAAATAATTATTTTTTTTTTGTCAAAATGTCCTGAAAACAAATTTATACGTGTTTTCTAATCTAAGTGACACTAAATATCATGAAAAGTATCCATTTATGCAATTTTTTAAGGTCACGGTTCCAAACGTAGTCGAATACCTTAAAAATGTTTATAATGCAATGCTTCATAGAACGTGTTTGGAAATCTCGTATAGATTTGATGTGCTTTGCGCAACTATTATTGTGTACATTATAATCATGCAATAAAACATCGTAAAAAAAACTCTGCTATTTTCTTCAAGGAACTTAAGCAACCGTGAGTAAATATTTTTGTTTGTTTATTTGTGATTAGTGTTTGAAAGTTTATCAATACTTTTCGGATAAACTCGGGGTATTATCAAAAATTATATATGCAAGCAATTTTTATGCTTAACTGAGAATTTTAAAAAAATTTTAATATTTCAGGCTATTAAATTTTATCACCATTGGTAATACAATTCGCAAGAAATATTCATCATTCAGAATATTTCTGAATTTATAGCAGAATATCTTTAAAATATTATAATGAATTTATATATTATTATAATGGTTTATAGCAGTAAGATGATTGACTTAAATCTATATAGAACAGATGAGACACAGAAAATTTGTTGATTATACTACTTTGAGTAAGAGATACGGTTGTTTCTTGTACGCTATTCGAGCAAAAAATGATAATTTTTATTCGGTACGCATCAATGAAGTGAAGGCTCCAGAAGAATTTGTCAAATGAATAACATAATCAAATGATTATCTGAAACAAGCAAGTTTAACAGCATCTTTTTCCACCAGCTAAAACAATGCAGTATCTTTCATACATACTTTAATTCATTTTACATTTCAAAGAATTTGGATAAAACAAAGAAATCAGGTCTTTAGAAATCTGGCATAACGGTATCTTACATTTACCAAGCTGAAAGCTCAAACAAAAACAAAATACCTATATATAGTAAAAAAATTTAGTTCCAACATCAAACACCTAAAACTTTTATAGCTCCATGTGTTTTACTTAAGTGTTTGTAATTTATTAGTAGAAAATAATTTACAATCACTTAATGTCAACTGATGTATATATTTAATAATGAAGAAGTGTGAATATTAAGAATGTTTTGTGCTCTGATATATGTTTGATAAAAATAATTAAAAAGAAACTTTAAAACATTCATATGTAGAGTTATATCATAATTAATAAAGTTATTTTGGAATTTTCAAAAATACACTAGAAATAAACTTTTTAAAAATGCACTCCATTTTTAAATTTTTGAGCAAAAGCACACTTTTATCAAAACTTTAATGTTGTAATTTTAATTTGCATCAAATTTTCAAATAGTCCACGTACATTAAAACGTGTAAACCCTTAGACCCTAACGAGAATCACCTTTATATATAGAGACACACCAAAAAAAACACCGTAAAATTTTTCTTTTAAATGCTGATTTTTTTCGATGTTTTGAATGTAAAATGGACTTTTTCAATGATTTCTTGAGAAGGTGGAAGTTAAGAAAACTTTAAATCCGAATATTTTATATAATGTGAAAAAACATTTAAGAAAAGTGTTTTTAAAAAAACCATTCCAATCCTTTATCATCTCCAAAAATTACAAGGTTGTCGAGGGTGGTGCCGTTTAGAATCTCACTTTTTCCAGAAAACTCTCATCATCTAACATAATTATTTAAAACAATTGTTCCTTGTAGTTGGTTTGAATTTGCGCAGCCTTATTTCCCATTAGAATAAAGTCTTAATAATTATATATATAATTCCAGTAGTTCATCATTTTGATAATAATCTGTAGTCCTTTATTTTGTCCTCATGACATATGAACGCCAGTGCTAGTGATGGTATTACTCGTACGCCAGTAGTATTTAAGCAGTTCCCATAGCTAAATAATTACCTGGGTTTTGGCCAGTTGAGCATTTACGTGGTTTGTTATATCAATCTTCAAGTACTACGGAGCTAATCAAATATCTTCAGTAATAATTCTGCATTTTAACGTACGAAAACTATCATTGTATAAGATTAGAAATTTCTAACAATTTCTCACTAAATCATAAGCAAGTATACATCCTACCAGGTAATGATTACATAACTTATTTTAACATTGTAGCGTACTCATGCGCACTTTCAGTTAACCTCTGGAAAATCTAGTCGTCGAATGATTTTAGAACCTCGACTTGAATGGTACTATGCTGATCAGTGTTGCTATTTAGAAAGACCTACTTTACGAAAGAAAGACGAGTCTTTGATTGTAAAGTATAATAGTAGCTTGGAAATAATATATTTTGATCAGAACTTGGGTGTTATTTGAAAAGGCATCTAACTAAATTTTGATTTAGTGTTGGGATTTGATTGTTTGGGCTTCGTAGCTATCTGTTCAAGTTAAGTACACATTTATTATTTTATATATGGTTTGCTTGGTTATTTGGCTCCTATTTTATGCTTGTTATTAAGATCATGTGATTCGATTAAGTAAAATATGTTGAGTTTCACAATGCTTTTGGAACCTTTGTTATCAAACACTAGCCCAAATTTCGGTTTGACTTAGTATTCAACAATGAGTTACTAGTATTTATGAGATTTTAAACTAATGAATGTTATTTGTATATGTGTTAGGTAAATTTAATTTGAGTAAGAATAAACATTTTAATTTTCTTTTTACAATCATTTATTTGCATGATAATTAGTCATCATTTACGAAAGACCGTATTTGGTAAAATTTAATCTCAAAGTTTGGATTTTTTTATTACATTTATATTTTTCTGATCTGAAATTTTATTAAATAGAAGTATATCAGAAATTACCTAAATAAACAAAGAAGTTATCAATTTCGATCAAAAGTTGCGCTGAAGAAAATGAAGAGAACTAAGGAAATTATTTTATTTGGCTCAAAATATTCCTTTCTTAATTACAAAATGTAATTAAAAATGTTATTCTAAATTTTTAGAAATGTCATGTTTTATATTTATTGAGTTAAAAGAAGCTAATGAATGGTAATTCGTATTTGCTAATTAATTAAACAAACGACTCACTTTATAAAAACAAATTTGCATATTTCATATGAAAAATTTGTCATCTAAAAACTAGTTTGGTTCTAATAAAAATTAAAATTTATGACTAAAAAAACTGAATCTCAAGAATAATTTATATTTATCTTTAACAAGAGGTTAATATAAAGGAATAATCCTATGAAAACAACAAGCACACAGATATGACACTTTGTACAAATTAGTTTTTTATTTGTATATTTGTACAAAATCTTTAAAAGTAACCACTGAAATTAAAAAGTGATTCTTACTTTATTGCAAAACTTTAATAATGTAAAAATAAATGAATATTGAGAATAATGACAGTTTTAAAAGAAAATTGGAATAAAACATAATGTTAAATTAAAAAGCATTGATTTTTATAACATTCATAAAATTTAAGATGTTACGCATTTTTGAACTAAATTAAAACTTTTTAATGCTTCAACGTATATGGAGAAATAGAATATTTATCTTGTTATATGATTAATTTAGTTTTCTAGAGGTTTGTCATTTTTTTTAAGTTAGAGGAAGGTCTGATTTCTTGAGACATAATTTTTAAAAAAACATCAATTAAAGCGCAAATGAGAATAAACATTATTAATAATTCACAGTTTAAATGCTTTATTTCAACTCATAAAAAATTTAACGATTATTATGTTTTCTTAAACTCTTACTAAATATTTATATTTTGAATAAATGTAATTAAACGCATATCTACTTCACAAATGAAAAAAAAAATTAAAAAAGAACTCTTGGTATCTTTTCCACTTAAGGTATACAGTACCCTAAAAATTTCATATTTACGGAAAAAATTTGTTTGCATATTATTGAGATGCTTGCCACAAAATATCAGATCTGTTAGCAAATTCGTTTTTAAAATATTTGAAGTTTTATGAGCTATGTTTTTATATTCGGTTTCCTTTTAAAGCATTTTTTCACACTTAAATTGAATTAATTAAAAATATTTTTGAGCTTTTAGTTTGAAATGGCTATTAATTCCAATTTTCATTACTAAAATCATTTCTGCTTGATTATGTTTTGAGTTTTTAGTTCTCATAATTAATTAATAAAGATTAATTTCATGGCCAATTTTTGCTTTAAAAATGGTTTATATAACTTAAAAGCGTTATCATTAATTTTTCCTGTAGAGAAAATGCCATGGCAAATGCGTTCTGGGTTTTTGTGAGAAACAATATTTCGAAGAGATGGAATACTACTGAAAATGATGTATCTAAAAATTAGTCCTCAGCTGATTCTGCAATTAGACTTCCGAATACAAGTATTCTGAATTTAAATGCTGCAGTTATAACTAAATATTTCATTGCTGTACCAAACTACATTATACTAAACATATTGTAGTACTATATTTTAGTATTTTAAAGTCGTACGACAAGAGCTAAAACTTCCTAAACAGCCCCAATTTAAAACTGAAAAAAATTAAATTTTATGAGCAGACCTGACTATTTTTAGCTTAAGTTATTATCATTATTATTTTGAACATAAATGCTTCGTGTTTCAAAACTTTTGTGAAATATTAGGTTAAGATAAAGCTAAATAAACTGACGTCTTAACAAATGTTTTCAATATTATGCAAAAAAATATTTTTTGAATTAAAAATATAATTTTCAGTCATATTTAATAAAAATAATGTTTTGATGTAGAACATACTCTGGAAAATAACATATTAAAAAATTAGAGTTTTACGGGCATTATAATTTTTTTGTTTTATGACTTTACAAACTTTAAATGCGTTTTTCTCAGACTTTTAATTTTGAAGGTATAAGTATTTTCTTATCCGTAAGGTTTTTTTCCTGTTCAAGATAGAGTCTTGAATTTTTTTATATATCTTACCAAATGTATGTTCTATAAAATTTAGCATGGAATTAGGGTTGAGAATTCTAGTTATTTTTCTAAAAAATGCTAAAGTTGATATTTTAAAAAAATTCAGGTTTTTTCCAGGTTTTTCTAGAAAAATAATTATTAAAAATCAACAAGTTAATAGATTTTCAAATCCATTCAAAATATTCTTTGTAATAATCTAAGAATCATAAATAACTTAAAATTACTAAAAAAAATTTAAAAATTGAGTATTTTATAAGAGTTTGAAAAAACTTCAAAAATTGCTAATTTTTTAAAATTGTAAAATTATGGCTGGTCAAACTGACTTTTTGCTTACAGAAGCAGCATAATAATATAATCTAAATATAAAACATCAATTATTTTTACTGTAACTGTCTCCAAAAATTTTTTTGAAAAAGGGAACGGTGTAGTCTTAACACTACTCAATAAAATAATCTCAATTTGCCCGCAAAGATTCAAAGTTACAATAGCTCTTGAAACATTTTTTTTAATTTCCAATGAAGTTGCCTAAAGGTTTTACTTATTCCGATGGTGTAATAAAACCTACAACAGGTCCAAAAGACCTCCTCCCACATGCGACTAATCCATGAAGAAGGGTAATATGCAACGTTACTTGAACGAGGAACCACTAGGGCTGAAAACCAACTAAATTTTAATGTACGCCTGCAGACATTAGCTGAGCATAATTTAACAACCTAAAAGTCTTGTTTACTACAATTATTTAACACAAGTATACTTCACTTATACTTTTCCATTACACCCACGCACGTGTGTGTGTGTGTGTGATAGTGTGTGTAGGTGATTATGGTATGTTATTCAAGATTATTGAACTTCACTTTGAAAATTATACCATTCTCTAAAAAAATACCTTAATGGCATTAGAGCATCTAAACGAATTAAACATCCAATAATTGCAATAATTTTAGCCACAAAATAAGTTTTAATCTCACTACTGGGCTTTCTTATTCCATCTTTAATGAAAACCATCTTACGTTAGAAAGTCTGATGCAAGATCAGAATTTTTTGCAAATTAAAGGCCTATAGAAAAATCAAACACAGAAAGACGTAACAATAATATAGTGTTTTAATAATTACGTCATAGTTCCTTATTATTATGCTCCTTTCTCAGAATGTATTTAGTCTCGTTAATAGTTTTTATTTTTTTAATAAGTTCTTTAAAAACACGTGCACAGAAGAAGATTTAATTAATTTTGTGAAAAAATAGAACTTTCAGAATATGCAAACTTATATTATTTAACTAAAGTTTATTATATTTTTAATGAAAAAAAATGTTTATGTGGAGAACATAATGAAATGAATAAAAAAATAATAGATAAAAATGTTAATTATATTCGCATTACTAGCAGTTTTTCGAAGTTTTAATCTGAAAATTAGTAAAGAAG
This sequence comes from Trichonephila clavipes, assembly GCA_019973935.1. Classification (NCBI taxonomy): domain Eukaryota; kingdom Metazoa; phylum Arthropoda; class Arachnida; order Araneae; family Nephilidae; genus Trichonephila; species Trichonephila clavipes. Next base: position 112,906 of record BMAU01019643.1, on the reverse strand, counting down.
GTTTGATTTACATTATGTAATGAAAACACGATTGACTAAGTGCATCATTTACTTACAAAAACATCTCTCATATAAACCATCAGTTATTACATATACGAGAGCTTTCTAAAATGTAACCAACATTGATTTTTCTCGTACACAATGGGGAGAAGAGCTCTGCTTTAAACAATGGAAGAAAACAATACTTATATACATGCTTTTTTATTTTATTTTATTTAATTTTACTTAACGTTCGAGTGCCTACTGGCCATTGAATGAGGTGTTGTTATAGGTGTTAAGCTCACAAGATGATTGAATGAAATAAGCAAAGATTATGCATCAAGCTTCATCAAAAACAAAGTAATTCTCAAAACAAAATTCGTAAGATTCAGAAAGCCTTTGGAGACGATTCTTTAGGTGTAATAAAAATAATGGAGTTATTCAACCGATCCTAAGATGGCCGCTCATCAGTGCAGAATGGACATCATTATAGTAGGCCACAAACCACTCTGGTGAAGCTACTGTTGAGATGGTGAAAAACCTGGACCATGTACGTAAGATGTCCGAAGAGTTGGGATCAGCAATGGTTTCTTCACATATAGTTTTGCGTAGTGATTTGAACATTGCAGAATGGCTTCGAAATTGGTGCCTAAGCTTAATTTGTGCCTATCGGCAGAACACGAAGAACTCCGTCTTCCCGGCAAGACGTGGAATTTTAATTATTTCCAACCTCCATACTCTAAGGATATGAGTCCTTGCGACTTCTGGTGGTTTCCAAGATTGAAGATACTACTGAAATATTCCCATTTTGAGAGTGATAAGAGGTATTGCAAAATGAGGCAGTTGGAAGAGTTGCTGATCCTGTTATTGTAGGAAGGTGCGTACTATGATTGAAGTTATTTATGGTTGGGTTCTTGTCACATAAGTAACATATTCTTTCCGCCCATATGTCGAATGCTATTCAGACAGACGTATTGTTATATTCCATTTTTAAACATCTTATGAATTTGCTTGATTGCATTGTAATTATTTTGATAAATATCCATTGAAATACCAATATAATAATGTTCCATCCGTTAATTCTTGTTATTCCTAAAATTAAACATAAATCTCTTTAATATTGTTTGTGTAAAAATAATTTGCTGTCTAAAACGTTTCAAAACTTTCTTAAATTATAATAAACTTTAATATACCGAACACAGTAAAGCATCTTATGTAACTTGATAAATGGTTCTCTTCCAATACAATTTTCAGCTTTTATCAATTCAGGAAATAACTCTTAATGGAAGAAGCATATTATAAATTAAAGTAAACTATATCTTCATAACTAAATACTGTTGATTGGAATTTAGACAGTGACGAAAAATTTGATGCAGAAATAATTAAAGAGAGATCTACATTTAAATATCCAATATGATTTTTTTTCTTACAAATCATTTCGAATAAATAAATAAAATAATCCAGAAAACTAATTTATATAGAGCTGCATAATAATAATAAAAAAATCTCTTCCTAGAATTTAATTTCCCTTCTTTCCTGAGCTCTTTTATATTCCCTAATATTCCTGAGCAAACAAATGCCTGCATCCAATACGTTCCAAAATCACGGCATTTTTTTATCTTTGTTTACTCCAACCAAATTCATCACCAATCTCCAAGGACAAGAAAAATTTCATTACAAGCTTTGCTTTGCTCATACTAACGGTATATAACTTCAGTTGGGAAAGCGTAAGATATAGAATCCAGTGTCTAAAATTTGTGTCACGAAAAAAATTTGGAAGTCATCCAGGAGGCGCGAAAAGCAGACGTCTATCGTGGACGGGGCCCTAATCCAATTGATTGTACACCCGGGTCTTCTTTTAAAAAGTGAAAGACCACGCGTTAAAAGGAAAGATAAATAACGTTTATAGCAATATATGTTCTTTTTTTCGACATTCCGTGCTCCTTTCTCCGGAAATTTAATTTTTTTCCCTTACCCGCCAATCTAGTGCTCGAGATTGGACGTTTATTTTTTGAGACGTTGGAGACAAGAATGGTGTTAAACGTCGATTTTCTTTCTTTTTCTCTACACTTGCGATGATAAAAAATGCGTACTTTTAAGCTGGGAGTAACAGATGGTCGTAAACGTGGCGTAAAAGAAGATGTGGACTAAAAGTAGAAGTTTTAGTGAAATGATACCTTGAATGTCGTAAAATGGATTTCTTTTTAGATAACATCTGGTACTTGAAAATAATATTCGAAAAATAGTCATTAAATAAGTTTATTGGGGCGTAAAAAAAATGTTTCGTAAAATTTGTACAAACTGCTGAGGCAAAAAAATATTAATGGTATTTTTATACATTGTTTCAATAGTTTTTCATCGGTTTGGCGTGTGTTTTACGTGTTTAATACTTAACTTAACAGCCTTACCCCCCCCAAAGAAAGATTTTTTTTTAATTAGAACTTAAATATATTTCTAAGATATTTCGCTTTCTCATCAATACTGTATTGATAAAACATATTTTTTGTGATTTATTCCTTATATTTATGTCTTTACGAAAAATTGTGGTGTTCCAATTCCTCTAGACAAGTGATATTTAGATATGTGAAGAGTAATTATTCAATTCCTACTAATAGCTCACACTCTCTCTATATTTTCTTGGTGGAATTTTCAATCGTTAATAAAATACATTTTAAAGCACTCAATTGAGCTGACATGTAATGTACATGATTATTTTGGATGACAATACATTAATTTAATTGTAATTGCTAAAAATTAATTGATTAAAACTAATTATTCAAATAATTACAAATACAGCCATGTTGACATCATTTTTGGTGACGTAGGGACCATTTTGGCGACTTGTGTCAAAACTTGAAAAGGTCATTTTCTCACATTTTAAAGAGCTCATTTGAGCTGAAATTTTCTACACGCTATTGTTTTGGGTAAAAATGTGATAATTTAATTGTAATTAATTAAAATTAATTGACTTAAATTAAGTATTTTAAGAATTACAGACACAGCCACGTTGGATTCATTTTTAGGGACTTGGGTCAAAACATAAAAATATTTTTTTAACGTTTTAAAACATTCAGTTGAACTGAAATTTTATATACACGATTGTTTTGCATTACAATACGATACTTTAATGATAATTAATAAAAATTAATTACCACTTAATGTTGTGATTCTGTCATATGCATATACATATTTATATTAATTGAAACTATTTATTAAAAAGTAGCTAAAATAAAAATTTTCTTTGTTGATCTAAGTAAGAATTGACTTATATTTTTTTATATTACTTGTTCTAAATATATAAGACAGAGAAATAAATTAAAATCTCATAATAGTCAAGGATAAAAGAAAAATTTTAAGATTTTTCCTCTTAAAATAATATTTTGATTCAAATTCAAAGTATGTACAAAAAAGAGCATGCCTTTTATGGCAATTCTATGGTTTAATAAGCTTTTGTTAATATAAGATAGGGTATGTAAGACCTAGAATTGAAATAAAATAGTCTAAGGTGCGAGATAAAAATATTATTATTCAGAGCTATGTAGTTACTGATAATTTTCAAGAATACTTTAAATAAAAGTTTTCTTTTCATAAAATGTTTTAAATGTAAAATATTTTGCAATCATGTTAAATATATGTAACAGATTGTGCTCCACATTTATATATGAAGCACTTTTTTAATTTAAAATAAGTTTTAAGGTTTCTCTCTCAGATATAAACATTTTGTTTCCAATATTTAAAAATGATACCATATGTCTTAATTGCAATATTTAAATATTCATTTTTGAAAAAAAAAAATTTGGTAGACTTAACTATTGAATAAGAATTCTTATGAACTTTTTCAAAAATACAATTGATTTCAAAACAAACAAAAAAATCAGGAATAAAATACAAAAAAATGGAGAGAGAAAAATATATTTTATAATTAATATTATAATGGAACTTTGAAAATACATTATCGCTCATCGTAAATCTTTAAAATCACTTATAAGTCATTAATTTTATTCATTTTTATGTTTAGTCAGTTTAGTAACTCTAAATTTTCCTAATAGCTCTAAAATATTTTGTATTGTATAGTTAAATATTTTTGACTGCCCTAAGATTAAGGATCATTTAAGCAGGCTTTTTATACTTTATTTTCTTAAAAAAGCTTTAAAATATTTTATAATGAGTTTTTCAAATAATTCTTATTATTTACTGAATGATAAATTTTTAATGTTATTCAGAATTTTTCAATACAGTTTTTTTTTTTTTTTGGATAAAAAGCATTATTTCATGCAGTGTTATTTACTTACAATGGTTCTCCTCATCTATACAGATTTATCTATACTGTGTATAATTTTACTTATAAGAAGACGTTTTTTGCATAAAAGTCTGTTAATTTAAAGTAAAAATAATTAATTTTAACACATATCTGCTAACTGTTAAATGAAGAGTTTAGAAAACTTCACTGTAATAAAGAAATTTAGGAATTTAGGAAAATATAATTTCCTTAGACTGATGGGTAAGTTATGCTACTTTTATGGTATGATTATTTCTGGTTCTTGCACGTTTTGTGTGCATCATTTCTCAATTAATTATCCAAACAAATAGTTTCCATAGAAGCTGTATTTTACGTATAATGGAAATAAATATTTCGTTTATTAAGAAGTCCGGCACATGAATTTTTGAAAAGTTATCGATTTTGACTTTTTTACATTTTTTAAAAGCTCAAACATTTATGCTTAAAATGATATGTGGTATATCACAATGCGATAATTAGAAGTAATTTTATTTATTTTTTTAAAAGTAAGACACTCATTGACAAATTACAAATTTTTACTTTAAAGCCTGTTTTCTCAAAGTGCAATATTTTTATCTTTATGGATATTTTTCTCAAAAACTAATTAATTTTGAATCCTCAAAATTCCAGTGAGCATATTTTCAACATGCTTACACATTTTAATGGAGGGAATAGCATATATCTAGCGAACTGTTTTAAATAATGTATTTTTAAACTAAATTTTAAGGAAAAAAATTTGGCATTTTTTAATTTTTAACAAAAAGACAAAACTATCCACTTAAGTTTTATTGATAGCACATATAACCTACATTGAAACTGTCATATATCAGTACCTAGAAGTTTCTGAGATAAAGGTACATAAACTTAAGTAATTTAACATGGGCTCCTATGGAAGTGCCGGACCCCCTTAAAGCCGTAGTTTAACAAATATACTCATGTGATGCGTTGAAAAGGATACAATACGATTTAAAAAACTTTTTTTTTAAAAAAAAATCTAATATTCTAAATTTAATAGGCCTGCACAATGTATTATATGTTTTGTTCCTATAACTGGGAATCTGGATTTTTGTATTATTTTTTCGAAATAATACAAAAAATAGTACGTACATATCGAGGAGGGTTATCTCGACCCTCTTCAATACAAGAAAATCGAAAGTCAATTCAACCTTGAAAATCATCTAACTTTTTCAAATAGATTCAACATCTACTATTGTCTAAGTGTTTAGTTTTAGAGTCATTTCTCTACTCAGGCTATTTTTACAAAATGGCTAGCAGAAATATCTCATTCTACAGCAACCTGTTATTGACTATCAGCCGTTACAGCATTCGTTTTCAGTCATGTCATAAATAACAAATCTAAATTTTTTCGAGGATAAGTGTATCATTTTCAGCGACAATGGGATAAATTGAAAGCATGGCTATAGCAGGATACTTCATAAAAGAAGAGTGTTTTTTTTTAACTTGAAAAGAGAGACAACTGTAACAGTATGCCGATTTCAACACGTTTGTATGCCAAGCGATATATATCTCTCTACTAGTTGGGGCAAAGCGAGATATCTCACCCAAGTTCACGCTACAAGTTAAAAAATAAAGTGGTTAACCCAGCGTGTTTTTGTTCATGAAATGCTACGCAAGCAGTTTATTTACAGCAACAAATTGTAAAACCCTATGGTACCCTAAGTGCCCACGAAAGTGTTTAAAATCACCATTGACTTCCCTGTCGACTCCTGGTTATGATACAAGGAATATTCTATTTTTCTGGTGAAACAATATACAACTACATATATTACGTCTGTATTATGGCAATTTGGTTTCTTTTACCAATTATTTCAAAAATGAGAAGGCAAAAATAGGTCCAGTAAAGAATTCTACCATCTTAAGTGATTGATTCCTTTTCCAAACATTTATAAACTTGTTAATTTCTACGAGAGACTGTGGAAGAGTAAACTCTACTTTACTCTTTATTTGAAATGGACTCCTTACATTTCATATATTTCCTTGAACTTTCCTTATCTACTTCTGTTTTATTAATGAAAGTCATCATATACGTTTATTCGTCAACATCTCTCAATCAATGATATGAGTATTTTTCATTATTGAAATTATTTGAAAAATCCTGTTAACTCATGAATTGATTTTCAATACACGCGAAATTCAAATTTATGTATGCTAATAGTTTTATGGAAACTTCTAAAAGACAGGTGGGTGCTCTTCCGTATTTATTTTTTATATGGTTGACTGAAATACTAGTTTCAACATCCTGAGCCTAAAGTGTGTTTTCGGAAAAATATCTTGGAAAAAATGTAACACTAAGTTCAATTTTGAATTTATATTTCGATCATATTCTGTTTAATAGTATATTTCCTTTATGTTTTTTTAAGGATTGCATTCTAAGATTGGTTGGGGTTTCTTGCAGAGAAAAAAATTGAAGTATCAAAATAATCAAACTTTGTCAACATTATATAAAGTTATGCAAATAAATTCCACAACATGCCCTTTTTTCCTTTGCCTTCTCTCCTCCCCTTTTTATTTCCTCAATAAATAAAATTTAGCTTTGTCTCGTATAAGTACTATAATGCAATTATTTTAAACCAAGATGTAGTTCATTGAAATAAATTTTATTTATTTAAAGCAATAATATTAATAATAAGCAATAGCATAATAATTCTGAAAAGATTCTATTATTTTCACATAAGTTTATTCTGAAAAGATTCATGAAGTATCAGAAAAAAATATAAATTAATTTATGTAATCCTTAAATGAGCTCATAACATTAAGATTCAATTTATGCTAAGACATATTTACAAAATGTTTTTATCATTTTCCTGTTTGACTTATCGAAAAATTCACAGTTACATCAAGTTCTTCTGCAATAAGGGAGTTATGGTTTGTTTAAATTCATATATTAGGGTGAAAATTTACATTTGGTATATATTCATAACTTTTTTAAAAAAAAACAATTAAATTATTTTCTCTCAAAAAATATAAACAGTAACATTAATAACAATTTTTTTTTCAAACTAATATCATTAGAAATCAGCTAAACTATTGCAAGAAGATCTAATTTGTATATAGTAAACCTTTAATTTGCTTATACAGATTACCATTAAAATTTATGTAATTTTCCTTTAGTACTAATTCATGAAGATCAGCAAGTTAGTGAAAGTTTATAACATTATTCAAATCATTACAATTGTAATTTTTTTCCATACGAAAAAGCCTAAATTATATCGTTAATATTTATAGAGCTACAGATATATATTAAGATCATAACTATTACTAGGATACAGTGTCGCACACAAGGGGAGGGGGTCCGGGGGTCTGGAACCTCCAAAGCCCTTGATTTTTTTCCGATTGATTATAATTATAAGTATATAGTACGTAAAATTTAATTAAGTATTTGTTACTAATGTATTCAATAATTAGTTTTTTACAGTGTTTTGGTCCCGAAAATCGACAAAATCAAAAGGAGCATGAATGGTGAACTTTAAATCCCGGAAACCCCCTTGAAAAATTTCTGTGTGCGCTATTGATAGAATATATATTTTTATCCTTTCAAAGTTTAATTAATTATTACTTTTTTTAATATAGAAGAACTGTAATATCAACATTGTTGATAATTTTTTTTCAAAAAATAGTTTGTAATGGTTTGTATGAAGTAAAGATGTAATTTTTTAAAAAAATTGGTAACTGTATGAAACTTAACAGAGTATGTGTGATTTCAGCCATTTAAATTGGAATAGAAGATGATTTTTTTCTGTTTTTTTTTCTTTGGCTTGATCTTGAATTTCATTATCACGATTTTTATAATTAACTCACTTTATATATATATATATATCATATATCATATATATAACAATAATATGATCAAATATTGTATATACCTGAGCGTGTCGGTGGGGTATATCATATTCATGTCCTTTCCCATCATGCCGCCTTAAGGTATTACAGTGAGAAGTATTGGGGGATTCACTGTAAGTGGACAGTTGAGTTGTGGCATAGGGTGTCGGATAGTACAAAGGTTCTCTTTGACTGTCATCAGAAGGATCGCTACGCTTTACTTTGCCATATGAGCTCATGGATAGGTTTTCCCCTTTGCCTCCCGAACTACCAGAATCTATGAAGAAAGGGAAAAGTAGAAGAGTCAATGCGTTTTACTTACTTTTATTCCAAAACAATGAAAATATTTTATTAGAAAAATGAAAAGTTACAACTGTACATATATTTGAGTGTGTAATAGTTAAAGATACTGGCATTTTTTAGCTGAGGTTGAAATTATATCAACATATAAATACTTTATGGATCTGTCAGACGTATTCAAATCACTCAGTGTTTCGAAATATTTATGCTTCATCGAGGTTTTCTCAAAAACAAATACATAGTAATGATTGCGTTACAATCGGAGTAATGATGTAATTTTTGCTTTTTTAAAAGCAATTTGCATGACAGAATTCAAAAGAAATTAAAGAAATTACCAATGATAAAAATGTTGATTAAATATTTATCAGTAAAAATTTTGTGAGTAATTTCTCGGAAATTTAACAATAAACTAAATTATACCCATTATTAATGGATCATTATAAAATTATTTAAATCTTATTGTTTATACTATAAGAAAGTAAATATTTCAGATAATTTTTATGCTATCATTTATCATGTATAAATTACTTTTAATAGATAATTAATATGCAGTTTATATATGCGATACATTTGAGTTATAGAAAAAGGAATTTGAGTTTATAATAAAGAGAATTTAAATGGCTTTATTGCGATATTGGAATTGCGATTATAATGATATAAAATACTTTATATGCAGATATTTAAGAAAAAGTCATTTATTAGTTATGCAAGAAAAACAATACCTTGATTTATATATTTGTGAACGTTTCTCAAATGAAGAAATGAGATTTGTTAAAGAAAGCGCGATTAAATTGTTATTTACTTAAACTATTAGTATCTTTTATTATTTCGAAACATTGTTGAAAGTGTTAATTCTTAGAAAAAAACAGTTTTATATTCTCAATAAAAATAAAGAATCTACACAATTATTAAGTAGTTCACGATTCCTCTCGGCTATTTTGAAGTAGTCTTGAAAAGATTGAGATGTTAATAATTTTAACCAAAAAAAGTAGAAAGAAACCACTATAAATATTTTTTTTATCAAATATATACTTTCTAAAGTAAATATTCCTTAGGTAAAAGCTCCATATTAAGATATTTTATGTTGTGATTAATTTTTTTTTCTGTATGAAAAGTTAAGTTTCTTCAAATTTGTCTAGCATAAAATAAAAATCCATATTTACTTAAAATTTACCTATGATCTCGTTTTCAATAAAAAAAGCTTACAAGATTGAACATGTAAGTTTTACATAGTCAATTTATTATTATAATTGTTAGATAATTCTCAGATTTCTTTGTTATTTTTTCTACAAGCTATGATGTTGAAATAATTTTAATAAAAATAAATTAAAATGTTTAAAATAAATATTTTTGGAATGAAATAATAAAATCGAAATACTTCAAAAGAAATTTGTTTATATATATATATGCATATATTTGCATATATATTATTTTTATGGCATTCATTTTAAGTTTTATTTTCATTGACGAAGGATAGAAATTATCCTCAGTTGTAAAATTAATTAAAAGTGATAAGCTGCTAATAAGGAACTACCGTCCTTCCTGTCAAATGTTATATATATATATATATATATATATATATATATATATATATATATATATATATATATATATAAATTTCAATTTCGTATAAAAGAAATTTCCGCTGCTCATGCAATAGCAATATTCTAAAAATGAATCAACAAGGATAGTGATTCAGGAACAGTAATTTGTTTTTAAATAGATGAAAAAACTGATTATCGTGAGAATGTGATATTAATTGTGAAAAGGGCTTGTTGCTATTTTGAAGGAAAAAAAATTACGAGACACTTGTTCACCATTGTACCATTCACCAAGAAGCGCTTTATGCGCAAACATTTCAGGATTAAATTTGTATAGTTATGGAATTAGTGATTACCGTTACCAACTCCATTTTAGCTAAAGCTCTTAATCATCGCCAATTCGAAGAATTTTTATTTGAAATAGAGAGTGAGTACGTTGATTTTCTGCTTCATAACTAGGTACGTTGGTTATCAAGAGGGAACGTTTTAAAACTTTTCGCATCACTTTTTCCGGAAATTAAAGTATTTCTTCTTGAGAAGGGCATTCACACTATTCCGAACTAACAGACGATCAGGGGATCCAAAACTTTTATTTCATGGTAGACGTTACGTCTCATCTAAATCAGCTTAGCCGTAAACTACAAGGGAAAGGAATCTTAATTGTTTCGGTGTTAGAAGAAGTAATAACATTCGAAAACAAATTATCCATTTTGCTCAAGATTTTGAAAGGGAAACGTTGTTTCACTTTCAGATCCTGCTGAAGCATCACAAAGAAAGAAATTCCTCTATTAATAAACACCTTTTTTAAGAGAGTACTTTTAAACATATGAGGGAAGCATTTCTCAGCAGGTTTCAGAAATTTAAAAACAGCAGAGCAACTTTAGTATTTGTCAAAACTCCTCTTAATGCTGACATTGGTAGCTTTGAAATATAATTGCTGGATTTAAAAAACAAGGAGATATGGCGCTCTAAATTCGAACATCTTTGTGTTGAACTGGAAATATTGGAGAAGAAAAAATATGATCTTAGTTCACAACACAAGTTGTCTGCTTTGAATGACCTGGAGAAGGAAGACATTATCCTTTTGTAACGCTTGAAATTGTATTCCTGATTCCTACGATTAGCTGAAAAAGCTTGCGTTTGCTGTTCTTTCCCGTTTGGGTTCTACATATATAAGCGAGCAATCTTTTTCAAGCATAAACATTATCAAGAGTAAACTGTGAAGTCGTCTTATAGATGAGAACTTGGAATCATGAATAAATTAAAAACAACAATATACAAACCTTACGCAAATTTTCCAAGGAGATGTAAGCGTATTGTTCCCATTAAAAAATATTTGTTAAGTATGAAATTTAGTCTTGTTTAGTGTAATAAAAGTTTACTAAACAAGCAGATTTGGCTCCCATTTTTTTTAAATTGTTGTAATGTTCATATTTGGCTAATAAATTTGCCGACCACTGGCCTAGTACACCCAAGTTTGCGAGTTCGAACCGGCTCAAAACGGTGGATTTCTATGATGCAAAAAAAATCGACAGCATCCTTGCCGAATGATTATGTGGCATGCTAAACATTCCTAGAATGCCAGTTTGACTTACGTGCTCTAAGCAAAATTAAATCCATAGTACTGTTTCCAGTCATCATAGCTCAGGTGCCTCTCTATCGTGAGGAAACTGTGCATCGAAATTGCGGTGATTTTTATATCACCTCTACGTGTGCCACCGCACTCAAGAGTAAAACCAGCTCCCGAAATATTTATAGGTATGCAATGGTAAGATAACAAACCGCAGCCATATTTAAAGTAAAATATATTTGCATATACAAATTGCATGTTTTTACACGTAGTTTAAATTCTATGACTTAATGTGTACTGTGTAAATAGCGAAAATGCTTATAATTAGGGAAGGTTATTCTTAATGATTAAGCCATATATTTTTCAATTTTTTTAATATGTATTATGCAACACGATTTATAGTGATGTTCAATTTCATATTCATTGTAGGCTGCATTAGTAACAGAAAATTGTGAAACAATTGTTTTCATGAAGTTTTATAGCAAAAAAGACCATCGACCTATTTCGCAATTATCGATTGCACTATCGATCTGTTTAACAATCTACCTAACTCCTTGGGAAATGGAAATCGAAACCTTGATCTATTTTACAAATAATTAATTTCTATTCATATAAATGCCATAAATGTATGTGAACAATTGGTGTTAGTGAACGGTTGGTGGTGAACAGTTTAATAATAAGACTTATTTAAAATAAATCTGATACATGACCTACAATTATTTTTTTTAAAAAAATGAAATTGTATAAAAAAACCCGCAAAAATTTGGGTATAAAACTTTTTTATTAATTTAAATATATTAATTTATCTCTAAATATAAATAATACTGTGTTCCGCTACAGATTTATTTATGATTCATACAAAATCTATCTAAATTCCTAGATTATATTTTTCTGAAAATAATAAGGCATAAATACAGAAAGAGAAGGTAAATCAAATATAAAAGACTTTTTTATACTCTGTTAAACGATTTTTAAATATTTTCCATAACCATTACTACTCATCTAAATATAAATACTGGTTTGGCATATACTTTTCTCTCGTATCCATTTATTTAATCTCAACCACAGTTACCCAACGACTAAAAATGTCACATTCACTGAAATTTAGGACAGATTAAAAATACCTTATTCAGTAATGACAACTTACTGAGGTCTTTAGCATGTAAACTAGGAGCTAATTGCTTAAAAATGACTCTAATGAAATTTAAAATTTCGAAGTGTTTGTACACTGAGAACAAGAATAAACACCAGTAGATTCAAAACATTCGGGAACTTCATTCTTGTTGATGAATGAATAACATTTGATGAAATAAGCAATATGGGTATATGTTATAAAGGATTTTAATTGAGTTTTATAAGTTATTAAGAAAGGTGTTTTAGGTAGTATTTCTCCTTAAAATCTCACATTAAAATAAGTGCCTCAAACTTTGAATGCAATTTGTCAGAATTATTTGAACTGCACTGAAATATGAAAAGATATATATTTTATGATACTATTTTTAATTTCGAAAAAACAGTTTCCACTCCTGAATAAAGAAATTTAACATAAAATAGCAAAAAGTAAAGGAAGCTGCTTTACTATAAATCAGGCGTTCTTAAATTTTTTGGGGTGGTGACCCTATTTTTTCTACAAAACTTTTGTGCTTCCCCAAAAGCATTGCGTAAATTTTACGTAAACTTGGGCACTTTTATATGAGCTTTATTTTTATAATATTGTTTTGCAGAAATAAACATCCACAATAAGTTTTAATTTAAATATAAAGATATAGAAACTAATTAAGCAACAAAATAAAAATATATAATATAACTACACACACGGTTAGTTATACACAAACTATTATCTGTTTATAAAGTGACACAGTTTAACTGTTTATTAAATGACACAGTTTAAGTCTTTATTAAGTGACACATTTTAACTGTTTAGTTAACACAGTTTAACTATTTATTAAGTGACACAGTTTAACTGTTTGTTAAGAGACATTTTGGGTCCACTTCTTTCATCATATTTTATTAACAAAGGTATATGCAAGATTTAAATATCAATAAGAAGGATGTGTTTGATTATTTTTAATTATATTATTGATTTTTGGAATAATAGTCGATACCACTGGACGAAGTACGTACTCAATATACTGTGTATTTGATCGCTACTTTGTTTTTAGGGCTGTTAATAAAGAAGGTACCGTTTCACAAAAGTAAGTTGTAGAAAATGCTAAATATATTGTATTGCAGTTTCAGAGAAATTGCTGGAAATTTCTTCACTACACCTATCCGAAACTCTGAAGGATTTCGTATTAAAATAAATTTGTAATTTCGAATCTGTTGATAACTCAAGCTCTTGTGAGATTTTGGCAGATAATTGATAAGAATCAAAATAAAAACAATAAGAATCTATATATATAAAAATCTAAATAAACAATTAAATTATTATTATTAATAGAGTATAAGTATTTTATGCACAAAATATGTATAAAAAATCTTACTTTCCCCTGCTGCAAGTCAAGCGACCCTCAGTTTATGAAGCATTGCTATAAACAAAATTTTATTAACTGCTAAAAAAATTCTCCCTACTGTTTTGGGAATTATTCTACGTCTCATTTTTCCTAATGACTGACGAGCAATTAATGCGGTATACTGACATGGATATTTATTCAAAGTTAAAGCAATATGTTAGTTTAGAAACGTTTCATTGTGGTGTTTCATTCTACAGTGTTTTCCTTCTCTAGGTGAGTGCAAGAACCCTCAGAGCTAGTGTATCACCAGGATATTTTGTGTGAAATGAGTTTCATACACATCCAACTTCTTTTTATAAAGCACACGCACACATGCACATGCACACGCACATGTATAGATATAGATATAGATATAGATATACACTGGTGTGCAAAAATTAAGGACGAAGTCGAAAAATTAGCATATCAGCTGAACGAAAAGGCAGAGCGGACAGAAAGAACAATCAGGAGATTAAGTAAGGTGGTGTGCGGTAGCACATGCGCAGATATGCAGGTAGACGTAATGGGGGAGTGTCTGAGTAGTATAAACCATGTTGTCGGTGTAAGATCAGTATTTCTGGCAAAGAGATTGCACGTCGTATAGCAGTTAAAATCACACCGAGTTGCTGCCTCAGCGAGAAATGGCGAATAATCAATCTGTTAGACAACATCTAGATGCTTTTACCCGAGATGAAATCATTGGGAAGTTGAAGAAAGGCCGCAGTGTGACAAGTGTGGCTGCAGAATTCGGAATTGCTCACAGCATCGTTTCACGACTTTGGAGATAATTTCAAACTACAGGAACAGCTATCCGGGGGTTCAGTAGTGGTCGTCCACGAGGAACCACAAACGCAGATGACCTGTACATTGTCTTACAGGCCAGAAGAAACAGGCGGCAGACAGCGGGAGAAATCGCTAGACACACGACACAGGCGACTGGACGACCGATATCGCGTTTTACCGTCGCCAGAAGACTGCACGGTGGTGGTCTGTTTGCACGACGCCCTGTACGGTGTGTACCTTTAACGCCTGCCCATCGTAGAAGGCGTTCTCTGTGGTGCCGGGAACACCGGAATTGGAAAGACAATGAATGGGGACGAGTACTCTTTACAGATGAGAACAGATTCAGTTTGAGTAGCAATTCTCATCGCATACTCATCTGGAGAGAGCGGGGAAGCCGCAATCATCCCTCGAACATCATTGAAAGGGACAGGTATGGAGGTCGCGGTGTTCTCGCTTGGGGAGGCATCATGATTGGTAGTCGTACAGACCTTCACATCTTCGACGCAGGTTCAGTCAACGTGACCCGTTATTGTAACGAGATTCTTCTTCCATATGTGCGTCTTTTTAGAGGTGCTATGGTCTGCAGTTCCTTTTCATGGACGACAATGCACCATGCCATCGCACAGTAGCTGCCGAACAACTCTTAGAGAGTGAGGATATTGAACGTATGGATTGGCCGGCACGATCTCCGGATCTCAATCCCATCGAGCATGTATGGGATTTTCTAGGCAGACGCTTGGCAGCTCGTACCTTACCACCAGTAACGATTCGGGAGCTTCGATTGGCGCTGCAAGACGAATGGGCAGCAATGCCTCAACAACTCATTGACACCCTCATTCTCAGCATGGGCAGACGCTGTGAAACCTGCCTAGCAGTCAGGGGAGATCATATCCCCTACTAAAGACCGGATGTTTCTTGCTGGACACCCATCACATGGATGTTTCGACCTTCAGTCGCATTGCGCTCCATGCTACTTTTTCAATAAAGCTTCTTTATATCCCTCTGATTTCTCTTTTAGTAAGTGTTGCTTACATTACACATGTCCTTACGTATTGGGGATCTTACGGTATTAAATGTGTTGATTTGGAAAGCTTTTGTACAAAGTTATATTGAAAAAACCGTCTCGTCCTTAATTTTTGCACACCAGTGTATATACTTTACAAAAAATATATCACCCGAATGAGAGAGCATTATGAATTGTAATATCAAAACACTTATAATTTCTCATTGAAAACATTTGTGCGAAAGAAAATTTAACAAGGGTTTTATGCTTAGAAAATAATTGATAAAACTTTAGTATGCGTTTGTTTGACCGTCCTGATACAACATAAAATAAACGATTGTAAAATTCAATTTCCTGCAGTTTCTGCTTAAGAGGACGTACCATGATAAATATTTGAACAATTTTTTAGTGAGGATAATAATTGCTAATGGTATATTGCACAAGTAATCGGTCTAGTGTGTGATGGTAAAATCTATAGGAAAAATGAAAAATTATAAAAGATAAAATTTGAGTGATAAAGTATAAAGGTAATTCTATAAGAGCTCATTAAAACAACATAATAGAAAAACAAT
Organism: Trichonephila clavipes; assembly: GCA_019973935.1. Classification (NCBI taxonomy): domain Eukaryota; kingdom Metazoa; phylum Arthropoda; class Arachnida; order Araneae; family Nephilidae; genus Trichonephila; species Trichonephila clavipes. The sequence continues at coordinate 96,547 of BMAU01019643.1, read as the reverse complement.
TAAAAACATTTGTTTGAAGTTCTTTAAAGATAAACCACAATTCTAACCAAAATAAAAACATTCACATCATAAAGAAATTCCAAGAAAAAAATATTTTATTACAAAGGAAAGACAAGTATAATTAAAAAAACATGAAGCTTACTGAATTTAACTTTTATTAAAGAAAATAACTAGTAACGTTATCTAGCTAAAGTAAATAAAGGAATACGAAGAGTTGAGAAATATAAACCAATACAAAACAAATGGACAGAAATTTAAAAGATATATTGTCATAAATCAATAGTATTGAACTTATTATACATCTTGGCGTATAAAGAAAATTCATAGATAATCATCATCTAAGAAATAATAAATATTTTTAACATTGTTATAATTATGTCTCTAATTTAATCGACTAAAAAAAGTTATCCGTTAAGAATGATATTTCTATAAATTGAAATATGAATATTACTATTCCAAGAAGGTACTTAAATGATATTAAAATTAAATGCGTCGCCTTTATAAAAATTAATTTGTTTTTATTTTATTATATAAAACACTCGCGGAGTTTCATTAATGTAATCTGCATTGACTGGGATACTGCTTGTTCCATTTGGTTCAGAAAATTAGAACAAAAATTAGTATTAGGAATGCATACACTATTTTTATCAAAGCCATAATTAATTGATATACTTAAGAACATATAAATTACTATTAATAATATAATTCTCTTCTAAAATCATGAATATAAATTAGCTGTACTATTGGGGGCGTGTCCACCTCATAAAAATCATTAATTTGCTTATACTAATTACCATTGATATATATATATATATATATATATATATATATATATATATATGTGTGTGTGTGTGTGTGTGTGTGTGTGTGTGTGTGTGCGTGTGTGTGTGTAATTAATTATAATATATAATTAATATGTATAATTTTATTGCCATTTTATACTTAGATTACATTATTCTTACTGTTTTATTTATTTTGAGAAACACTAAAAATTTTTCCGTAAGCCAGCTTTACCATTTAAACTCCGAAGAAACATGATTAAAAATCCAAACATGAATCCTTTAATTCAATATGTATAAACTGCGTATAATTGAAATTTACACTTCAATAAGCACTCACAGTGTTCTGTAACTTTAGAACAATCAATACATGGAAGAAAACAATAATGATTATAATTGAGCCGGAAAAATGCTGAAAAAAAAGAATGGAAGAGAAAGCTATTGGCTGCCGTATACGTATATATTCTTCTTTCAATAAAGCATATGTTTTGAGGAGATGAAGAATCTAATAATTTAACATCTCCTGTTTTACAAAAACTTCAACTGGAAAAAAAATCTTTTACATAGGATGGATTCAAAATTAAATAAATAAATAAAAATATAAACTCACTGAAACGTTCTAACGTCATACAAAAAAGGGCTGCCGACTTTATACAGACACACACACACACACACACACACACACATATATATATATATATATATATATATATATATATAATTTAAATATAAATACAGATAGCTATGTACATATATATACACTATAAATATAAATACAGATATATATATATATATATATATATATATATATTGAAGTAAATATGACTTTATTTTCGTATAATTAACTAATTTTAAATTTGAAATTAGATGTAGCATTGTTTTATTTATTTCATTGTAAAGGTCACATAGCACTTTTTAATCAGAAAAAGAGAATTTTCGTTTGTGAATTTTTTCCCATATTTTTAAGAATTATTACATATCTTTATATATAAAAATCTTCTGTGCGCGTGTATGTGACTAAACACCTCCTTAGCGGCTGGACCGATTTTGATGAAATTCTTTGTGTGGATTCAAGAGGATTCTAGAATGGTTTACATTCACAATTCGGTTAGATATCGCAATTAGTTAAAAAGGTATTAAGGTATCCGAACACGTTCAGAGCACTTTTTGACAAAATAACATATTTAAACATATAAAGGCTTTTTTAGGATTCCATACCAATAAATACTAATATTTAATCAATAGTATTTAAAATAAATTGCAGGAATTTCATAAAAATCACAATTATATGTGAAATTTTAGCAATATTTTTGTAAAACTTCAAAGCAATTAGAGAAAAAGTAATAAACTTATATAAGTAAAAGAATTACCAAAACAATATAGAGGCATTTATATTTATCTACAGAATGTAATAAAATTTTAATGTTTTATTAAAATTTGAAACTTTTAGAGATAATTGAGTAAACGTTATAAGAAAAATAACGCCTTTATGAGACCATTACTTAAATAACATTCCCTAACTCAAATAATATTCATACTATAAGAACGATTTTAGTACATTCTCTAGAAAATAGCATAAATATCAGTTGTTAAAAGTTTTACAGAAATACATTTGTAATATTTTGTGTGATCAGACTCGCCATGATAGATTTCGAACAATTTAAATGCCCACTTCTGGTAGATCAAAGACCCACTTCCGATTTTTCTAACTTAATACAAATCATTGTAACTCGGCGTCTAAGAAGCATAGAATCAAAACAAAGTATGTTTTGTAAAGCCAAAATATAGATGTATTAAATAAAATAGAAAACAAAAATATCGGTTTTGTCCGAATTTGGTCCTTTCCAACGTGTTCGGATACCGTAACTAAAATCTTTATAAACATTCAACTCAATATTCACCTGCATTGTTGTATAACAAAGTTATTATTACAAAAAGTGACGTAAGTTGGCGTCGAAAATTGATTTTCAGCCAAACTGGCGAAACCGGGTATTTATTGTTACAAAAATGCAGACGAATCATGTGCTTTCTAGTGTTTTTAATTAATATCTTCAAATAACCTTTATATATGTAATTCTTTTCTGCGTTTGTATGTGACTGAACTCCTCCTAAGCGGCTCGACCGATTTTTATGATATTTTTGTGTAGGTTCAAGTGGATTCGAGAATGATTTAGATTCACAATTCGGTCCAATACCGCAATTATTTAAATATGTGCTAAAATTATGTAAGGGCATGCGATTGTTCATAAAAAAACATGGGCAATATTCTTGAGGCGACTATTCTGAGCGGAAAACTTCAAGGTGAATTTGTACTTCTACCACAGATACCAATGATTCTTTCAGACTCACCCATTCAAATGTTTGCAATTTCCAATTCGCTTGATATTTGCAATGACCATTAATAAGTCACAAGGTCAAACACTGACAATTTGTGGGTTAAATATAAAAAACCTTTGCTTTTCGCACGGCCAATTATATGTTGCATGTCCGAGGTTTGGCAAAACATCGCATTTGTTTGCTTATACTCCACAAGGATTAACCAAAAACATTGTTCATTCAATGACATTACGATAAATGTAATTTTGTGCATTAAAAAATATACCTGTAAATGAAAAGCAAGTTTCTATTCAGAATAGTTTCTATATTCAACTTAGTTAATTGTAAATACATACTCACACACAATAGATAGGTCGAATTGTGGTAACTGTACATGTGATGGTGTCCTCCGGTAATGTAATAACTTTCTTTATTAAAAATTTCATCAAAACGGTCCAGATTGTTACAACTTATTTATAAAAGTTTGTAATTTTTGGATTTAAGACCTGTATACAGGACAACATCTGACGGGATCGCTAGTATATATATATATATATATATATATATATATATATATATATATATATATATATATGTATGTGTGTGTGTGTATATATATATAGGTAAATATAAATATATATATATATATATAAATATATATATATATATATATATATATATATATATATATAAGATTTTAATTTCAATACAATAAAAGTTCTGTATTGGTAGAGTAATGTACACATTTCTGTATTCAGAAATATTGTTAATAATTATGTACAACGCAATAATTTTCTAGTGTCAAAAAATCAGAAATAATAAATAATTATAAACATTTTACTAAACATTGCTTAAATCAGAAATACCCAATTCATTTTATTAATAGTTATATGAATAAAACTATTCAAAATTGTAAGGATTAAAAATTCTTAGATTAATTATAGTTTAATACTATAAATTTACACATTTCATAGTTATAGTTACCTACATATCCTATTATTAGTTATAATTACTTATTATTATTTAATTCATATATACTCTAGTGTCACTGAAGGTATGGTTTTTTGTAACTATTTTATTTATTTTTGTTTCTATTCTTTTTGTACTTTTGTTAAGTGCTACATTTCAGCCATTCACATGCTTTGAATCTGCATTAGGGTCGAGAATCTAGAAATAACTTATTTATTGCACTCAGATTCAGCGCGGGCTCTGCATTTTCAAGAGCAATTTTTAGGTAAGTTACCTCTATTTTGTAATGGATTTAGATATTCCTATCCATTACTTTCAATAGGTTTTTGCTCAGTATTATTTACATAAAGGGGGAAGTTTGGCTGGTCAAAAACATGTTTAACCTCCCTTTCATATAAATTATTTTATATATTAGCTGTCCTAAGTCAGCAATGTTTATAATACTACAGCATCCATTTTATAATTTTTAAACTAGTGTACTTCATAGTATGTTCTCTTTACTGTCTCTGTGTTATTTTCGAATGTGAATGATGTGAAAGTTTATCTCTTGTTTGTGTAGAGAATTAGGCCATATATATATATATATATATATATATATATATATATATATATATATATATATGGGGGAGTGTATTTCAAATTACATTTAAAGTGCAATGTTTTCTCTCTTCTGATAGTAAATTACGGATTAAAAACTGATTTTTAACGTGATATTTTTGTTAAAATATGTTCGATCTTGCACTGATCTTGTGTTCATCAGCCGCTATATATATATATATATATATATATATATCATTTTTAAAATAAGAATTATTTCAAGGCATTTTAAACTTAAAATTGGTTTATTTTCATAATAATTTCTTTAAAAACTCTAAAGTAGGCTTTTTCTATTTTTATTTTTTTATTTTTCCACCAAAATCAATAAAAATATAAAAAAATGAGATTGAAATAAAGCATTAAGGATTAAATTTTTTCGAAGCTAGGCAGTTATACTGAAACAAACAATGTCACTTAACGCTCGAATTCCTTGTTTAAATATTTTTCTTAAAAAATATATGGTTGAAAACTTAATTTTATTTATTTTTAAATGTACGAAATATTTACCATAATGACGTCATAAAGATTTAAATATTTTAGCCAATTATGCACTAAAAATCTTATCACATACTGAATCAATATATTGCAGGATTCATTTAACATAAATAATAACATTTAATTAAATTAGATAAATAGTTAATAAAAATTATAAATAACCTCAATGGCTTAAGTGTTGGTAAAACCTTTATATGAAACATTCTATGAAGAAAATGATATCGTAAAAAAATGGATCACAGAAAAATTCATTTGAAACAGTCGTGTAGTAGAATGTTTTTCTACTTAATTAAGTGGTCCAAAATGAAAAGGTTGAAAAAAAGGGAACACTAATGAAAAAAAAAAAGAACCATTGGATTTAAGAAGGGACGGTAAATCTTTAAATGGGAATCAACTGAGAAGAAAAGAAGTAATACAATTGTTTTCCAAGATTTGCTAGTAATTTCTTTTTTCACTGTATAACAGCTACATGAACGCACTGGGAAAGGAAATTAAGAAAGAAAAGACAGACGTCTACGTTATTCTTTTCCCAATTTTAGGAAAGCTGGAAAAGAAGGAAAAAAAGAACGTGGAATTAACTTGAACATTGATCAAGTGTCAACTGGATTGGAAGGCGGATGTTTTTACTTTTTTTTTCGTGAGCAGAATTACAGAAACGCAAGAATAAAAAGAGCAAATAACTCTTCGTGCGTGTGTGTTCGGTTTGATCTAGATTTTCGAAAATTAATTAATATTGCCATACTTTTAATTTTTATGATTTATGGCGGTTAATTTTTAAGAATGTCAACTTTTATCTAGACTTCGGTTAAGCGTTTAATTTGTGTATTTTTCTTCCCAACGAAAGTTGAAATATGATTAATTTTTTCTTTAAAGTTTTTAAATAATTTCATTTTAGACTCGCCGTACCTTTTATTTATTTTTAAAGTATACTTAAACTCAGCGAGTTACTTTTTGAAAAATAAATTTTAATTAAATAACTTAATGTGGGCATTTTTGACAATTATCTCATTTTCCTGAAAATAATTATTTAGCACGTTATGTCATTTTCGGTTAAAAAATAATTTAAAGTAGACCACACACACATTTTGAGTGTCCATTAAAATTTTAAAAAAACATCAATCTTTTTATTTAGGTCTTTTTAATAACTTTTTATTAATATCAATTGAGTGGCCAATAGTGTTTTAGTTTTATATGTAAATATACGAATTAATGGCAAAAACATTCCACTTTTCTTCAATTCTTACATTTATACAAGCAATACACATACATACATAGATACAAACATGTGTGCTTGTGTGCGGGTGTGTATGCATAAGACAGCAGTTTTAAATGTACTAAAGATGCATATTTAAAGGTTAATCAAATATACAAAAACATAAATGGAACATTGAAATATTAGTGGGAATTTCATTCCCATAGTTATTTTGAATTAATTTAAAATTTCTCTCACTAAAAGAAATATTTTTTAATACAAAAACCTCTAAGGATTTGCCCTTGTTTACATTTCCATACATCCCAAGTAGTACACAAAATTTTAACTACTTCGTGCTTTTTACTACATGCTGTGCATTGAATTTCAACAAATACTTCTTGGTAGAATGTGATTTAATGTCAAGGCTATTCTCATTTCGATTTTCCTGAATTTGAATCATGTTGCTATCAAAATAATGATGATTCTGTAAAACATCGTCAAAGTAACTAAGGTTGCTATAAAATATTCCCTATAACTCCCAAAAAATTTCTATCTGTATTTTTACATTACTCGTTATTGATTTATTGGCCGTATTTTATTACTTTACAGTTATTATTGTATGAAATATAAATTATTTTGGTGATTTATAAATTTATTTAAAATCTGAAACAGCTTACAGTAAAATGAAAAAAAAATAATTAAAATAGTTCTGCTAGTATACTAGACTAAAGTTTCAAAATGTACCGAATAATAAAGAAATGATTGTGATAACGAACAAAATCTTTCAATTTACTTTGCCTCTACTTAATCCGACACGAGTTGAGACATCGGAAAAAGTATCTTAAGTAAAAAAAAAAAAAAAAAAAAAAAATGAAGAGAAATTGAGAAGGTAAAATAAAAGAGGAGTAAAATAGTTTCCCTACGGAAATGGTCAGCATATCTGTTTTCAATCTAATTCAGCTTTAAAAGTTCAGTATTAAAAAAAACAAGAATAATACTCACTTGCGTAAAAAAGATCAAATATAGTTTTTATCAAGAGAACTTCCTATTATTTATTTCATTTTAATAGAAGATCGATTACATAAATATTATCATTCATAAAAACATTTATTCCTGTTATGGCTACAGTCCCTTACAAGAAGAAATACAAACTTTTTACAAATTATAAATCAATATTTGTATATTTATTTATTTTTAATCTGGAAGCGGGAAAAGTGTTAATAAGAGTATTGAGTTATGTATTCTTGCATTTTGAATTTGTATTTTAATTTTTTGATATGCGTTTAATCTATCCAGAACCTCATGGTCTCATTACACAGTCAACGAAAACTATTATAAGATAAAGAAAAAAATAACCTATCAAATTTCGAACATTAAAGAATATTATTATGAATGAATATATTCGTAAGTATGCCACTTTTATTTGTGCACCAACTACTATTTGTTCTTATCAACTATTATTAGTAACCTCAAAATAATTAAAATGCAGTTGATTATTTGCTGTACATTTAAGATTTAGCATTTCTGATTCCAATTAGAAGAAATTATCAATAATTCCTTTATCTCTCACATTTATTATTCTTTTATGAAATAAAAATATTAATTGTTTTAGCAATACTTTTTAGAAGAAAAAAAAACTTTGTTCATGATAACCAGATCTCCATAACTGGGACTTTTTCACAATAACGTATTAATCACTAATTGGAACATTTTAAACATCAAGATCTTTTTAATCATCTTGCATCTTTAAGTAACAATACTCAAAGTTCACTTTCTTAAACAGGATTATCACAGAAAAATATAAAAAAAACGCTGTGAAAGAAAACAAATAATCGCAAAATATGAAACTTTCACATGGTATATATATTAAATTTTGAAGTTCCTATGTCATATTGCGAATATATAGATATTCTTTTTTCCAACATAACCGCAGCAATGCAGATTTTAATATCCAGTCTAGAGTTAGTAACAAAATACACTCATAAGCCCACTACTTCTCTCGGTGCATCTTATTCCCATTCTTTATTTCAACAGGGATTTTTTTCTTCTTGTGGTATCATATGAGGCGCTTCAGGCCCTGTGAAAAAATACGGCGCTTAGCGCATAGTATATCGATTTCGAATTCTTGAATTCTTTTCTCGAAGCAACCCCGGTTTGTTTGCAGCGAATTCGAAATAACTATCTCCAGCTGAATCCACCGCTGGAGGGATCCCTTCCTCATATCTGAAGGGAGGACTGATTACTTTTGAAGTCATCTTGTGTATCAGTTGTGGTTTCTTCAGGAATATTCTGTTCGCGAAAAAAAAATTCTCAGTTTTTTCAAAGCTCTAAGGCTTGGAATTTTCAATCAGCTACGTTTCATGTAATTTCTCTTCGAAATTGCTTTAAACGTTTTGTTGTATTAAAAAAAGAGTGTGATTTTAACGGTGAAGTTTCAGTAAAAGCACTGTGCATGACACACACACATGCAAAATGGAATCTAACAATTGTTTGCAAATGTATAGATGAATTATTGATATACTTTTACTGAGACAAATGTAAAATGTAATAAAAAAAGTCACTAAATAAATCATGTGTGTGTTTCGTTAAATAAATAATTAAAACATCTTTACAATATTTGTTCGTGTGTGTGTCTCTGTGTATACATGTAATTGATTTTAGTTCGTTTAATCCTTAGTATTTGCTTTAATTATTTTTGAGATTGAACTTTGTAGGACATCGCATTAAAAGTTTTCGTTAACTCGTTCCTTTTGCAATAACTAAAATTGTAACATGAGCTTGAACCATTAACAAAGTAATGTCATTGAAAGACATTGTTTCCACTTATTAAATGACATACAGAAAGTTATGGGACTTTTTTCCCGATACGGGGCTCTCAAGGTTGAGAAAAAGGATTGGGTGTGTCGTACAGAAATATATTAGTCAATATCTGTCTCTTGTCGTATTTTTGCTATGTATGTGCTCGTCATTAAAATTGCCTTTCCTTTAAAAAAAGAGCTAATTTCATTCTATGAAAAGTTAAATTATCGATAATAAAATTTAGTTTTATCAAACATGATTGTTTAATTTTAAGAAAAACGATTCTTGACAGAAGGAAGCTCTGAATTCCAATCTGCGAAATTAGGATTTTTATTAAAAAAGCGTTGTGTTTCAAAAACAACGCTGTTTACGAGTTTTAAAGAGTACATACATATACATTATTTTTTCGAATTTCAATAAAACACCGTTCTAACGTAAACTGTATATTAGAAAGATCATTTCAACTTCAATAGCATTTAAATATAATATATGCATATACATTTTCAAAATCATTATTGTAAATTACATTTAATGCAACAGATTTCTAGTTTGACATAAATAAAAATATTCAATTGTTATAATAATTTCAATAAATGTTTCTTAGAATAAAAAGGTTCAATTAATCTCATATGTGTATAGTTATCTGTGTATAGTTTTTCTATATAAAGAAATAATTCTAAATTTTGTAGATTGAATCATTATTTCAAGATAAATAGGTTGCTTTTATTGATAAACATAATATAAATATTCCTTCTCGACATTTAAAAACATCTCAAATCGTAGGTAGAGATACTGTAGCTCATAGAAATAATTCTTTTTTTTACAGAATTTTTCTTACTAGAGTAGTTATTGCGATTCAGAAAATTTGACATACTTAGAATTTTTGCTTTGTGAGTTAAGCTTTATTTAATGATATTAACATTAATTATTTTGATTAAAGTAATTTTATAATTACTTATTTTGTTACTAGTCATTTTTTTTCAGGCTTTGAATTTTTTTTTTAAATCGTGGAATTTGGCAATAACTGGTTTATTGTACTTTGACTCGAACTCGATGCAAGCATTTTTTAAACATTTTTATATTTGTATTCATTTAAATTATAATGAATTCAGAACTTTTATCCATTATATTACATATGATTTCCAGTAATATAAACAGAAGGTGGGGAGAGTTTTCATGCTGCCACAAAGCTGATTAGACCCCACTTTTTTAAACAACCATCTGCAATGCTCATAAAATTGTTTATTTTTTTATCTGCTTGTATAATTGAACTTATTACATCTTACATAAATTAAGCAAGAATATTCTTAAAAAGAATTATATATTATATAAACTTAAGGGTGAACACAAAAATTTTATTAAATTATAAATCATGTTCATTCTAGATTTTTCCCTAGTGAAGAAGATAAACAGAAAAATTTTTGAACAAATTCTCCATTATTCTTTTTTTATGCTAGGAATTTAAACTTATTTCACTCTAGTGTCATTTCAAGATTGACGGAACTCGTAATTTTCAACCATGTTACATAGACAAGTACAACTCTTGATATGGCATCACACTGTTATGCTTTCCATATTACGAAATGGATTGATTTTTAGGCATGTTTGTCATTTGCATGCTATAAGCTCCATTGTTCCCAATTACAGGGCATTATTGAACGAAGGACATAAATACTTATTAGATTTAAATAAGGCTCCAAGAAAATTTCATGACTTTAACTATTGAGTTATTTCGTCTACTTAGTAATATTAACAAACTATTTATAAAAGTGTTTCTAACTCTACCTTCAGGTTTTTTCTTTCATTAACTCTTTAGTGGGCAGTGGCTAATAGGTTTAGCCACATATTAAAAAAATTTTCTCCAAGCGGGTGATGGATATTTAGTCTATCCACATGCGTTAATTGAAGCTAAAACGCATAAAAATCAATACAGATGGCAGAACGATACCTATTTTTGCATTTCTTGTCCTCTGATGGGTAGTTAGAAACATTTTTTCAGCGTAAATCTACAAATTGTATTTTGATTACTATAAATAAAATTTCTGATCTTTGAAATATTTTGAAATGTCTTAAGTAAACTTTTTCTCTCATCTCAACGAATTAAGGTATCCGACTACTTGCGACAACTTTTTTTTTCAAAAAATGGAGATATGGGGGTTTTTTGGGGTGGGGGGAGTTTTATATTTATTTAGTATATTTTAAGGAAAAAATAATTCTAAATTTCATAAAAGAAAAGAAATTTATTGTTATTAAAATGGGAAAAACAAGTAAAAATGTACAAAAATTTACATAAACGGGGCCCGCTCTGTACAAAGAATTTATGAACAAATTCTCAGTTTTTCAATTTTAATGTGTTACTTTGTTATTGCTGTTTGAGGTGACCTTCAGGATAAGAGATATTTTAATTTTTCCTAAAATTAGAGCACTTTATCTTAGTCGTTATACGAAATTGCTTAAAAAAACATTGACTATATTCACATAAAGGACAGCAAATTTTGAAATAAAACAGTGATTGATAAATCTGAAGATCAATACAATTTTACTGTTATGCATAACATAAGCAAAAAATTTCAGCCAATTATTTTTAAAACATTTTGAGCAATCTCTGTCCCCGTTTGATTTTTTCGAAAAAAACACATTTCGAGTAAAACGCATTTTAAAGTTTGACACCTTGTGTAAAATTATGGCATCTGTTTTTACTAAAATGCTTGTAGTTTTTGTTCTAGTGGAGAGAAAATAAAAAAAACTTGGCATTGTTATTAAGCTACTAAGATGGCCTATAAAATAAATTCATTAAAAATTTGTCAATTTTTGAAAAAAAATCAGGATTTTAGGGTAGTATTTTAGGTAGGTATTTTAGGGTAGGGTGACCTTAAGCAAATTAGCAATTAAAAAAAATATTTTACATAGATTTTTGGAAAGCTTCTATATGTGGATAGAGGTTTTATCCAATGCCCACATAGAACAGAAAAATTACCTAGAAATGTTTGCTTTAATCCACTCGAGAGGGAACATTTAAAATCATGTGAGAATATTGGGGGTCGGAAATATAAACAATTTTTTTTACAAAATGTGGTACAAGTTTCTCGGGCTCGAAAATCTTTCATTACAGCTTTTTTGCTCGGAGAAAACGTTTGCATATTATAAAGCTCCACAGTAAATAGCTCATCAAATTTGTGAAACAAATAATTTAAATTCTCAAAAATATTACTTAATTTCTAACTTTTTATTCTAAAATTAAATGAAACATAAAATGTGGATATATACTAATTTCAATGTATATATATTCTATAAGTATTCTACATATATTCTTAGTAAGTATTCTATGTTGTGTACAATTATTCTATTGTTATTTAGTTACACTTATACTTTGTATTTAATTGTTATTGAAATAGCTATTGCATAAATGTCAATTTTTCATGAAAAAAATTATTGTAATATGATTTATTATTTCTGGTATTTATGATTTATTATTTTAAGTTAAATGTCCTAATTTCACAGTGGCTATAACGTCTAGCCACTCCCAGGAAAAAAAACCCTTGATCAGATTTTTTTTCAGATTAAGTAATGTTTATAGAGAATGAGAACATTACATTTATCAAGTACTTTATCGCAGAAAAGTGTATTTCAGCTTTGTGCCAGTTAAAGGGTTAAAAAGGCTCCTGTATGGTGACTCCAATATTAAATAGCTTTACATATTTGAAAAAGATGTTTCTAAACTACATTTTAAGGAAGTCTAATATTTTATTTAAAAGCATTTACTGAGTTATTATTCTTGAATATTTCTTTCAAAAATATATCTTACACTTCCACGTTGTTTATTAAACTGTTAAAACATTATTATACTATGTTTGGAAATTCTTAAGGCAATCTTCAGGAGAAGAGGAAATATTTTTTTTTTTACTTTTTTTTATCCATAACACTAATAGTGAAACTCAGACTGGTGATATTTTTAAAATTGAAATACCGTATTTACTCAAACCTAAGCCACACTATTTTTCAGACTTAATACTACAGAAAATAGGGTGCGGCTTAAAATCGAAGGTAAAACGATGGATAGGAGGAATTCAGTTTCAACCCTTTTCAAAAGTAAAAATGTTTCCATACATTCTGGCCGCCTGTATTGATGACATATCCCATTCCGTAGTTTATCGCCAACAATTCAGTAAATCCTAAACATATTTGTCTGCTAGTATTTAAGCATTTCCTTTGTATACGCTTTCTTTGATCATCTAAGCATCAAAGATATCGGTAATAGCATCTAGACGAGTTAACTATGACGCGTTTGAAACTGGAAGCAATTTTATATGCAGAATAAAACGCAAACAGAGTAGCGGCCACTGAAAATCTGATACGGATGAAACAAATATACTTTGTTGACGTAAGCAAAATGCCATATTTTTTGCTTATAAATGTTCAATAGTCAAAATTCTTTTATATTCTTCAATAATACATTCTTTTAAAAAATGTTGCATAACAAATGCTTTGGATGGCATGGAAGACGATACCGTGTTGGAAAATGGTGACGCTGGCACCAATTTCAAAGTCAACCGTGACAATGGGAGTGGCGAATCATTTTCGAAGCATGATACTGACGGTTAGAGTAATTGTTGGATCATTTATGTATTTTAAAGTTTTTCATACTGACCAAATAAAATAACTATTAACTTCTAGTTATTTCTAATTAAAATTATTTTAATTTCTTAAGTATCGGATATTGATGAACTTTTTTGCGCACTTTCTAATTTTTTTCTCTCAAATCAGTAGATAATTGAGGGTGCGACTTAGAATTGATGACAACATTTTTTCAAAAAAACATTTTAAAAATTTGGGGTGTGGCTTAGAATCGAAGGGGCTTAGATTCGAGTAAATACGGTATATACTGGGGGCTTTATCATCCGCTGTGCCTTTGAATATGGGAATTATCTTGTATGTTGATGATTTTATTCTAATTCATCATAAATTTCATGATTTTATTCTAATTCATCATACATTTCATGATTTTATTTTAATTCATCATGCATTTAATGATTTTATTCTAATTCATCATGTTGATTTTATTCTAATCCATCATGTTGTTTTTATTCTAATTCATCATGTAATTAATGATTTTATTCTAATTCATCATGTATTTAATGATTTTATTCTAATTCATCATACATTTAATGATTTTATTCTAATTCATGTTGATGTTATTCTAATTCATCATGTATTTAATGATTTTATTTTAATTCATCATGTATTTAAGTATTTTATTCTAATTCATCATGTATATATTTAATGATTTTATTCTAATTCATCATGTATTTATTGATGTCATTCTATTAAATTCTAATATTTACTTTTCTTCTTTGATTAGTAAAATTTATATGTACATGACCTTGCTCTTGTTGCCATTACCCAAGTCCTTTTTATTATAGAAACTAATTTAATATATGTAAGAGCTAAATATGTTGCTAAATGTAGGTGTGTGTTTTTAACTAATTGCATAATTATTTATGTGGTATATACATCTGAATGTCCTTCATAAGACGTTCATGTCACAAGACATTAAAATACACTTAGTAAGCAAAAATAAATCAACAAATATTGAAACTAAATAAAATGTATCGTTAATGAATATATATATATATATATATATATATATATATATATATATATCAATGATAAAAATATCCTAAGCTATTTACCGGGAACAGAAAAATAATCCCAAAACTTAAAATAAATAAATTTATCAAGTGTTAAATATGTATATTTATAAAAGTGAACATAGTACTTATTCGTTAAGGCAATGAGTTATTTTTTTCCCTCTGACTTAAAGCTCTTGCATTTACAGATTTAAAAAAGGAATGGGAAACACAAGTGAAATACATGTAATAAACTGAACAATTTCAGGAATTCAATCAAAACTCTCTTGAACAGCTACCAAAATCTATGGAAACCAAAGGAATATCAATTGATTTTATTTTCCATGTGACAGTGAAGCTTTAAAAACTAAAAAAAAAATCGAAATACAGTATGTCACAAATGATAAAAAATGTTTCGTTATCCGTACCTTTCAAAATAAGTTTCCCTTCCCAAGAGTGTAGATCTTTCTCCTAGCATTCAAAATACATTCTTTTCTTTTGGAATATGTGCCCGTAACTGATAGCCTGAGTTCTTCAGCAAAACAACAAAAGAGAGGGGAAGCAGAAGCCTCCTTCTTTCTTCAGTACGTCTAACGCTACTTTGGATGCGTTAGAATTCGGATGTTTTCTTCGGGGCTTGCGGAGGGCTGTATCTCAGCAACAAAATGGAAGATTTAATACGGATGCCCCGGCTAAGCGCTATTTCATCTCTCTACTGCTTTGTTGTAGATTGAGGACTTCGCTGATAGAAAACAGTGGAAAGAAAAGGGGTTGTTTGTTTACTGAGTTTAGTAAATGATAGGTATGTTAAGGTTGAATTTTTTAAAATGCTTCAGTGAAAGAGGATTATAGATTTTTATTTCTTTATGAAATGTTCAGCAGCGATTTCATTCAAGTTTCCGCTGCTATTTGCATTTCATCTGTCTTGAATACAAATGATGCATATACAAACAAATCTTGCAAAAATAAACCAATGAGATCCATACAGAATTGTGTCTTTTAAAGATTAAAAATAAAATAAGAATTATAAATGTTTTATTTACCCCCGCGTGAATAAAAAAATAATCAAAATCGAAATAAAAAGTACTATCACATATTTAAATCAGGCTCATTGCTTTAAATCAGGTGTCAAATACAAAAACAATAAGGATTTGACAGTTATTTATCTATTTTTAAAGTGTGTATGTACATATGTGTGTTTTCCTGTCTTCTGATGCTATGTTAGTAGACTTAATCAAATAAAAAATTCCTTTCATGCCTATAATATATCTGAGAGCTCTGATTTAGTTTTAAATTACTTATATAACGTACACATTATTATTTTTCTCTGAAATTACGATTTTTTACTGACGTGTACTTCCTTCAAATATAATATGTAATGTGTGGCATACAATTTAGTAGCTATAAGTGCAATTTGAATTAAGATTGAATGATTTTCTTGAGAGTAATTTTAAGTATCCCTTTTTGAGTGAGAAGTAATGATGGTAAATAATATATACATTAAAGATAAGTAACAAGTAACTATTAATATTTACATTAAAAAAATAATTGTTTAAACATTGAATTTTTTTTATATTAATAAACAGTTAAATTATTCATTTTAGTGCTTAATAGCTACAGAATAAGGATAGCATATTTTATGAACATATGTGTTCATGGGATGTGTTATTTAGAAATCTGACTAAGTAAAAAGCGTGTATTCATTATATATTCAAATAGTTTTAATAATACACGTAAACTTAATATTTATTAACATTTATTGCAATAAATAAGAGTGTGATTCCGTTTTCTTCTACCTATAAATTATATGGAGAATTTAAAATTTATAAATTGACTAAAAATATGTATTTCTTGCATTAAAGATCGACAATAAACTTCCTATATTCATATTTAATGGGGCTCGTGAGCTGCAGTTCATGAAAAAAAAATATATGTAATTGTTTTAATCGATGGAAGGATCTTAGGGAGTGAACTGATACAGAGAGCAATTCCAGAAAATTGGTGCTTCTTATTTGGGACTAATCTGATGGAAATTCATGTGCGTCTTCTAACAAACTGAGTGTCATAGAATTTAAGACCAGTGAAACACACAAGGACGGAGGCGTCCCCAGGTTCAGTTCCCTCTCCGAAGCCCTTGATTTGTTTTGAATTGATTATAATCCTATGTATATAGTACGTAAAATTTAATTATTTGTTATTAATAATTAATTTTATCAATGATAACCATTTATTCAATAATTAATTTTTTACTGCATTTTGTTCCAAAAAAACGACAAAATCAAAAGAATGTGTTGGGCGGTGAATTGGAGTATGATACGAGTGAGTGAGTGAGGGAATATTAACTTCGCACTGTTCAGCAACACGAGGGCTTTTCGCGACGGACCACGTTATTTTGAACCAAGGTCAAATGACGTGGACGACAACGAGTATGATACGGGAATGGTGGAATTTCGACCCTGGACCTCCTCCAACCCTTAAAAAGTTTCTGTGTGTACCACTGCTTAAGATTCATGTGTTTGTTGGCCAAAACACTGCAACAAATTCAGAATATGAGATTTCAACTTTTGTAAAAGTATTTTTGATGTATATTTTTTTAACAATAATATTCAATTTAACTTCAGTAGCTGATATGCGTTGTATGTTACTTATTGGCACTATGCACAGATTAAACCACAGAAAGAAAGGTAAATAAAATCTTGTCGTGCATGATCAATATTTTCATGTGCCAACGTAATTCATATTTATTAAATGTCTTCTTCTTGACACAATTATCAATATATAGATCATCATTTATTTTATATTAATAATTAATCACCCCACCGTTTTAATAAAATTCAGTTTTATCATACTTTAACTGTTTGATCACAAAATAAGACTTCTTATCAATTAAATTCATATGTGACCTTAGTTTATTTGAATTTAGATTTTTGAATAATTAGTATAACTATGAAACAACAAATCTTACTAAAACATGCAAGAAAAACTAATATTTCAAGATTTTTAACCTATCCCTTATTTTTCCAATTGCCTGTCTTTCCTGACGCGATCTATGCCACTCAAATTTCTATTATGTTTTAGAGAAACACAAGGAAAGGGAAATATTTTGATTCTCTAAAGTAAAAATATAGAAGCTGGAAATAACATGGTACGCATTTTCGGTAAATTGTTGACATAGGATATCAATTTTAGTTTCATTTTTTCGTACAATACGCTGCTATAGATTTGAGCTTTGTCAATGTGGCTTAAGGAAAGTAAAATAAAAGATGAAACTTTTAGCAAATCCTGTTCTAGGGAAAAATTGTGTTGATATATTCAATGACACGTACCCTGGGATTAAATTTCGAAAGTATCATGAAACAATTTTAAGTTTTTTGGAATCAAAATAATATGGATTCAATATTTTCTTATCAATACATAAAGTAAAAGCAATATTTTATTTCACTAGGCAATTTATTAATATATCTGGGGGAGTTAATATATAACTTAAAAGTAAATAAAGTCTTAAGATTTAATAAAACCTTTTTTTTAAAATACATTCAATGCATGCGACAATTATTGCAAGATCCCCCCCCCCAAAAAAAATGTTTTATCCTCCCGACATAAGCAAGTTTTTAAATCTAAATTGTATATAAAGCTATATTTAGATAACAGTTTTAACACAGCATGAGTCTGAGAATTGCACTGTAAATCTCTAAGTTAAATATCATTTAGGAAAATGAAATGTTTCTATTAACGTCGATATTTCTTCTAGATTCAAATCACATTATAGATTTAAAACCGAAAACTTACATAACTTACAAACATAAGCTTGCTCAAAGTTTAACTTTTTTATTATTATAAAAGCAAAATCTCATACAAACACTCTCAACAAATGTACTTTAATATAAATTAGATTACATATAGAGAGATAATATATATTATTACTTACCTCTATCCAAACATCAATGATAGAAAATAGTGTAATAATTATTGAGTTTAGCAATACATATATATTTATATATATATAATATATCTATAGATACAGAGTTTTTTTTTCAGGTATAGAAGTTTAAGTTGGCATTACTTTCCAAGATGGCGACCGATTTAACAGCTGTCAAGTGATTTATTCTCAGTTTGGTATGGCAATTCATCATGAATAGACTCACGCCTGAACAACGCTTTCAAATTGTGCAATTTTATTTCGAAAATAATGGTCGATTTTCATAAGCAAAATTTGTTTAGCGATGAAGCGCACTTCTGGTTGAATGGCTACGTCCACAAACAAAACTGCCGCATTTGGAGTGAAGCTAATCCACAAGTGTATGTCGAAACACCGTTACATCCAGAAAAACTGACTGTTTGGTGTGCTTTATGGGCTGGTGGAATCCTTCTTCAAAAACGATGAAGACCACAACGTTACAGTCAATGGTGATCGGTATAGAGCCATGATTACTAACTTTTTCATTCCTGAATTGAACAATCATGATGTCCAGGAGCTGTGGTTCCAACAAGATGGCGCAACATGTCACACAGCTCGTACCATAATCAATTTATTGAAAGACACGTTTGGTGACCGCCTAATTTCACGTTTTGGACCTGTGAATTGGCCTCCAAGATCTTGTGATTTAACACCGCTAGACTATTTCCTGTTGGGCTATGTAAAGTCATTGGTCTATGCGGATAAGCCACAAACGCTTGACCATTTGGAAGACAACATTTGCCGTGTTATTGCCGATATACGGCCACAAATCTTGGAAAAAGTCATTGAAAATTGGACGTCCAGATTGGACTACATCCAAGCCAGCCGTGGCAGTCCTATGCCAGAAATCATATTTAAAATGTAATGCCACAAGATTATCTTTCGAATAAAAAAAATCATGTCAATCGAATAATAGATCGTTGTTTTATTGCAATTTAAAGTTCTATACCTCTCAAAAAAACACCCTTTATATATGCATGCATACATACACACCCACCCACCCACACACACACACACACACACACATATATATATATATATATATATATATATATATATATATATATATATATATATATATATTACTTTTAGCAATATGTATATTTTGAATTCCTACTGTGTAGTAAAAAACATTATGTGAGAAATTTTTAATAAATTCAAAAATATATATATTGCTGTCAATTCTTTACTGAGAAAGGCACTTGACATGAAAGAAAATTTTTACGGTCATGAAAATTTTGCTTAAAAAAAGAGATAATTAGGAAGATAGTGTAGAGATAATTGGCTAGGAGAACGGATGGATAACTATAAACTTTAAGATTTCATTTATTTAAATTATTGTTAGAAGTTGATTAATTACTGAAATCCAATTATTTAATAACTGTATTCAGCATTCTTTCTTTATAACTTTGTTCATAAAGAGTGAAATCTTTTATCAGTAAAGAGCGATGTTTGTGAAATAAGTTTAATATTTTATATTTTATTGTTTCGTTAAATAACTGAAACCAAAATATCATAAGTTAGCCTTGATTAAGCAGTCAACTATAATTTTATGATAAAATAGTTATTGTTTAATAACTAATTAATCTCGATTTATTTTATCGAATCAAAACTTTTCATCAAAGCAGGTTAAAGAAACAAACCCTGAAACGCTAATTCTGTGAGAAAAATCAAAATAATAAAATAGTATTTTGTCCAGGCTCTGTTATAATAAATTATTTATTGCTAACAGAATTAATAAAAAGAAATAAATTAGAATTTTAAGTAAATCAATAAATGTGAGACACAAAATTGTTACTTTAATATTTTTTTGTGTTACAATAATCCCAACCAATTAACAAGAGCAGATTTTATGTCGAATAACAAAATATTCATTTTATTAATCTACGTAAAATCATTAATCCTTTTGATTTCAAGAAAATCAAATATCATTCATAGAAAATATTTTCCCAATTACGAATCACATTACTTTCCTTGAGCATTTACAGTTCTCGTTTAAATAAAATACTAAAATATCATACGTCCCACAATCTCAATTTCTGAGTAAATATTAATTTCAAGTATGCAGAATAGAATAGTGTTTGATTTTTTTGATCTACTTTCATGGAGTCAAATTTATAAATATTTAAATAAAAGAGGAGATTAAAAAATCAGTAATGTATGTACAGGTAAATTTTTTTACTTTAAATCTTCCATAAATCTATTAATGACGAAAATGTTAAGAAGGATACTCAGAAACTTGATATCAAGGATTTTGCGTTCGAACTAATGAACATCAAAAACTGACAAATTAATTAAAATCCCTGTTTCTTTCAAATTATGAGTAAATTATGCCTATTAATTAAGCTCATAATAAATTTATGTTAAACATTAGTGTGGCTAATGTCGAAAATTCATCAAAAATAGTTTGAGGTTAAAAAATGCTAAAAGCTCAAGAGCATTATATTTCATTATTTATTTAAAAACATTTATTGAAGATAAGGCAATTATGAGTAAAATTACGTGTTGAAAAATCAACAAATAATGAGAAATAGAGAAACACAGCTGAGGAATATAATATAATACTTTAAAAAAGTATGTCAATTAAGTATGATACATGATACTGCAACAAAAAACAAAATACTCAAGATTGCCATAATATGTGCTGCCCTTTTGAACAGTGCATTCCAAAGCACTAAAGTAAATAAATTTCAATTAAAATTCACATGTCGGCTCTAGTAGCTTAGAGGAAGCGTGCATGCTTCGTAAGTCCAAGTTTCGACCCTGGCAGGATTGAATGAGAAAATCGTAGACACGAATAGCATATGATTATGTGGCATGTAAAAGATCCCTTAAGTATCAATTTGGTTCTGGTACTCTCGGCAAAATTAAATCATGTCAGTATTTAGCATCCGACGAGAGCTTGAATTAAAAAATTAATACAAGTGTCCAAATTTTGTAACTATGGTGCCTCACACGTTTGGGGAGTTGACGTATCTGCGAAGGCTAAGTAGCTAAAAATGCAGATACATTGGCAAAAAAAATCACATTGCTAAAATATTACAAAACCTTTCTGCAATAAATGGTGCATATTATTTTATTTCCAATATTTGCTTATTTAAATGTATTCATATACATATAAATGCAATTTTCAATGTAATTTATATTTCACATCATTTTTTATTTCCCGTAAAAATTCAAATTTTTTTTCATTTATTCAATTTAACACAAAATGATTGTGTTTTATGCATGAAAATATGTCTTTCATGCATAAAACACAAATAATCTATGCATATAAATAAAAATGAAGTGTCTGTTTGCAATTTGAAATTAACAGCTTTTTACTAAATGCATTTAAACGTCTATACGGTACTTATATGAAAAAATCAATTTTTTAAATTTTTGTCTGTCTCTCTTGTCTTTCTGTATGTCTGTTTTTTCCAGCTAATCTCTGAAAGGGGTGGACCAATTTTGACAAGGCAGATAGCTAATGCTATAAGGAATAACTTAGGCTTCTTTTATTATAGAAAAAAAAAATTAGGGTTCCGCGAAAATAAAATTAAAACCAATGAAATAGTGAACAATATCCGTTTCTAATAGGGATTGTTTTTTTTCAATAGGGATTATTTTTATTCGATAGGAATTGTTTTATTTTGCGAGCCTTCTGTCTCAACGTTTCTAGCAGTTATATCAAACTTTTTTGTTTGATAAGGTTACTGAGACTCGCGAAATTTCCCGTTCATGTCCGACCCTAATGATTTTAACAGTCTTCACTTACCCCTTGCTTGCGGCTTCGTTTCACCCTACCCAGTCCTCACGCCATCGGCAGTGTCAAAGGTCACGAGTCCTTCCCCCCCTCTGCTTGCAGATTCATCTCATCCTACTGTTACTAAGACCTGTTTTGAACTGTAGCATTGAACGTTTATCATCATTCCAATGATTTCGTTCTCTCTCAAAAACACTGAGCAACATCAATTTTTCTATAACTTAAGACAACATTTAAACTTAAATCAGGAAGTTTTGGTGTTTTACGTCATTTGACTTCTCACAATGCTTCGAAATTAAATAGAGGTAAGCCAATTCCATACCTCTACTGATTATTTCATTGTCAAACACTGCACAAAGCAGTCATAATGTTTGCCTTGCAAAAGTGATTGTACAAGTGTGAGTGTGCGGTGGGGGTGGCGATCGCAAAGCCAGCAGGTTGTTTTATTTAGTTAAGTACGTAGGTAGTTGTTCCTAAAATAAATATTTTTAATTACGTTTTAGGTGAAAAAGTGCACTTACACCCTTAAATTAAGTAAACTTATTCAAAAATGTGCATAACTTCATTTTTATCCTGCATAATATATACACAATATAATAATATTTAATAGAATAATATTTATATTGCGTAATATTTATATTGAAATCAAAGAATAACAGTTTTTCGAGTCACAAAGTATTTTTATTTTTCTACCGTTCCGTTCTTAATTCAAACTGTTTCGTTACATTTTCACTGTTTTCTAATAATTAGAGATCAATGTTAAACGTCGTTAGGTTTTCTTTAATGAAAATAGTTCATTTTTTTATTTACTTTGAAAACAACCAATTCTTATAGGTTTTTTTATTCAGTTAAGTACGTAGGTATTTATTTCTAAAATAAATATTTTTAATTACGTTTTAGGTGAAAAAGTGCACTCTTAAAACCTTTAGCTTTACCTAAAAGAAAATCAGATATTTTTAATATATACAAATAAATTGAATTGAAGTGTGTTTGTAGTTTCAAATTAACAGCTTTTTACTGAAGGTATTTAAAAGTATATATGGTACTTATTTTAAAAAAATCAAGATTTTAAATTTTTATCTGTTTGGTCCGGCTAATTTCTGAAACAGCTAGACCAAATTTGAAGGAACTTTCACTGGCAGATAGCTGTTGTTACAAGGAGTAACTTAGGCTACTTTTATTTTAGAAAAAGAAAATAGGTTTCCGCGAGAACAAAATTAAAACCAATAAAATAATGAACTACTCCGATTCAAAAATAGGGATTATTTATTATTATTTTGTTAATACTCAAAGACATTTAAAAAGCATTCCTTCATGAAAAAATGCGATGACTCATTTTTAACGAAAAAGAATAATTTATTCTTACTGACTCACTTTTAATTTTGTAAGAACAAACTATTTTTTTTCGTTGCTATCGTAACCAGAGTTGATACAACCATAAGAACAGAAAAAAGCTAATTCTAAAAAAGCTATGAGCAATGTAAGGATTAATTAAAAATAAAAACCATATATTAGTTGTTATTTAAAAGATTTATGTCATTTCAAGCCAAAACCAGTTTATGTGAGAGTAAATTTATCGTTTGAGACTTGCCGGCTAGTATTTTGTAAGTTTTACGTCTTTTTTTTTTTGTCTTCATGGAGAAAAGAGTACTTTTTTTAAAAAATTAAAAATAGCTACATGGCCCGGTGATTAACGGGCTTTCTCTACTTTTATAAATTTTCTCTTTCCTTCACAAAATCAGCACTTCTAATGCTCTTTTTCAAAAAATGACTCCCCCCTCCACCGCTTAGATCGGCGTTGCTCGGGCTTTCTCTTTTCCTCATGACACCAGCATTTCTGCGTGTGTGTTGGTACGCGCACAATAAGGGTGATTTCTAAAATTATGTCAAAAAATTTTCCTTTTCGAAATTTGCTCCATTCCACTTATTTTTGATTTAAGACAGGTTTCTTTCTCCTCTCTATAGCCCGAAAACATTTTTTTTTAGTGTAAAATTAATTATTCTTCTATCTTCCCCTCCTTCTCACAGATAAGATATAGCTTCAAATTTTGATGTATGACTTATAAAAAACAATATTGCGTTAGAATTAAAAAAATATTAATGCGAAGCAATAAAAAGAAAACGATTCTGATGCTAAGAGTAAAACAAAAAACTTTCATCATTTTTAATAATAGTTAGTTTCTAAGAATCTAAAATAATAAAATAGATTTCAGATTTTCATGAATCAATCAATCGCTTTTTTGAAAATGAAATTAGGCTTAACCGTGCTTGTGGGCCTGGAGAAATGTTTATTTCTCATATTGCGGGTCCAGAAGGGGTTAAGTAATAATTAGAAATCAATGTTAAACTCCGTTAGGTTTTCTTTCATGAAAATAGTTCTGTTCTTATTTAGCAAACATGGTTTTTTCATTCAGCTGAGATATGCAAAAAGCGTTTTTTGTTTGTTTAATTTACAATTCCCGTAAAATTAACTCATTAAAAACTCCTTTATTCTTCCGTCTGTATTGTTTAATTTTTCAAAACACCCGTGTGAAGAACGGGTATACCAGCTAGTAAATACATATTAAAACACAATCACAAACTGTATTTTTAAAACATCTTTTACTATGGATGATAAAGTAATTTAATTTCTTTTTCCTTTCAAATCAACCTTTTTTTAATAGGCCCTTGAAAACGTTCAAGTTAAGCACAACTATAAAACTATTCATTTAACTCAATCCTTTATAGTTATTCGAACTGTATTATTTAGTAACACATGTGAAAATCTGAGTGGCGCCCTTGATCGGACGGTTTTTATACGTTTTTATATTTTGATCATTGTTTTAGAACTTCATGTACCTCAATATTTTACCCATACCTAAATTAATCTTGTTCTTCCATGTTTATTATTGTTATCCGTTTATATTGTTATCCTTTTATATTAATTTATATATTTTATTTACATTCGAGGATTTAGTGCGTTAGCATGCATTCATAAGTAATGTAAATATTGTAACAACTTCTCATTAAACAAGAAAATATTAAGGTATCCGATTACGTTCGGAACCGTGATTTTAAAAAAGCGCATAAATGGATAATTTTTACGATATTTAGGGCCACTTAGATTATAATATATACATAAAATTGTTTTAAGGACATTTTGACAAAAAAAAAATATTTAAATACAATGCTGTGGCAAAAAATTAACTTAGAATAATATTTTTTCCAAATGTTCTCCTTTTGTGAAAAATCGCTCTATTGTAATAATATTTTGCCTGTATGTAGCTCAGACATCTCTAGAGAGGCTCAACAAGAATTTTTAAAATATATAACTTAGAAATGGGTTTGTTCATCTTTTACGACTATAGAGGCGAGCAATTTTAAGAAAAAAACGCCAATAATTATTTCAATTGGTGGTAACTCTGAAAATAAAGTGAATTTTTCAAAAATTCTAGTTGAGCCTCTGTAGACAGGTCTGAGCTATGCACAGGCAAAATATTATTATAAGAGAAACATTTTTCACAAAAGGAGAACATTTGGAAAAAAAGATTATTCTAAGTTAATTTTTTGCCAAAATATTATATGTAAATAAATTTTTTTTTTGTCAAAATGTCCTTAAAACAATTTTATGCATAGATTCTAATATGAGTGACACTAAATATAATAAAAATTTTCCATTTGAGTGCTTTTTTAAAATAACCGTTCCAAAAGTACTCGGATAACTTAACATATATTCTCATTTATCTTATTTAATAAAAATAAAGAACACTCAAACTTATCTAGAAAGTTTTATATTTAATTTAGATATAAAATTACTGTTGTTATTTTGTAATGTATCGCAAGCGGTCGTAGACCGATACCGATAGATAACGACTTACAGACACCTTGAGATCGGCATTCAGATGTCGTGTCCTTCCTCCTAAGCACCATAACGACCGCTACCACAACTGTAATGACCACCACCACGACAATGGCACACACAATAGGCACGAAAACAGCTGGATCTTTAAGAATGGAGAAGGCACCTGAGGCAGTGGAAGATGTCGAGGCCAAAGGTGGAACTGTAGCTGAAAAAGAATAGTCATAAGTCAAAAGATTCTTTTCAGAAATATTTGCAAATTTTATTTGATATGATACTTTTTTACCCGATTTTTGATATTTTGTCATTTGTATTAGCTACTTTATATATATATATATATATATATATATATATATATATATATATATATATATCAGTGGCGCAGACCAGGGGGGTGGTTCTGGGGGTCTGGAACCCCCAAAGCCCTTGAATCTTTTTCCAATTGATTATAATTCTAAGCATATAGTACGTAAAATTTAATTAAGTATTTGTTATTAATGATTAATTTTATTAATTAATGCTAATTATTTATTCAATAATTAGTTTTTTACTGTGTTTTGTTCCCGAAAATTGACAAAATCAAAAGGAGCATGATACAAGAATACTGAACTTTCGACCTCCCCCCCCCTTGAAAAATTCCTGTCTGCGCTACTGATATATGTATATATATATATATATATATATATATATATATATATATATATATATATATATATAATCCAATATAAAAGAATTTTTTCAATATATAATCATATACATATACATACACATATATATAAATTTATACATATATATACATAAACACAAATACATAAACAAAAATATAAAAAATAGACATATAGTTATATACCTAAGATAACTAAAAGTAGGAAGGAGGCACATAGAATAAAGACAAATTACTGGCCTTAGGAACCAGGATTGCAGGTTTAAACAAGTTTTGCGGCGCCAACCTTCACCTGTAATTTGTCATACTATGTACCAAGAGGAAAGGAAAGAGTTATATAAGTAGTGTTACGACCCGCATTTGGAGAGGGCGCTAGTAGTCCTCCTTGTTTACATTTCGTCAGTATGCTTGTAATAGAGCCACGGAGCGGACGTACCTACCGTCCTCAATAAACAAACATTTTTAAAGTATACAGTCCACGCCTTCTGCTTGAGCAGTCAAGTTATACATAACTCAAAGTCTGCTCATATAATCCGTTATAGCATTTCTAGAATAACCACACCATTTGTGGTTAAAATCAGAGCTATCGACCTCACTCAGTTTTGTGGTCGGTGTCGAGCCCGAGTCAAAAATCAAAATGGCTCCAAAAGAATTATCAGAACTCACCGTGTTTAACAGAAGGAAAGCACATCTGCTCGGTCAGATCACATGCATTAGAAACTTTTTGGAAAATGTGGATTCACCATTGAATCAAGTTGAAATAAGAACTAAACTCGTATCGCTTTCTGAAGTGAAAGCAAAAATAGACAAACTTCGGACCGAAAGCTACAGGGTTCTTTCGGATGAAGAGCTCATGGATTTCGAGGCCAGTTTGGACACGATAGAAGTGGACGCAGATAATTTAGAGGTGAGTCTCAATACCTTACTTGAATCTTCTAATGTGGATACCTCTGAATTATCTGTGAAAAATGATTTTGCTAATTACAATGTGAAACTGCTTTCCATTAATTTACCGGAATTTTCGGGACAATATATTGATTGGTTGCAATTTAAATCCCAATTTGTATCATTAATTCATGATAACGCTTGTTTATCAGACTCGCAAAAACTATATTATTTGCAATCTGCCCTGAAAGGCCATGCAAAACAATTGCAAACAGTAAACGATTCTTACTCATCTTTATTTGAAGCTTTAGAAGGTAGATAATAAAATAAAAGATTAATTGTAAATAGTCATATTGCTGAACTTTTAAATCCTAACAAAATAAAATTTGAATCTGCTTTTCATCTCAGAAGTTTAATAGATTCAATTCAGAGTCATCTTAGAGCCTTAAAACAACTAGAATTAGAACCTAACGCTTTGTGTGAATCAATGTTAATTTTTGTTATAACTCAACGTCTAGATGATGAATTGCGTAAACAATATGAAATGGAATTACATTCTAATGATTTGCCTAAGTGGGATAATTTTTTAGACTTTTTAATAAAAAGGAGCCAAGCCTTAGAAAACGTACAAAGAAATTCGTTGAAAAACAAGAACGAATATCCTCCAAAATTCAGATCATTTGTCGTGAAAAGCGATGAAAAAACCCGTCCGTTATGTCCTTTAGAGACACACCCAATTTTTAAGTGTAAAATGTTTCACGAGATGTCTGTTCAAGAAAGAAGCAACAAAGTGAGATCCTTAAACCTATGCTTTAATTGTCTAGGCCATCACCTTATTAAGAACTTTTTGAAACTTAACAGGAAATGTAGGGTTTGTAATGCGAACCACAATTCTCTTCTTTGCAAAACAAGTGTGCCCCGACCGATATCAGAACCACACCAAAACAGAAACCTCCCCTCTCCACAGAGTTCATCAGGGGTCATTTATGACCCGAGTCCAGCCACCGTAATAAATCCTCAAACCGCGACGTGTCTTTACAATGAGATTGGGGAGAAATCCATTTTACTTTCGACCACGAAGGTCAAAGTTCAGAGTGCGACAGGGGCTTGGCCATCCTCGCGATCCTCGATTCAGGGAGCCAGAAATGCCTTTGTAGCTTGGAAGCGTCAAATTTCCTCGGGTTGGAAAAATACTCTATGAATTCAACTATTGTAGGCTTGAATGGAGCTTGCATTTCAGTGAGGAAAAGAATTTCCGCTTAAATTTCGAACGGAAGTTCATTTAAAAGAAAACTTAACTTTCTCATAGTCCCTAAAATTACTGGATGCGTTCCTACACAGCCATTGGATTTAACAAAAATAAAATTGCCTCAAAATATAACATATGCAGATGCGGAATTTAATATTCCCAAACCAATTGATATTCTCCTGGGAGGTGAAATATTTTATGAATTATTAAAAAGTAAACAAATAAAATTACATGACAATTCAATAATTTTGCTGGACTCCGTATTTGGTTACATTGTAACAGGTTCCATTCAAAACGAACCATCGAACTATTATTTTTGCAATTTCATCCAAGATCAGGTTGATAGAAATTTAACAAAATTTTGGGATTTAGAAGCAATAGGAATTAAAGCAGAGTCTAGTTGTGACCCAGACGTCCAAGCCATGCAACATTTTAAATCTTCAGTACGTTTCAATAGTGGTCGTTATGAAGTTGGGTTTCCTTGGAAGAGCCATACACAAGAGTTAAATGACAATTTTTCCGTAGCAGAAAAACGTGTAAAATCCTTAACACAGTGTTTCTCAAAGTGTGGGCGCGCCCCCCTGGGGGCGCGATGACCCTACAAGGGGGGCGCGAGCGTATCGAAAATTTAAAGATTTTTTTAAAAAAATAACCGGAAAGAGAAGTAAAACAAAATACTTTCTTCCATAATAAAAAAAATACACACAACAACACTGACATAACTTATGTTTATTATCTGGCTTTTTTCCGTCATCAAATAGCTATCTTTGATCCCAAAACCAAATTAAAGAAAAAAAAACATTTTGTTTTATTTGCTGTATTTCCTCAATGAGAGATTTTTTTATTACGTTTTAACATAAAATATTACTCGTTAAAAGAAAAAACGAAATCCAGACCCTGAGAAAAATTCTAAGAAGATAAACAATTCACCACTGTAATTATTATTGAAATACTGTACATTAGTTGTAGAAAAAGAAAAGGAAGTCATGATTCACTTTTCAGCCAGGCTGCATAGTACGTTTGCTAATCATTTGATTGACCTTCAATCTTATGGTATGGTTTTTATCAATATTAGTTCCCTCCCATCTTTTATTCGTTTGCTTTTCGCTTAGGGAAATTGTAAATAATTGAGTTTTGCGATATTTGGAAAAGAATTGGTTGGTTTAACATTTCTGTAGGATAATTGAAAAGTGTCTGATTTGTGTTCTTTATTATGGTCTTGTACTTTTGAATCATTTTAGTTCAGTTTTATTGGATTTTTTCTCAAATCATCTAAGAATCGAATAGTCCTTGAAAGAAGGTAAGTATACTTTCTATAAATTCAAATATTCACTAGAATTCCGATTTGTATCGTGTACAGTAAAAATAATTCTAAACAAATGATTGGGGTGACTGAGTCCCCCCCGCACTACCATTAATGTTAGTATCGAGTACGTGCCTGCTCCCGGGTTAAAACATTTTGAAGTCTTCTCGCTTTAAATGTTAAAACGTAACACAATCATTCTTCATCGGAATTTTATATTCTTTTTCATAATTTATCATTAATTCTAAATGCTAATTGTGTGAGGTTTAAAATTACAGTTTTTTTAAAAAGTTATTTACAATTATAGCATTTATCTAAAAAAAAAACATTTTACATTTTTGTATACAATGTCGTGCACACAGTTTTACTCTCCTTACAGTTCAGCTATTATATCAAGAATAACGTTTTATTTTTTTAAAAAAATAAACTCGTGCGAAGAGTCGGTGTTTCAGCCAGTATACGTTTGATGTATCAGTACTGAAGAAGGTATTTTATAAATAATTTCTTATTACTGAATTTGGCCGCGGTAGCCGAGTGGTATAGGTATCGGATCGTGGCTTGCCTTGTCACGAGTTCGAGCCCAGTACCACTAAAGACCCACCGTGTAGGGCAGTGATGCACGTTAAATCTGTTGAGAGTTGAAACGTTTTCCCGTTGGTGTGGTGTGGTAGTTAGGAGAGAGGGGTGCCAGCTCAGGTGTCATCCACGTCACTTGACCATGGTTCAAAATTACGTGGTCCATCGTCAAAAGGCCTCGTGCAGCTGAACAGTGCGACGTTAATATTCAATCAATCAATCTTATTACTAAATGAAGAACAAGTTTAATAATTATTAGGGACTTCCACGGGCTTGTCTTGTAGAGGAAAGTTTTTCAAAGGAAGGTTTAATATCAGAAATTGACACTTAAAGAGTTATTTTTCTATATTTAGCTGAGATCTATATTTTGTCTTCAAGGCATCCACTGCAGAAAATCCGGTTTGAAAAAGGTAGGATGTTGAAAATGGT
Source organism: Trichonephila clavipes (assembly GCA_019973935.1). Taxonomy (NCBI): domain Eukaryota; kingdom Metazoa; phylum Arthropoda; class Arachnida; order Araneae; family Nephilidae; genus Trichonephila; species Trichonephila clavipes. Next base: position 65,126 of record BMAU01019643.1, on the reverse strand, counting down.
AATAGTATACGAAGTGCTTTTTGTTTTCAGTACAGATAATTCCTCATCCACCTCTACCCCAAATTCAAAGAGCGATTTATTACAAATTGCCTTTTTTAATTTTTCACTGGATGTAAAATATATGAAGATTTCTTCTTCGGAAGTTGAGAGCCCTTCTGGAGTATCTTGAAATAGATCCCTAATCCACTCGTAACTTGCTATCAAGCTGTCCTCATCCAGAAAATACTTTTTAAAATTCTTTGCCAACATAGCTAAATGATTTTACATGTTTTAAAAACAACTTTCACATGTTCTTCTACAGATTTGTAAGTTTTAACACATATCGAGCTGGGGTTTCCATCATTTACTTCAGTAGGTAAATCCAAAATTTAAGTATTTTTGAGAAGATCCCCTTGATTTAATTTTTCGGAACCATGCTCGTTCGTCTGTGTACTTGTTGATTCTTTATTATGGTCGAATGTTTGCTTACGACTTAAAAATGTATGTATGATATTGTTTTAATCTACTACCGTAAATACTTAATTACCGTGAATTACAATTAACGTGGAAATTAAAAAAATGTACATTCAAGCTAGATTCGGTAGCTATAGGAGTATCGAGTCGACCAAAACTGACTGGAATTGTACGAGGAAAAGCATTTTTACATGTTTTGCGCAGACGTCCGATAGGTTGCCCAGACTCACACAAACGTACCCTATAATGCCAGATGTGATGGATATGATAGAGAGCGACATTGACTAGACTATTTTAATAATGACATTTGTACTTTGAGAAATGAATGCTGAAGGAAATAAATCTTTAATTAAATACATCATTTTGCGATCTGTTCCAATTTAAAAAATTAGAGAAAGAAAAATAACATAATTCTAAGTAATATATATTTTAAGTAATTTTCTTAAAATATATATTACTTAAAAGTTACATATACACAAAATTTAATATACTTATCGTATTAATATGTACGGTTTATAATTAAGATCGTATTGTAACTTTAGCGTCTCTCTCTCAAAGTGCATTTTTATTGCAGTAAATACATTATTGTTTTACAAGGGGGCGAGACAAAAATTATGATTGAAAATTGGGTCGCCAGTATTGAAAGTTTGAGAAACACTGCTTTTAATGTATGAGTGGTGCACAGAGTATTTTATGACTAATTAATTAATACTAAATTAAGAAAAGTTTAATAATTATTAGCTACTTCCATGGGCTATTCTTTTTTTTTTTCTTAAGGAAAATATTTATTATATCTTACAACTTTTATGATTATTCAGGTTTCAAGTTAAAGAGCCAAACGATAAAAAAATAGTCAATACAATTTAAACTTAAAGTTAGAGAATTTATTTGTAATGCATTGGCAACTGAATAAAATTAAATGTTCTTTTACTATTATTTAATAAATTAAAATTATTTTGTTAATTCTAAGCAAATTTTTTGAAAGGAGTTTTAAGATAAGAAATTGACCCTCTGAGTTCATTTTCTATATTTAGCTGATATTTATATTTTGTCTTCTAAGCAACCACCGCATTTTGTAATATGTTCCAATTTAAAAATCAGAGAAAGGAAAATGTCTTAGTAATTATCCTATTACTTAATTTTTTTTTGCTTAAAGGTAACATATACAAAATTTAATACTTATGTCATGAATTTGTACGGTTTATAATAAATATTGTTGCTATATCGTAAAAGTGCATTATTATTGCATTCAGTAAATTATTATGTATAAGGGGGGGCGCGATAAAAATTGTGATTGAAAAGGGGGGCGCCAGTATTGAAAGTTTGAGAAGCACTGCCTTAACAAGAAGATTCATTCGTGATCCAACAATATTCCGAAATTTTGAAAGAATATGAATCTCAAGGAATAATTGAAAGGGTTCTAGAAACTGAAAAACCAACTGATAGAGCAGTATTCTATTTACCTCACCAAGCGGTCTTTCGCCTAGAAAGCCTAACTACAAAAATGCGCATTGTTTTCGATGCAAGTTCCCATGAAGATGGACAACCATCTCTTAATGACTGTATATGGTCAGGTGGGAATTTAAACCCAAACATATTCCACCTGATAATTTCTTTTCGCTTGAACACGATTGCTATCACCGCAGATATAGAACGTGCATTCTTGCAAATCTTATTACGTGACGAGGACAGAGATGCAGTTAGATTTTTGTTCCCAGACATTAGATCAAATCAAACAGATCCCTACAAGTCTCAAGTGTATAGATTTAAGCGTGTGATGTTTGGAGTCAACGTAAGCCCCTTCTTGTTCTCCGCAACAATTAAGCATCACATCGAGAATTACCGTGAGCAATATCCAGCAGCAACTGAAATGCTTGACACTTGTCTCTATGTTGATGACGTAATCAGTGGTGCTGATGACATCTCCCAAGCCTTAAAAGTATCAAAGGATGTTGAAACTATCATGAAGAATGCCAGCATGAAATTAGGCAAATGGAATTCAAATGATCAAACATTGATGAGAACTTGGGAAAATGAAGGCCTTGAGACACATCCTCGTCACCCGGACGACAGTTCTAAAATCCCTTCGTCAAAGGTTTTAGGGATACCATGGGATGTTGTCCACGACTATTTTACAATTGATGTTAAAGGACTTCTGCAATTGAATACGTCAAAACCCATCACAAAAAGAATTGTGCTTCAATCAGCTGGGAAAATATACGATCCAGTTGGGTTCTTGTCACCCTACACAATTAGGCTCAAATGCCTATTACAAGAACTTTGGCTACGGAAGTTATCCTGGGATGACGAGCTACCGCCAGATATTCATGCAGTATGGTCACAATGGTGGTTAGAACTTCCATTTTTATCAGAGTTGAAGATTCCGCGAAAGATCCTCGATTCCAGTGGAGATTCACGTGAAGTCCAAATCCATACCTTTTCCGATGCCAGTCAAAAAGCATATGGAGCAGCCGCCTTCTTGAGAGTCAAGCACAAGGACAGATTGATCTTGAAACATCCAAGAGCCGTGTTGCACCTCTGAAAAGGTTATCCCTGCCTAGATTGGAACTGATGGGTGCTCTGCTTGCTGCACGCTTAGCGAAGGAAGTCAAGAAAATCCTAGATCAGAAGTGTTCAACCAGAGCCTTTTTCTGGACGGACTCTCAGGTCACCTTGCATTGGATCAAAGGTCCAAGCCATAGATGGAAACTCTTTGTTGCGAACAGGGTTCGCGAAATCCAATCCCTCACCGATCCTAACTCGTGGTTCCACTGTTCCGGCAAGGACAACCCAGCAGATCTACTTACTAGAGGAATCAGCGTAGACGCTCTTACAACCAACTCCAAGTGGTGGAATGGATCCTCGTTTCTACGTCAAATTGACTTCCAGACCAAAGGACTAGATGAAGTGACCCCAGAAAGGGTGTATTTAACGGAAATGAGAAAGAACTCAAATCCAAAAGAGGACATTTCCTTGACATTGACAGTGACTAAAAACAATTTCCTTGAAAACATTATTGATATTTCAAACAACTATGTAAAATTAATTCGTGTTGTAAGTTTTCTTTACAGATTCATACACAACTGCAGAACCAGAATTACAAAGATAAAGGGACCCCTTACTTCACAGGAGGTAAGTCATGCTGAGAACTGGCTGATCCACTCATTGCATGAAAGGGATTTCTATTGATGGGGGGCCGCCTTTCCATAAGGATTACAACAGTAATTTGTATATCGGCCCTGTTGTTGTTTACAAGAAGAGGAATTTCTGGGAGTGTCTCTCACCCCACCGAAAAGGGTGACGCATTTCCCACGCCTGGAAGAAGGCAATGTACCCTTAAATACATCATGGTATGGGATGTTTTTGGGAATTTCCCGCGTTTTGGGGGAGTCATGGACCGCGAGAAGATATCACTCCGCTGACTCCAGACCAATCAGAAAAGCTGATTGTGTTTCGAAAAAGAATCCTCTCCAGAATACAGAAGTAAACCGCCGCGAAATATAAGCGCTTGCATGACGAATTTAGTCACTCTCTGACACAAATTTTATCACCGATTTTGGTCTGACGACCCTTTTTACGAACACCGAGGTTGGAGACTCGAGATGGCACACCAAGATTCCTCTCTCTCTCAGATCCTAATTCAGTTAAGTAATCATGTATATCCTTAGTATTTAATATAATCTCAATCTTATTGTAAATAAATTAAGTGTTAATTTAAAGAACGGCTTTTTAATTTAGTGTCCTGTTTTATTTGTCTTTAAAAGATATAATGTTTAAACGTAAACTATAGTGTGACGCCAAATGATAAATTAGAACCTGGGTATTATAAAATGGATCTAACGGAATAAATTAAATTAACTTAAGTTAACCGGGCGTTGCATTATAATGGTACCGTGACAGGATTTTAAATTTTTTTTTCTTTCTTTGCACCATCATCTGGTGCCAGTTGACCAGAATCTTAAAATTTTTTGGTCGTTAGAAAATTTTTTTTACATCCTTTGAGTTAGAATTTTTTTTTTACAATTTTTTTTTGTAAACGTTTCTTGATGGATCATCAGGACAAAATTTCATCTCGTGTGCTACTGTGTATTTTATGTATTGCTTGAATTTGATACTGTGAATTTTTTTTTGCAGTTTTGTCAGAGAGTCCGGGGTGTAACGATGACGCAGGTACTTGTGCTCTTTAATTTTTTTTTTTTCAATATTGATGTGAATTTTTTTTTTCTCTATGCATGTATTTACGCGAGAGCCGATTAGCTAAAAGTTTCATTTAAATTTAAGAGTTCATGAATTTCTGTTGCCTTGCACGAGTGCTTGAATTTTGTTTTAATTTAACGATTTTCGTTGTGAATTAGATTCGCTAGAAATTTTGGTCTTAACTAATAATTAACAAATATGCCACGTACACGACAATCAGACCCCCTTTTGACGCAAACGGCGTTCGAGAAATTTAATCTAATTGATCTAATTCCAATGTACGACGGAGGTGAATCGTTAGGAATTCGCAGGTTCTTGGGAAAAATAAACGATGTTGCGAATTTAGGCAAGTGGTCAAACGATGAGAAAGTAACAATTCTAAAATTAAAATTAACGGGAATAGCTGAGGAATTTTTTCTATCCGACCCAACACATAGTCAATTGACAGAATATAACGATATCGCAAGAATTCTTATTGGAAGATTCGAAAAAGCTGTACCTTTATCAACGCGTCTCCAATTATTTTCATGGTGTATCCAGGGTCCTTCGGAGAGCGTACAGGAATTTGCAGCACGCATCAATAAACTGGGAACACAGATTTTCCAGTCAGGAAATTCGGCTCAAAATACCGCGGTGAGAAATGCGAATGACCAATTGTTACAATCTCGGTTTATAAGTGGTTTAAGAAATGAAATACGCCGGTTTGTTCTTTCCCGCGATCCTTTGAATTTAGAGGAATCAATCAATGCGGCATTGATAGAAGAACAGAACATGAAATTAAATCAAATAGCTAGCGAAGAGAGATCAGGCTTGTCGTCCGCACAAACGGAAAATCCAGTTCTTTCAGCATTAGCGGATAGATTACAAGAAATAAATTTAAGGGTCGGCCGTCTACAAGAGGCAAGTGCAGTTACAGCTCGTAAATCAGGTGGGAACTATTTTAACAGAAGAGAGAACGTTTTCAAGTGCTTCTATTGTGGTATTCAAGGACACAGACAGGCGGAATGTAGGAAGAGACAGAGGGACGAACGCGCTGCCCGTTACCAGCCCCCCCCCGGAGAAATGCCGCAAGCGAGTATTCTTCTTCAAGTAGCCCCAGGCCAGGAGGGAGGCATGTACATTTCAGGGAATCTACTCTCCGCGACAATTACGCAGCCCCCAGGCATTCAGTGAGAGCGACACACACAAATTCTGAGAATAGGGGTTTTCAACGTTTTCGCACAAATTTAAACTCCCGTGAAGAAAGCCGTATTTAGATTTTTTTCATTCGGTAGAGGAGCGGTTTTCTCCGATTCAATCTCGAGATAAAATATTCGATCTACCAATAATAAATGCAAACGTTAAACATCACAAGTTTAGAATTTTAATTGACACAGGTGCATCCGTATCTTAAATGTCCAATTCTTTTTTCACTAAAACAAAAAATGATAACTTTAGGGAATTTAATGTTTCAATTCAGATTAAAGCTGTAAGTGGAGACACGGTAGAAATTATCGGTTGCTATGAAATACAATTGTCATTGGGGGAATTTCAATTTCGACATATTTTTTTTTATAACGAAACAAGAGATTAACGATAATTATTGCGCTATTTTGGGATACGATTTTTTGAAAGTATGGGATGCAGTTTTAGATATAGGAAAAAACCGTTTATTAATTCATAATTTTTCAATTCCGCTTATTCAGTATTCACTCCCCACGCGTGTGGTACAGAGTAACTTTATAAATGGATTTTTAAAACACAAAACGTGTGTGGGTCCCCATTCGGTCACAAATGTTCGCATACATGTTGAAACATTACCTAATTCGACGTCACTGGCCACTATTCGGAGTTCAGCAAAGCTACGAAATAAAAACATTCATTTAACTAATTCGCAAATTAATATTGATCCACAGACAAATGACACCGTCTTAGAAATTAGAAACAATTCAGATAACATAATCACCCTTAACAAGAACATGAAAATAATTACAGTCAATAATTACGAAGACTTTTCTTCTGATTTTCCGGTTTCTCAAGATATTTTACCCCCACTCACGGAGAAAGATTTCAATCTTTCAGGTTTGGACAATAAAATCAAAAACAGATTATTTCAACTTTTAATTTCGCACAAAAGTGCTTTTGCTCGCTCTACGGTAGAATTATCCGCAGCCGCTACGGAGTTGTTTGTCAAACAGAAAGAAAAATGGCGCCTAGTTTTAGATTTTCGGAAACTCAACGAAATAACTGTGACTCAGGATTTTGTCATTCCAACATTGGACGACATATTACATGAAATTTCAGGTTCAAACTATTTTTCGGCGTTAGACATGAAGTCAGCATTTAATCAAATTCCACTACACTTTGCGGACAGGCATAAGACGGCATTCTCTACTCCCGACGGTGATAAATATCAATTTAACTGATTATGTTTCGGTTTAAAAAACTCGCCTAAAGCTTTTCAATCAATCGCACAGGAGGTCCTAGGAGATTTATTACACCATGGAGCTTTGGTTTATATAGATGACATTATTTTATTCACTAAAACTATAGATGAACATTTTGAACTACTGGGTAAGGTTTTTGAACGCTTTGAAAGAATTCACTTAAAATTTAATCCGAGTAAATGTCAGTTTTTAACGAAAAGTTGTAAATTTTTAGGGTTTGTGGTAACGCCGGAAGGCATTCTTATAGATAAAGATAAGTCCGTATCAATTAATTAGTTTCCAGTTCCAAAGGATCAAAAACAAATTAAATCTTTTTTAGGGTGCTGTAATTTTTACAGGAGATATATCAAGAATTTCGCGAAACGTGCACTTCCCTTAACGAATCTATTGAGAAAAGACACTCCATTTGAGTGGACATCCGAAACGCAGGAAGCATTTGATGATATTAAGAAAGCCATATTGAATCCACCGGTCTTGGCTCTACCTGATCAAAACGCGGAGTTACAAATAACAACGGACGCTTCCTAACTCTGAAGTCAAACCTTTATATTTTTTTTCTAAGAAATTAAATCCATCACAATCGAAATATAACGCAACGGTTTTAGAATTTTTCGCGATATATACAGCATTAAATTTTTTAGACCTTTCTTGTTAGGCAGAAAATTTAAAGTTTTTACCGATCATAAGCCTCTCGCGGGATTTCTTTCTAATAAAAATCCCTCTTCCAAAATTTTGCGTTGGAAATTGGCTCTGGAAGAATTTAATTACGACATACACTACATCAGGGGATCCTTAAATTCAGTCGCAGATCATCTTTCTCGTTATATTAACAACATCACAATAGCTTTACCGGACTCTAAAGATCTTATTAATATGCAACGCGAAGATTCTGTTTTAAGCACTATCATACAAAAAATTGATCAAAATGATGTTAGCCCACAAATCAGCAACTATTTTATTAATGGGGAAGGTTTGTTATGTCATTTGTCCAAGCGCCCCTCGAGATCACCCAGGTCTAACACCACTAGAAAGCAGGTTTGCATTCCACATTGTCTAAAAGCTAAAATTCTCGAATCAGTTCATTCAGAATATGGAGGACATCTTAAATTTTTTAAAACTTATCATCGACTCAGCGAGAGCTTCTTTTGGCGCAATATGTATAAAGATACTAAAAATTTTGTTCGTTCTTGTATCATATGCTTATCTCGAAAAAACGCCTTTAAAATCCCGCCTGCACCCCATCAACTTGTTGAACAAAGTACTGAACCAGGAGAAACGTGTCATATGGATATTTCCGGTCCTTTAAAACCACGCTTAAAGGTAATAGCTATGTTTTATCTATGATAGATGCATTCACAAAATATATTCACATCGTTCCACTTCTGGATACTAGGTCCAGTACGATTTCAAAAGCTTTCTTTGATAATTACATTGTACACAGGGGTTGCCCACATAAATTAGTCGTAGATAACGCTACATATTTTAAGAGTTCCGAATTTGTTGAATTTTGCAGAGTCATGGGTATTCAAAAAAGGCACATATCAAGTTATTCCGCTCACGTCAACGGTAGGGTAGAGAAACCCAATCAATCGCTAGCCAATATCCTTGCATCAATTTCACAAAACACAAACGATTGGGATGATCAACTCCCGCACACCATGTTAGCATTAAATTCAGCGATCCATGAAGCTACATACACATCTCCCTTTTTCCTAGAGCATGGCAGAGATATTTGATTATCCTACACTTACGAAAAGAATTCTGATACACCACAAAATAAGTATGAATATGTCGAGAAACTTTTACCGTCTTTGGAGCATACTTTCAATAAAGTTTTAAATAATCTAAAGGATCAGGAGGCATCACATGTTGAATTGAGTACGAGAGCGACAAAACAACATCATTACGATTACAAAATCGGGTCCTTGTGTTTTATAAAGACGCCTAACATTAAATCTAATTTATCTCCAAAACTCAGACCTAAGTTCGAAGGTCCTTACAGAGTGATAGAGCGTTTTTCTAATGTCAATTATAGGGTGCAACATGTAGAACAATTGAGGAAAAGATTTAACACGCATGTCAATCGGATGATTCCATTTATTAAGAGATTTTCATATTTGCATTTGAAAAATTTGGATGATTTACAACCAGACGAGACGGAGGTTAAGGGTATTGTTCCAAGTCCACGGTATAATTTAAGGGCTCGTGCAGGTAATTCGGCTCGTTAAATACGTTTCCGCGCTAAAATATTTGAGTGAGACTTAATTTTTTATACAATTTTACGCTTCGTCATTTCGAGAGCACGCATTGAATGATACCTGTCTCATGGTTGCACCTTGTTTCATGCTATGTTTTATGTTTTTTTTTTTAGTTATATCAAATTTTGTGCTCATTTATTTAATGATTTCCTGTTATTTAATGAATTCCAGTTAATTTTTTTATGCAGTTTGTTTTATGTCTTGATTCTATGCTTAAATGACATAGTGTTGTTTGTGGTTAATATCAATTTTAACTCTAGATAAAATATTTTCATGCTGTGTGTTTTGTGCAATATCTTAAATAAATTTGTAATGCAAGTGTTATTCAATGATAATGATGTACGTACGTCAATTTTTTAATTTTAGTAATTTTAAGCTTTAATTTATGTTTGTGACAAAGGTCAACTTTTGGGGTCTCTGGACACCTGTCATGAAATTTGAATGTTGTTACGATACATACATATTTTAAATTTTTTTTCCCTATTACATAATTTGTTTTGTGATTATTATCTAGAATTTCAATAATTTTTTCATATAAAAGGTTTCCTTTATTGAATTGTTTAGTTTATGCTGAATAAGATTGTTTATAACTGTACTTTCTGGTTAATTTTTTATTTTGCATAGAAGATTAAATTTTTTAGCAGCATTTTGTTAGAATCGATTTTATTGCTAAATTGTGTTGGTGTATCAATTTTAAGTGGTTGTGTATTACTAAATGATGATAACATTGGAATTTATGCTTGTTAAGATATGGATAGAGATGGTTGTTTGAATATTTTCTATAAGATATTGGGTTGAAACTTTAATATTTTTTTTCCCGCGCATGTTTTTTTTATGTGAGATGATTGCTAACTTTGACTTAAAATTTTTTTGTGTTGCCGTTAGGTGTTTTAATGCTCTTCTAATTTCTGCGTTGTTTGTTTTGCTATAGATTTGGAATTTTTTTTGTTGTGGTTTTTTCAGGGGTTTAGATTAAAATTGTGGTTGTTAAATTAATGTGCAGTCAATAATTGTGTCTCGCTTGTGTGCTAAACTGTACTAGGAATTGAAGGTCTTGTTTGTCGATATAGTATTTCAGTTGGTTTAAACTGTATTAAGGTTTTGTTTGTCTTGTGGTTCTTAAATTAATGTGCAGTCAATCATTGTGTCTCGCTTGTGTGCTAAACTGTACTAGGAATTGAAGGTTTTGTTTGTCGAGATAGTATTTCTGTTGGTTTAGATTAATTGTGGTTGTTAAATGAATTTGCAGTCAATAAGTGTGTCTCGGCTGTGTGCTAAACTACTAAGAATTTTGAATTTTTTGGTCGGTCGATATTGTATTTTTTTTCTCGTTGGGGCTAGGCTTACATGTGTTGAATTATGTCAGTGCGGGTAGATTATTTCACTGAGTGTTGACGTTGATTCAATTTTTTGTTCTGGATTTTAGTACGTAGTTCTGCTTGTTATTTGGTAAAAAGGTTTTTTTTTTTTTGTTGGTCAGCTAATGGTGTGAAAATGTTTCGTCCATTCGTTTCGAAAACGTGGGGAGAGCTTTTTTTTTTTTTTTTCCGCACCCTTTTCGTCCGGTATCCCCCCCCCTCCCGCACGCCATCCGGCATAGGACAAAACACTGTTTGTTGATTGGAATTTCTGTTTATTGGTTACTCCTTGTCGCAGGGACTCCTCCCCGCGGGCAGCATAATTCAGGGGTGGAATTTTTGGATGTCGGATTCTTGTCGCCTTAGGAGGGTCTTCCCTTCGCCCCCTCCCACTGCTGTCGCGACAGAGATTCAGCAAAATTTTTCCGATGGGTTTTCGTTCCCCACCCCTTGTTTCCTGTTTTTACGTTACGGTGCTGTTGCTATGAGACTCGAAACTCATAAATTTTTTTGGTTTGAAACTGTTGGAAGAGGATTAGGCGTTGTTGCTATGAGAATTTGAAAATGTTGGAATAGGATTGGGTGTGAATTTTTTTTGTTGTTGTTTCACTACTTGTAAGGAGTTACATAAGTTTGAGTTAGAGATTTCGTGGAATATTTGAGACAGTTATTTGAAGGAGATAGATAAAGTTGGCACTGATGAATTTGTTGAATGGTTGGGAAGTTTTTTTTTTTTTTTTTATGGAGATAGTTAAGTTTGTGTTCAAAGTGTACGTTTATTCGATAGTTGCTTTTTTTATGGAAATGGATAATTGAATTGAAAAGAAAGTCACATGGTTTATTTAATAAAACTGTTTGATGTACTGAAGGATATTTTGATTTAAGGATTTTGGGCAAAGGAAATTGAGTTGATATAATTATGCGGTATATTTGAGAAAGTTGTTTTGATGTGAGAAGGTAATTTGAGTTCCGGATTTTGTACGATTTTGAGTAATTAAGTTGATGAATATAGATAAGTTGAATTAATGATTGTGTGGTATATTTAGGAAGGTTTTGAGATGCATTTAGGAAAGTTGAGGATTATGCGAGATTTTTGTAAATAAGTTGATGAGCAAAGACTGGTTTTGGTTATTGGTATTGCGGAGAAGTCGATTAATTATTTGAAAGTTGAAGATAAGTCTAGTTAAGGTATCCGACTACCCTAAAACCATGATTTTTTTCAAAAATTGGCAAATTTTTTTATGATTTTATTTTATAGACCATTTTATTAACTTAATAACAATACCAAGTACTTAATTTTCCCTCCACTAGAACAAAAACTACAAGCGTTTTAGTAAAAGAGAATGCCATAACTTTACACAAGATGTCAAACTTTAAAATGCGTTTTACGCGAAACGTGTTTTTTTCGAAAAACTCAAACGGGGACCGCGATTGCTCAAAAAGTTTTGAAAATAATTAGCTGAAATTTTTTGCTTATGTTCTGCATAACAGTAGAAGTGTTTTGATCTTCAGATTTATCAATAACTGTTTTATTTCAAAATTTGCAGCTCTTTGTGTGAATATAGTCAATGTTTTTTTAAGCAATTTCGTTTAATGACTTAGATAAAGTGCTCTAGTTTTTGTAAAAATAAAAATATTTCTTATCGTTAAGATCACTTCAAACAGGAATAACAAAGTAACACATCAAAATTGACAAATTGAGAATTTGTTCATAAAATCTTTGTAGAGAGCGGGCCCCGTTTATGTAATTTTTCGTACATTTTTACTAGTTTTTTCCCATTTTAATAATAATAATTTTTTTCTTTTACCAATTTTAGGATTTTTATCTTAAAATATACTATATAAATATAAAAATCACAAAAAGATCTCCATATTTCCTTTTTTTCAAAAAAAAGTTGTCGCAAGAAGTCGGATACCTTAAGTGTTATTGAGTATGTGAGATTTTGTGTAAATAAATTGATGAGCATAGATGGTTTTAGTTCATGGTATTGTGGAGAAGTCGATTAATTATTTGAAAGTTGAAGATAAGTCTAGTTAAGTGTTATTGAGTATGTGAGATTTTGTGTACATAAGCTGAGGAGCATAGATGGTTTTAGTTAATGGTATTGTGGAGCAGTCAATTGATTATTCGGTAGTTGCAGATGAGTTTAGTTAGTGTTGTTGAGGCATAAGATGTGAACGATCTGAGGTAAAGGCAATTTTGGATTATCGAGGAATCATTTTAAGGTTACTGAGAATTTTAGGTTGTTGTTATAGAATTGTACTTGAGTTATTAATTAGAGGATTTTCGATGAATTGAGTTAGCGGTATTGTTGTAAATCGAGGATCTTGTGTTTTTTTTTTTTTCGTGTTTGTATATTTGTTGCGCGTATAGTGAAACAATTTTAGTTTTTTTTTTTTATATTATTTGGACTTGTGGATACATTGTATTACGAGGATTGTTAAAAAGTTATGTTGATTAGTTAAGCGATATTTTTTTTATATTGGAAACTGTTTAATTCTGTGTAACACTTGCAATAATTTTCTTTTAGTTAAATTACTTTACTCTGTATGTATCGCCTCATATGACTTGGGTTGCATATCAATTTTATGTTTTATTTTTTTTTTTCTGAAATTTTCAACTGCACTTGTGATTTCTGAATTCATTTCTCAAATGGAAATTCAAATGTATTGAATGTGGAAGAATTTTTTTTTTTTTTTAAAGTTTCTTTTTAAACAATATTAATCGATATAGTTTTTTTTTTTTTTTTTTTACAATCGGATTTGCTATTTTTTTTTAGTTATAATTCTGCACTCTGTTTCTTGTGTTGGCGGTTGCCGGCGATCGTCATATCGCAGGAAATGGGATGTTATGTTTTGTTGGTTTTGCTTTTGTACACTTTGGGGGTGCATACTGATCACATGCGCACTCATAGTTTGCAATTCTAAATTTAATTACAGTTTTTTTTTTTTAACTTTCATTTGTAACCAATGCTAGTGGTGAATTTTTTTAAATTCCTTAGGCTACTCAGCATTCTTGCAGGTTATAAATTTTTTTTTCATTTATACGATTAGTTAATTTATAAAATTCTAATTTGCAAATCTGAATTAATTCCGTTAATTTTTTTTTAAACTTTTATTTGTAACCAATGCTTGTAGTGATTTTTTTTAATTTCTTAGGCTACCAAGCATTCTATGAAGTTACAAATTTTTTTTTCTCCACTTATGCACACTCATCGTTTCAATCTCTAATTTTTTTTTTACTTTTACTTAATTATTTTCATTAAATATTATCAATGCTCTTAGTGAACCATTGAAATTTTTACGCTTGAGTATGTAAAGAGTTCTGCTAGTTTTTTTTTTTATTTGATGGTCTGGGACTTTCACTTCACATTGGTCGTGTCAAGATTTCGATGTTAAACGATTATGAAGTGTCTGTTTCTGAGCGCCACGCTTGAATTGTATGTAAATGTTTTCACTGGCGTTTATTTCTTATCAATGTATTTTGTTCAATACTCCTAAGTGTTGTTTTATTAGTTGCGCAGTTGTTAGATACGCAAATTTTGTATTCTTACGTGTTATTTGTCTTAATATTTTTTTATTATTTAGTGGCACACGATTCTTTGTGATTGTTTACTTATTTCTATTTGTCAGTCTGTGTCTGATGTTTTTGTGAATTGTTTGGGTGATCCATTCAGTAATTTTTTTTTTCTCCTCTTCGTACATTAACGTCATTGTAGTTGTTGATAGTTAATTTGGTTTTCCCTCACGGAATAGGTTAGGAACTTCAGAAATTTATTGTATTTTTTTTAACATTCTTATTTTCATTTTATGAGCGGTGAGAGGAGTTGGAAATTGGTGCTTGGAGTCTTCAAGGGTGGTCACAAAGGGCCAAGTTTAATTTTTTTTTCTCATAACTGTTGTTTCATTACTAATATGGGTTCCCTGGGAGACAAAGTTTCTGTTATTTTTTTGCAGTTTAGCAGATTTCTTTAGCAATATCTGAGCGACGATGGAGCTGCCAACATCATGGATGAACATGGACAGAACCCCTCATAAGACGTGGACAGCTGATCGTGAACCCGGAGTCTGTGAATTTTTATTCTTGACATAGACATTTGCCGACGCTAGGCCAATTCTGTATTTCGTTTGCTTACTGAATTTTTTTTTATTATTATTCATTTTGGTTTTGTTAATCTGAGAGAGGGGAGGAGTGATGGGGGGCCGCCTTTTCATAAGGATTACAACAGTAATTTGTATATCGGCCCTGTTGTTGTTTACAAGAAGAGGAATTTCTGGGAGTGTCTCTCACCCCACCGAAAAGGGTGACGCATTTCCCACGCCTGGAAGAAGGCAATGTACCCATAAATACATCATGGTATGGGATGTTTTTGGGAATTTCCCGCGTTTTGGGGGAGTCATGGACCGCGAGAAGATATCACTCCGCTGACTCCAGACCAATCAGAAAAGCTGATTGTGTTTCGAAAAAGAATCCTCTCCAGAATACAGAAGTAAACCGCCGCGAAATATAAGCGCTTGCACGACGAATTTAGTCACTCTCTGACACAAATTTTATCACCGATTTTGGTCTGACGACCCTTTTTACGAACACCGAGGTTGGAGACTCGAGATGGCACACCAAGATTCCTCTCTCTCTCTCAGATCCTAATTCAGTTAAGTAATCATGTATATCCTTAGTATTTAATATAATCTCAATCTTATTGTAAATAAATTAAGTGTTAATTTAAAGAACGGCTTTTTAATTTAGTGTCCTGTTTTATTTGTCTTTAAAAGATATAATGTTTAAACGTAAACTATAGTGTGACGCCAAATGATAAATTAGAACCTGGGTATTATAAAATGGATCTAACGGAATAAATTAAATTAACTTAAGTTAACCGGGCGTTGCATTACTATGAAGAAATATCTCCAAATTGTTGGCAGGTGAGCCTATTCCTATGAAAAGTAAATTGACTCCACTTAATGTTTTTCTTGATGAGAGCAACATCATTAGAGTAGGAGGCAGACTTGCCAATTCAAATTTAAATGAGAAGGCTAAATTTCCCATGATTTTACCTAGTAGAAACGTTTTAACTGATATTATATTGAGCCATTATCATAAAAAATATTTGCATGCAGGACCCCACTCACTTTTATATCTTGTTCGTCAAAAATTCTGGCCACTCAATGGCAGAAATAACAGTCGTAGAATTATTCATGAATGTGTGAATTGCTTTAAGAACAAGCCAATCACTATGAATCAAATCATGGCTAACCTACCGAGAGATCGTGTAACACCGAATTATCTCTTTAATGTCACGGGCGTTGATTTTGCAGGCCCATTCTTCATTAAGTTTAAAAATCAAAGAAAAGGGGCATTAAATAAAATTTATGTAGTAGTCTATGTATGTTTATGTACAAAAGCAATTCATTTAGATTTTGTGACAGATCTCACATCCCAAGCATTCATTGCAAGTTTAAAACGTTTTTTTGGTAGGAGAGGAAAATGTGCAAAAATCGCCACCGACAACGCTAAAACATTTGTTGGCGCAAATGCCGAAATTAAAAAATTGTTCAAAATGATTAAATTACCGGATCACACATTAGCAGAATTTTTGACAAATGAATCGATAGAGTGGAATTTTATCCCACCCAGGTCCCCAAACCATGGAGGGCTATGGGAAGCAGGAGTAAAGGAATTTAAATTCCACGTAAAAAGAGTCGTGGGGAACGCACATTTAACTCTCGAAGAGTTCATCACAATACTTTGTGAAATTGAGGCTGTGCTAAATTCCCGACTACTCACTCCTTTGACGTCAAATTTCGATGATTTCGAAACACTGACCCCTGGACACTTCTTAGTAGGTAGACCCCTAACATCCATAGTTGAAGCGCAAATAACTAATATAAACGAGAATCAGTTGTCGAGATGGGAAAGGGTAAAAAAAAATTACCCAACATATATATAAGCTTTGGAAACGCGATTATTTGAATAATTTACAAGAACGTCACAAGTGGAAATTTAACAAAAATAATGTTTCTGTAGGAACCTTAGTTTTAATCAAAGATGAAAATCTTCCTAGTACGAAATGGAGTACCGGAAGAATAACTGAAATTTTTCCTGGCACCGATGGTAAGGTCCGAGTGCTGAACCTGCGTATGCCAAACGGAAATATATTAAAAAGGACAATCAGAAATCTTTGTATATTACCTGTATGAATTTTGTTATTAGTAATTATTGTATGTGTATAAATTAACTTCAATCGTATTTAAGTATCATAAAATGTATTGTGTATTTTTCATTTAAGTACTGTAAATATCGTGTATTTGCATTTAATATTGTGCATGCCTTTTTGCTTTGTAAATATTGTGTATTTTGTATGTAAGTATCGTGAATTGCATTATGTATTTGTATTGAAATTTCATTTCAATGGCGGGGACTCTGTTACGACCCGCATGTGCAGAGGACGCTAGTAGTCCTCCTTGTTTACATTTCGTCAGTATGCTTGTAATACAGCCACGGAGCGGACGTACCTACCGTCCTCAATAAACAAACATTTTTAAAGTATACAGTCCACGCCTTTTGCTTGAGCAGCCAAGTTATACATAACTCAAAGTCTGCTCATAATCCGTTATAGACATTTCTAGAATAACCACACCATTTGTGGTTAAAATCAGAGCTATCGACCTCACCCAAACAGAATTTAGATATTAAAAAAATCATTAAACTAAATAACATAGGATCATAAACATAACCTACTAAATCGGAGTTAAATCAATGGCCAAGAGTGCAGTAACGAGTTCCCGCCAAATAAGGAGAGCAGAACCGCATAAAGTTAATTGCGATACGATATAAGAAACGATTAATTGCGATACGATATACGATAATAAGAAATATATATATATATATATATATATATATATATATATACTTTTAAAAATCATAAAAATAAAAAAAAATCATAAAAATAAAATTAGCGTAAAATATAATAGAAACTCAAAAAAATATATATATTAAATTTTTTTAAAATAAGCATGTGGCGCCATCTATTTAATAATTGTAGGATAAATTAGATATTGTCTAAATTTAAAAAAACATAATAACCGTAAATAATTACAGTAATACAAATTGTATCATAAAAAAACATTACAAATATAATTACAAAGAAAGTTAGCAGGGTATCCATGTTCAATACAGTGATTAAAATTTTTTTTAAAATTTAAAAAAATATTAGCTTTATCGCTAACTATTACATTATTGCGATAAATATAGTTAAAAATAATATTTCTATATATAGATATTGATAAATTAGAATTCCAGAAAGGCACTTTGATGATATTAAAATTAAAGGCATCTCTTTTATCATAAATATTACTATGTAGTTTCAAATCCTTAATATATAGTGATACATCTAGGTAATTTGTTTTGATTGGATTATTATTAATTTTAACTAAGTTTAAGTAGGACGGATAAAAATTAATAATAGGATTTAAATTATCATTTTTACCAAAAATAATTAAATCATCAATATATCTAAAAATGTAGTAGTCATTATTAATAACATAATTATATTCATAAAAATGTAAATAAAGATTAGCCAAACTATTACTAGCTGGGCCCCTTCTTGGGAGTCTTTTCTCTTGTTTATATAAAGAACCATTAAAATTGATGTAATTCTCTTTTAAGGCAAAATCTATGAGAGTTTTAAATTTGTTAAAATTAATATTAAGGTTATACATACTGTGGTTTTCTAAAATTACTTTAATAATATCATATAAATCAATGGAATTGAAAAGATCTTCAAAGTCATAACTATGAACTGAATAAATATTTCTATTATTAAAAAAATCTATAATCTCTTTACTATTTTTAATTATAGCTTTATTACATTGCTGATTAATAAAGTTTTGTATAATATTATGAAGTAATTTGTCTGCAGTAGTAATATATGTTCTAAAACCATTTGTCACAGTTCTAAATTTAACCGGACTTTTATGGAATTTTGGAGTTAAAAAAATATATGGATACTTAATTTTAGGAATACAATAACCTATTTTTTTATAAATAGCAATAATACGATTACTAATTTCATTATGTGACAAATCTAATTTTTAAAAAAAACATTATTAAGAAAGTGATCATAAAGAATATTATAATAAAAATACTTACAAATCACAGCATAGTTACCAGGTACTTTATCAATGTAAACTATGATAAAATTCTGTTGTAATTCATAAATTTTCTGTTTTATATCTTTAAAAGTAGTTTCATATTGAGAATGGTAGCTAAAATTCATAAAGTCTTTTAAAATAATGTACTTATACTCTTCAAATGCCTCAATAGGTAGTCCAAACTTAATTGCAGATTTTGTAATAAAATTATCTATATCTTTAATAATTTGTTTTTTAACAGTATTGTTGTTATTAGAAACATTTAATCTAAAATTAGTCTTTTAAAATATTATCATTGATTATGTCTAAGTTGCCAGTAACTACATGTTTATGATGACCTTCAATAAAATCATATATATATATATATGTCAGGATTCATCAGATCTCTCTTTTACATAATTATTTATTTGTTTAGATTTTAAGAAATTTTTATAACATTGAATTTTTTTTTATCATCTGGGGACTTTCCAGTCAGGATTGACCAGCCTGGCTGCACGTGCCTTCGGTGAAGAGAAAGAGGGGATGTCAGATCTGTAAAGTTTAAATATAAAATTAAGACAATAATAAATAAAAATAGAGTGAACTCTTTACTAACGAGTAGGGATTTTAGGTTGAGTAGGACTATTTACAGGCAGAGCGCGCCTGTTTAAACAGAGGATAATCTAGAACAGCGTTTCTCAAACTTCGAGCACTCCTCCTGGGGGGGAGGGGGTGTTAACAATTCGTGTGCTCGCGAGCGTATCGAAAAGTCGAAAATTAAAGATTATTTTTCAAAAAAAAATTAATTTACTGAAAAGAATTAAAATTAAGTACCTTCCGACACATATACGCTGATAAAATATACTTAAAATGTATCAGTAATGCACAAGATAGTATTTGATGATTAATTTATCAATACTAAGATAAGAAGAAGTTTAATAATTGCTAGTGACTTCCATGGGCTTGACATATACAAAATTATATGTAAAATTTAATTCTCATCTTGATGATCGGTACGGTTTCTAATTAAAGTTGTTTTGTAGCTTTAGTAGCATAGTAGAATATTTGAAGATTCAATACATTGTTTTTGAGTGGAAGAGGGTGCGATGAAAATTATGATTTAAAATTGGATTGTAAGCATTGAAAGTTTGAGAAGCATTCATCTAGAAGCGTGGACAGGTGACTCCTTACTGTGTGTACGTATTTTGTTCTTTTAGATTTTACGTCATCAGAATGTCAAGTGAAGAAGTTTTCAGAAAAATGGAAGACTTTTGTTTAAAAAGTGGAAAAGAAATTGAAAAATTATTCAACTTTATATTCTAATTAAATTTTCTACCAACCTAATTCTAAAAATTCGAATAGCTATGCGCATTACTATTACTCAAAGTTCTTTATTTATCATGCATGAAATGCCAGCAATTTAATAAAGCTAATGTCAGGCTGAATTTTTACGCTAATATTCTGAGAAGATACCATATTTCACAAAAATTCGCTTTGTGATTTATCTATTCTGTTCATGAAAACATACATTGAGAGAGAAAATTGCTCGACCAATTACCAAATTTACTCTACATTAAACCTTATTGATTCCAGTGTTATTAAAAGGGAGTTGGTACACATTTTTCTAATCAGTACCATTTAAGTGAAGAAGTGAATAAATATTTACCTTACGCATTAAATACATAAACTATATTCAAAACATTCCTATCTCATTTTGGTTCCTAAAATTAAAAGGCCGATCCATTCAATTTAAGCTAAAATACCCACAACGGGGTTCACCATAAAGTAACACAAACTATCCCCCAAATATATTTTTAGCGTCGCGTTTAATTATTCCACCTAAGCATTCTACTTAATTACGTATTTCTAAAACAAGTATAGGTAGATAGAGGAATGTAAGCCCAACCAAATGTCGTAACTGTCTCATTTCTATGCGCGCAACTGATGTTGCAGCATGCACAGTCTGGCAATAAAAACCAGTTGATATTCAGGGCCAGTTTTACGAGAGTTCCGCTCATTTGTTATCGGCACTGCTCTGGCCCAATGCACGTCCGGTGATAAATTTTGCTACACGTTAACCGTAAAAATTGGGATTTGCACAGATTAAATGCAGTTTTTACGGGCGGAGCTTTCAGTCTGTTTTATTAGGTGAAGCTGGCGGTAAAACATATCAGCAACTAAAAGAAAGCTATCCATGGAACTGTAATGAGTTTGAAATAGCTTGTCGTCTTCTCATTCGGCACTGAATAAAGTTCCTTTTTTTTCTGGGAATGCAAATAAAGTACTTTTACGACGTGTTTAGTTTAGCGAATGAAGAAGCTCTTGTTAAAATATTGCATCCGAAAGCAGCAGCACATCCAGCCTTGGCTTTTCAGGGAATCGGGCTTCAAATGTTATTAAAAATGCATGGCAAATCCTTTTTCGTATTTTCTATGCCCCAAAGGATAGCAGTCGAAAAGATTCCGTATTAAAAGGAAACGGAGTACTAAAAATATTGCTTGTAGGGGGAAATTTTTTTATATTTTATAATAATGTCCTGTCTTTTCACTTAGTGAGTTCTATCTTTGCTTAGTATTTTAAATTTTTAAGGCAATCTGAAAATTCATCTGAAAGGATATTTGCTTTTCGTGAATGTCTTTGTTTTAATATAGCTCTCTATCAGAAGTTGTTGCATGATGATGCATTTCAAATATTCATGGAAATTTTTCTCAAGTGCCTTATTTCTCTATAAACTCAGTTTAGATTAAAAAATTTGAGGAATTTCTCTTTTATTTGTTAAATAGGATAGAAATAAATCTTTTGAAATAGATGCTATTGCATATTCTTTTGGAATTAAGGGTAAAAGTTATTGAATTCAATTATTAAAAAGAAAAAAAAAGTTTACGTATCCATTAGAAATATTAAAATATTAATCAAGCAATAAATAAATTAATTGTGATTTTATCTAAAAATTAATTGAGTGTAAAATGTTCGAAGAAAAAGCTTGTGGGAAATGTTTAACTATACATTAAAATAATAAAAAAAGGATAAAGTAGGCTCAAATTAATTTCCTTTCTTTTTTAAATTAGAGGTGAAGAATCAGTGACAGAGAGAGAGAGATATATCGTTCCGATTTTAAAATATTGATATACATAAAAATTTAATTCCATTTTAAAAATACATACTTAGTCATTTATATTACGTAAATATTTATACACCCACATATATATATATATGCGCGTGTGTGTGTTAAGAATTGAAAAAAAAAAAATATTTTTTTATCGAAAATATAACGAGAAACTAGCGTAACGTAAGATGTTCTTCGCATAAATATTATTTTATTGCATTTTGAGTTTGCTTAAGCTGTTTTATAAGACTACTAATACACTATAAAGAATTACTTCAGTTATTATTTATGTATGAAGTAAATATGTAGCTTTCATTTGAAGTACATAATATAATAAATAAAATACAATGCTTGAATTCAAATATTTATATTTGCATAAAAAACAGAATATTTATTTCTATATTATTTTTTTTAGATAACAATGAATTCAGAGAGATTAATTCATTATAAATTTACAAATAATTTATTTGGATAATAATTGTACTTTAAAATAGAGAATTGTCTTTTCTTTTAAAACTATTCCGAGGATTAAATGTAAAATATTAAATAGTTTAACATTTACTTTTATAAATTTTTTTTCTACTAGAATTTTATTTATTTGTTAATTCGTATAAATTATTTATAAAAAAGCAACTGAAATAATTAAATACTTATTTTATTCCTTGTAATATTTGAAAATATTAATTTTTAAACTGTTGAAATTAATATTACATATTTCATTAGTTTTATCCTATTAACATTTAAGGTTTCAAAATTAAGCGCAATGAATATTTAATTTTCCTTTAAAATTGAGCAAATTCAATGCATTTTTATATTTTTAAAAAACATTAAAACAAATAAGATTATTGATCGTATTTTAATAATTTTTTCATTCATCTGTTACTTCACATACATAATTATGAAATGTTATTGCTGAATTCTTAAAATACATTTGACGCCATTAACAAATCAAATGCTTAGTTCAGTTAAAAATAGTGATGTGAAAAATACGTTGTATTTTAATACAATTTAAAAAGATAGTAAATTTTTTATAAAATAAAGTGAAAAATAATTTTTATCTTCTTGTTATGCTTGCTTACATTATAATGTGAATAACTGATACTTGTTTCCAGTTATGTTCTCTTAAATTCGATTTAAAATATATATCGCAAAGAAAGTTCACCATTATGATTTATTGAGTTTTACAAATAATTTTTTCTTAACTTTTTTATTTAAGCTTCTCGATTAAGTATAATTTCAAATAGTATACGTATTTTTAAAAAAAGAATAGAAAACTAAATAGAGATTTTACGCAAACCAGATTAATATAAATGATGTACACACCTTTCACACCTTGGCTACTTTTTAAAATTAGATACTTTAATTTATTATTTACGCGTATTCAGCTTACACGGATTAAACTTCTTAAAATATTCCATTTTCTCGGCCAAATTTTACTCTAGTTGATAATCAAAATAAACAATAAGGGTCTTTACTTCAACAGCTTACTTCAATATGTCTTATTATTTAAAAAAAAATTACAGTAAATACCATTAAACTGATAAATAGCATTACCCTATTTTTAAAAACATCTCATTTCTTACATCATTTATTTGTATTAAAAGTTCCCTATTTCTTATATTGTACGATAACATATACAAAGTAAAATAATTTGTTATCTCTGCACATAAAAGTACATTTTAAAATAATATGAAGTAAATTTAAAGGTTATAACGTTAATTCCCATTGATCACTACTTACACGGGAGTTTATAATTAAATATAATGTTTTTGTTTATTCAACCTTCTCTTTATACTTACTAATTTGCATTTTTCAGCAAAAAATCGAAAAAATACTAAGGAATAAAGCTGTATTATACTTTTAAAAAAATATATATATGTATTGTTATAAATCATTATAAAATAATCTACGTTTGTCAAATTATAAGTAATATAATCAAAAACACAAAATGAATCAATGATGTTGATTTCCTGAATTTAATTTTTATTTATATCTTTTGCAACGAAAACCATAATTATTAAGGTTTCCGACTATGTTCGGAACCGTGATTTTAAAAAAGCGCATAAATGGATACTTTTCATGATATTTAGTGTCACTCGGATTAGAATACATGCATAAAATTGTTTTAAGGACATTTGGACAAAAAATTTATTTAAATATAATATTTTGGCAAAAAATTAACTTAGAATAATATTTTTTTCCAAATGTTCTCCTTTTGTGAAAAATGGTTCTATTATAATAATATTTTGCCTGTACATAGCTCAGACCTCTGTTCAGAGGCTCAACTAGAATTTTTGAAAAATTCACATTATTTTCAGAATTACCACCAATTGAAATAATTATTCACGTTTTTATCTTAAAGTTGCTCCCCTCTGTTGTCGTAAAATATGAATAAACCCACTTCTAAATTATATATTTCAAAAATTCTAGTATATATATATACAAGCAAAATATTATTCTAATAGAAGCATTTTTCACAAAAGGAGAACATTTGGAAAAAAGGTTATTCATTCTAAGTTAATTTTTTGCCAAAATATTGTATTTAAATAAATTTTTTTATCAAAACGTCCTTAAAACAATTTTATGCATATATTCTAATCTAAGAGACACTAAATATCATAAAAATTATCCATTTATGCGCTTTTGAAAATCACGGTTCTGAACGTAGTCGGATATCTTAAGGAAAATTGGAAGAAAAGTGTAAAATATGAAGTTCACAGAATGCATACCACAGGAATTTCAGTATTTTTCACTGAATTATTTCTGAAAGGAAATTGGTTCCAATGTAAGCTTTCAACAAATTACGGTAAAACACTTACCTACCGTAAAGTTCAGTGCTTAACGCGCACTCATACTTTCAAGCAGCTATTGAATTTTTAGGTATACTCGCCGTATAACGCACAACCTCTTTTTACGAAGAAACATAAAATATACGTTAGCAATGCTGTTATGTTTGAAATCCTTTATTTGAGGTATGATATATATATATATATATATATATATATAAATATATAAATATATATATATATATATATATAAATATATATAAATATATATATATATATATATATAAATATATATATATATATATATATATATATATATATATATATATATATATATATATATATATATAAATATATAAATATATATATATATATATATATATAAATATATAAATATATATATATATATATATATATATATATATATATATATATATATATATATATATATATATATATATATATATATATATATATATATCAGGCTTGTGATCTAATAGTTTGTTTCTAAATCTACAACCCTCTTAAGGAATATCATTTCTTTTAAACAACAGTATTTCGATCTATGTAAAAGTAATTTTTTTCAATGCTCAACTTTTTATTTATTATAAAGGCTCTCATTTTTATACCCGGCGTGCACACGCACCCTTAAATTTCGATCTTATCTTTTGTGTTAAGAGAGTGCACGTTATACGCCAGATTTTACTCTACATGTTTAGTTATACTGCAGCTTATAAATGCAATTAAATATTATATGAAAGAAATTTTTCATTAAACTGACATTAGAAGATATATCGTGAAGTTCACTCTAATTTTAGTATTATTGTTTCATAGATCTGATATTGTGCTTCTCATAAATTTTCCTATATTCTACAGAATTTACTTCCACTGATGGAAGTTGCATATACAAATGTAGGTAAGAGAACGCAGTAATGAGAAAAATTAACTCATTTCTGCGTTCTTGTAACCAATCATTTAAAGCAGTGTTTCTCAAACTTTCAATACTGGCGACCCAATTTTCAATCATAATTTTTGTCGCGCCCCCCCTGTACAACAATGTATTTACTGCAATAAAAATGCACTTGGAGAGAGAGACGCTAAAGTTACAATACGATCTTAATTATAAACCGTACAAATTAATACGATAAGTATATTAAATTTTGTGTATATGTAACTTTTAAGTAATATATATTTTAAGAAAATTACTTAAAATATATATCACTTACTTATTATTATGTTATTTTTTTTCTCTAATTTTTAAATTGGAACATATCACAAAATGATATATTTAATTAAAGATTTATTTCCTTCAGCATTCACTTCTCAAAGTACAAATGTCATTAGAAAAATAGTCTAGTCAATGTTGCTCTCTATCATATCCATCCCATCTGGCATTATAGGGTACGTTTGCGTGAGTCTGGGCAACCTATCGGACGTCTGCGCAAAACATGTAAAAATGCTTTTCCTCGTACAATTCCAGTTAGCTTTGGTCGACTCGATACTCCTATAGCTACCGAATCTAGCTTGAATGTACATTTTTTTTAATTTACACGTCAATTGTAATTCACGGTAGTTAAGTGTTTACGGCAGTAGATTAAAACAATATCATACATACATTTTTAAGTCGTAAGCAAACATTCGATGATAATAAAGAATCAACAAGTACACAGACGAACGAGCATGGTTCCGAAAATTAAATCAAGGCGATCTTCTCAAAAACACTTAAATTTTGGATTTACCACTATTGAAGTAAATGATGAAAAAAAAAGGCCCAGCTCGATATGTGTTAAAACTTACAAATCTGTAGAACAACATGTGGAAGTTGTTTTTAAAACATGTAAAATCATTTAGCTATGTTGGCAAAGAATTTTAAAAAGTATTTTCTGGATCAGGACAGCTTGGTAGCAAGTTACGACTGGATTAGGGATCTATTTCAAGATACTCCAGAAGGGCTCTCAACTTCCGAAGAAGAAATCTTCATAGATTTGACATTCAGTGAAAAATTAAAAGGCAATTTTGTAATAAATCGCTCTTTGAATTTTGGGTAGAGATGGATGCTGAATTTTTCAGGACTGAAAACAAAAGCACTTCGTATACTATTACCATTTTCAACATCCTACCTATGTTAAACCGGATTTTCTGCGGTGTCTGCTTTGAAGACAAAATATAGATCACAGCTAAATATAGAAAAATAACTCTTTAAGTGTCAATTTCTGATATGAAACCTTCCTTTGAAAAACTTTCCTCTACAAGACAAGCCCGTGGAAGTCCCTAATAATTATTGAACTTGTTCTTAATCTAGTAATAAGATTGATTGAATATTAACGTCGCACTGTTCAGCTACACGAGGGCTTTTGACGACGGACCACGTAATTTTGAGCCATGGTCAAGTGACGTGGACGACACCTGAGCTGGCACCGCTCTCTCCAAACTACCACACCACACCAACGGGAGGACGTTTCAGCTCTCGACAGATTTAACGTGCATCGCTGCCCTACACGGCGGGTCTTTAGTGGTACTGGGCTCGAACTCGTGACAAGGCAAGCCACGATCTGATACCTATACCACTCGGCTACCGCGGCCAAATTTAGTAATAAGAAATTATTTATAAAATACCTTCTTCAGTACTGATACATTAAACGTATACTGGCTGAAACACCGACTCTTCGCACGAGTTCATTTTTAAAAAAAAAATAAAACATTATTCTTGATATAATAGCTGAACTGTAAGGAGAGTAAAACTGCCTGCACGACATTGTATACAAAAATGTAAAATGATTTTTTTTAGTTAAATGCTATAATTGTAAATAACTGTTTAAAAGAACTGTAATTTTAAACCTCACAGAATTAGCATTTAGAATTAATGTTAAATAATGAAAAATAATATAAAATTCCTATGAAGAATAATTGTGTTACTTTTTAACATTTAAAGCGAGAAGACTTCAAAATGTTTTAACCCGGGAGCAGGCGCGTACTCGATACTAACGCTAATGGTAGTGCGAGGGGACTCAGTCACCCCACTCATTTGTTTATAATTATTTTTACTGTACACGATACAAATCGAAATTCGGGTGAATATTTTAATTTATACAAAGTATACTTACCTCCTTTCAAGGACTATTCAATTCTTTGATGATTTGAGAAAAAAATCCAATAAAACTGAACTAAAATGATTCAAAAGTACAAGACCATAATAAAGG
Organism: Trichonephila clavipes; assembly: GCA_019973935.1. Lineage (NCBI taxonomy): Eukaryota > Metazoa > Arthropoda > Arachnida > Araneae > Nephilidae > Trichonephila > Trichonephila clavipes. The sequence continues at coordinate 37,212 of BMAU01019643.1, read as the reverse complement.
ACGCAAATCAGACACTTTTCACTAATATTACAGAAATGTTAAATCAATCTATTCTTTTCCAAATATCGAAAAACTCTATTATTTACAATTTTCCTAAGCTAAAAGCAAACACATAAAAGATGGGAGGGAACTAATATTGATAATAACAATACCATAAGATTGAAGGTCAATCAAATGATTAGCAAACATACTATGCAGCCTGGCTGAAAAGTGAATCATGTCTTCCTTTTCTTTTTCTACACAACTGATGTACTCTATTTCAATAATAATTACAGTGATGAATTGTTTATCTTCTTAGAATTTTTTCTCAGGGTCTGGGTTTCGTTTTTCTTTTAACGAGTAATATTTATGTTAAAACGTAATAAAAAAATCTCTCATTGAGGAAATGCAGCAAATAAAACAAAATGTTTTTTTCTTTAATTTGGTTTTGGGATCAAAGATAGCTATTTGATGACGGAAAAAAGCCAGATAATAAACATAAATTATGTCAGTGTTGTTGTGTGTATTTTTTATTATGGAAGAAAGCATTTTGTTTTACTTCTCTTTCCGGTTTTTTTTTTTTTAAATCTTTAAGTTTTCGATATGCTCGCGCCCCCCTTGTAGGGTCATCGCGCCCCCCCAGGGGGGCGCGCCCCACACTTTGAGAAACACTGATTTAAAGTATTGGTGTCGTGAATTGCATGTTTCCCAAAAATATTGTTATTAATTTCTATTGTAGCTAATAAAATATTTAATTTTGGATACAAAAACTTAAAACTTAAATGTATATTTCCAAATTCAGAAATCATTCTACTGGGACTTGAATATTATTTTCTTATTTTATTTAAGTAGTTTATTATGTTCGCTTCATACTAAGGCTTACTACCATTATACCGCTCAAATTAAAAATTATATGATTTTATCAACTTAAATAAAATAAAAATATTTAGTTTACTAGTTTAGCATTCTCATGTAAGTTAAAAACTTCTACTCAAAATCTGAGTTTTTTTAATTAAAAAGAGCCAAGTTCACACTACCCCAATTGCTTAAGCTTTGACAGATAATATTTAGATTTTTTTAAAGACAAAAAAAAGGGGAAACAAAAATTTTGACCAGTTTTCTAAAATTGTCCCAAAATTGCAATGATGATGCCAATATTTTACTCTACTTGATTGAAGTAAATAGATGGAAACATATTGATGTACTTGCTGCTACTCTGTGTTTACATATAGTTATTACTCTTAGTCGCTATTTTTTACGATAGCAATTCGCCCCTACTTACAGCATTAGTAGATCAGTGAGCAGATTGGGCTGGTTTCATTACCCTTTATGGCACATTATTCTGGGATCATTTTTCAATAGGATAATACCCCGCTCCATACGTCTTGCATATATTTGCATTGCTTCTGTTCTGTTGATACTGTTCCTTTCTAAACAGGGTCATTTTACTTTTCAGAAATTGAGCATGTTTGAAGATGGTAGGCAGAATGTTCATGGCACCCGAAGACATCGGGCAGCAATTGATGAATGCTTTGAAAAACAACATTAAGATACTTTTGAAATCCTTGATTTCATTAATAGGTCATATGACTCATTTTATCTGTTTAGTTGCATTAGAGCTTTCTATGTGTTAAATTGTGAGCTTTAAGCATTAAAAATAGTCACTTCCTTAACGGTGCTTTCATTTTTCGGGAAAGGGCAAGTTTATGTGTGTAATATTTTTTTTCTACATTTTTCAAAAAATGAAGCCTCATGAATCTACACTTTCGAATATTCTAGTTTGAATTGCGCTTTCCAAATTTTAGCTAACCAAAATAATTAATAAATTCTTAAGGAATAAGATATTGAAAACTACATACATGAGTTTTCTACCAAAGGTTTTTCAAAAGTATGTTACTATTTGTATATAATCATTATATTATCCCTAACACTTATTTCAGATATCGGATTTAATCAACTTTCAACCTCTAAATTGCTAATGCAGAAAAGTTCACAAGGCGAGAGAAGGGGGATTTTTCCCTTAATTACAATATTGTTGTTGTTATTCAATGCTCAATGACAACATTGATAAGTGTATTTAAATGTAAACTTGATTATTAAACTGTGAATCCACTTCAGTTTCAAAACTTTCACGAAGTGCAAAATGAAATAATACACAATTCTTAAATTTTTATAAAAAATCCTTCAGTCTTAAGGTAATACTGTAAAAGCTTATTCTTAATGTGTAACTCAATGTTGTGAGTAATATTTTTCAGCATTTTTATAATTCTTTTTAGTAATTCAAATTCTTTTTCAATAGTAAATTAATCGATGTGGGAGTTTTTAGTAGATGCGGTAACATCTGCTGAGTGCTAAATTTACCTTGGAACAACTTCCAATATACATTAATTCAGTTTCATTATGACAAAATAATCATATAATATCTTTCTCTATTACTTAATTGAGTGTAAAGTTCTTGGTTCTTAGTGATATTTTATTGAATTCTTCGATTCATAGCAGTGTGATGCAGCACTGTTTACTAATCGATGACAGATTTCACTAAACGTAAACCAAATTTCTAAACATGAAATTCTTCGGAATGTAATGATAATCCATCCCGCCTCATCATCTCTACGGAAATCGAAAATACTCCCTTTTTCATTCCATATTTTTTTAAGCATGCATTAAGCTATTCTTATGCATTAACATTACCCGCATTTTTCCCCGTAACAGCCTTCCATAGGGGGAAATAGGCGGTGGTGAACTAAGGCAGAAAACAAATGGTCAAACTTCTAAGGAAACTGCGTTTACAGAAAATGTTACAGCATATAAACCTGAAGAACAAATGTGCCTGAAGACCCTTTTACACGGGGCGGAAGGACGGAGGAGATTTGCGGATGGTAGCAAGAGAAATGGGAAGGAAAACAAAATCTCGAGTGGAGAGCTGAAAGATTAATGGGGAGTTTGGAAGGTAATGCAGGGGGAGACAAAAAGACTCTTTATTCAGCTACAGCCTGGCGGGCATTTTATTTTAGGAAAAATACATAAATTTATCGCTACACCTTAAGGAGCCATTCGTTCACATGTAGGGAAACTTGTATGTGTATGATGATACATACGGCATGGTGAAACTAAGATGGAATACAGGTGTTTTTGTGGTATTATAAACTGGAAATAACGCAATTTAATGGACTGCATCCATTGTGCTGCTTAGAGAGCATTATTCTGGTCAAAGTGAATGTGGCAAGGAGTAGAGCCCATTCAAAAGAATTTTGTGTAATAAATTATGCAAGATTAATTTATTTAGACATGCAAAACTTAATGGTTCCTGTAATTAATTTACTTTTGGGTGAATTAAAGAAGTAAAAATAACTCACTTTTAGCATCGAAAAAAATCCATTCAATATTTGAAATTACCAATCGATATCTTACGTAGTTTTGATTAAATCTCAAATTGTAATCTAGCTAAGTAAATTATGAAAAACACATGGAGTTAAAGGAAATAAACTTACATTAAAGAATATCACAAGAAGATGGTTTTTGTACCTTACAACTGATTGTTTTGTAGATACCTTTAATTAATTAATTTTATCCTCAGTGATATAAAATAATTAATAAAAATGATTTTTAAAAAAAGCTAAGCATAAAGTGTATGGAAGCCATAAAAAGCAACATTAGAAAGAATTGATTATTCACCATCATTTCTCGTTCCTGTGAATAAATCAGATTATAAACGCTTCCAAAGGATTCATGTGTATGCTGCTATTGCCCAACTATTTTAAGGATGCAAATATATATGATTTTGTATGAATATATTATTAGTTATATATAAAAATCTGGTGCTGGTTTTACAGTAAACAAAGACAACATTTAAAAAACGTTGAACCTGTTTAATTTTTTTATTTGTGACATCTCTATTTAATTAATAAAATAAACTAATAAGAAATTAGAAAAGCACAATGGAAAATTATGCAAAGAAATGTTCTAAAACCACTATGGATGTGCACTTGGGCGTTTTTGTGTTATACACGAATTATTATTTATTTATTTTTAAAGGGGTTCAAGTAAAGAAATATTTTCATTTGTATTTATAAATTTCCTAAATCTTCTATGGTTTTTCAACCCTTACCTCTTTTGGTATATAGATTTATTCTATTTTTATATATATATAATTTTAGAGAAATAAGGTATCTTTAAATATTTCAGACTTACTCTATTTTCCCTCTTTTGAAAAACCCTTGGGTAACGATTGGTGCCTTAAAGCTATATATATATATATATATATGCATGGTTTTATCAATCATATTTTAATAATTTTTATTAAATGAACTTTTTTAATGCAATTATAATGATTTTCAGTGAAGAAAAAACTGTATCAACAATATTATCTTCTTTTCCCTCGCAAAGAAAATATAAACAAGTCTTTTAACTATCAAGAATTTTCAAATGTATTTAAAAATTACTTTTATTTCAGAACTAATGCAAACTGCCTCTCCTTTGCTTTGGAGCAAATTAGTATTCTTTTAAATAGAAGATTTAACAATGCAAAAATCTGAGGCTACATTCTAAATATTAAAACCATTACCTGGTTTATTTCACAGTAAAATATAGCGTTCAAGACGTAAAATCTTTATGTTCTGAGGTTTAAATTGTTGTCTTTTTTTATAGTTAATTTTGTAAAATATATTTAATAGATCCAAAGCTTCACTCTCTATCTCTTTCTCTCTCTTGGTCTGAATGTAAGTAGTATAATGAAATTGAATCTGCTTTTTCTAATTTTCTAATCATGAAGACATGAATAATTTACTATGCGATTGTAAATGATTCAAAAGGAATTTCAAACTATGTACATATTAAATTAAAAAGGTGTTAAGATGGTTAATTGTCTTCATATTTCGGCATTGATTCTAAAAATAAACTGTTCTTCTAAATTACAATTTCGAAGTTATAAATGATGCAAAAAAAAAAAATCTTAGTCTAAAACCCCATATGAAATATATGATGATGTAGACTCCCAAAATTGAAATTACCGCAGTACATTTTTGAGGTAAATGTGCTTCTATATAGAATAGAAACTATATTTAAAATAGCACAAAAATTAAATTTAGAAAAACAACATTCTGCAACAATTCTTGCTTTAAAAAATGACGAAATAGTATTCACATAAATTCAACCATGAATTTATTTCACTGAACGTTCTATCCATGTGAGAGAAAAATATATAAATATATTTTTGTGCATCATGCATTATTCAGGAAATACTTAATCGTATATTTCACGTACATATCAATACATATACTATCAAATAATCTGTAATAGTTGAATTCATTCTTTGTATGTGCTGTTGAACTCTTTCCAGTTCACTTAGCATAATGGAACTATAAGAAGAAATATATCATTCCACGAAACTGAATAGTTCATCGATTTCAACTTTTGCAGTTGAATAAATTCCTCATTGCAAAATCTATGAGTATCAGCTGAGAGAAATGGAAAAATGTTTCTATACAAATTTACTTTTGGGAATTTATAGAGCGTGCAGAGAATACGACTTAATAGACTAAATAAAAATGTTAAGAAAATCTGCTTGGATGACATGATTGTTTTGTCTTATATCGACGTTAACCCTCACAAGCACCAAAAAAACTACATAAGCATATTTTTATGAATTATGTGGAATTTTAACTCGAACTTTGATTTCAAAAATGATTTCATTTTGTCTTAAGGTGAATGACTACGTACGGAACCGTGATTTTGGAAAAAGTTTATGTGAATATTTTTTCTGTTTGTATTTATATTCAGTGTTATTTAAAGTAGAATAAACACATTAGTTTGTTCTCAGAATATTATCATAAAAAAGTTATTTAAATGCAATTTTTTCGCAAAAAAAGGAAGAAAGAATGGCATATTTTCAAAATATCCGTAATTTTTGAAAAATTCTTCAATAATAATATTATTTTGCCTATTTATATTTAGAACGTCTATACAGAGGCTGAAATAGGATTTTTGAAAAATTTACATTATTTTTAGTGCAATCAATTAAAATAATAACGTATATTTTTATTTTAAATTTATTTATTTATTTATTTTGTTAAAATTTCTTTACTCTGATTTATTAAAATATGTGAATATAAATCCACTTTTAAATTATATATTTTAAAAATCCTATTTCAGTATCAGCTATACGTGTTAGTAAAATATTGTTATTATAGAAGCAATTTTTATAATAGAAGAATTTTTTTTTAAATATACCATTCTTTCAACATTGTTTGGCATGAAAAATTTTTTAAATATTTTTTTCTCATAATAATATTCTTAAAACTTTTTTTTTATGTATATTCTAATTCGACACTAAATATATATATATATATATATATATATATATATATATATATATATATATATATATATATACTGTACCCGGCGCACGTTGCTACGCAAACATCTGAAATAAATTTAAGAAAAATAATTTTAAAGGAAAATCGCAAATATTCAATTCATTCAAAGCCGTTTCGAAAAAATTGTGTGATTACAAAGTTCAGTTTCAATTAGATGTTTATTGAAGTGCTGTGGGATACACAATATTTCTTGTTTTTCCATCTGGTGCGTAGACGAATAAATCAGAAGGTTTTCCGACACGTGAGCAAGCCACATAGAGCTGTCCATGTGAGAAGCATGGATTCTCCAAATTTAATCCACACACTCGTAACGATTGTCCTTGTGCTTTGTTAATAGTCATTGCGAAAGCGAGTCGCACCGGGAACTGTAAACGTTTGAATTCGAATGGCATATCTGTCGGGATCATTGGGATACGTGGCAACAGGACGTCTTCACCTTTGAATTTTCCAGTCAAAATTGTTGCCTCGATAACATTGTTCATCATTTTCTTGACTGAGAGTCTGGTTCCGTTGCAAAGTCATGGTGGATTTATGTTTCGAAGAAGTATGATGGGTACGCCAATTTTCAATGTAAGAACGTGCGGTGGCATGCCTGGCAAATCAAGCGAATTCAAGAATTCAGTTGGATAGTTGACAACCTCATCTTGATTCTCCACAGTATCGATGGACTTATATGTTGTCGTTTCACTGGGTATTCCATGCTGAATGGTGAAGTTGATGGTATTGACATCGATGTTTTTGGTTGATAATATAGCACGCGTACTGAGCCACTGATGGTTTTTGTAGTTTTGTGCAATGTTTGGGAAAACTTTTTGCACCAATTCCTCGATGCTTTCTGTGATCTTACAGAAGTTTGCTGGCAGGGCGATACATTGTGTAGATTCATCAATTTCCATTCGCCCATTTCCAATATCCATTAATTGTTTTGCAAAATTTCCAGCCGATGCATCCCGTTGTAGTTGTACACGCATGTTAGTTTTCAAAGTCAATTTCTGTAAATGACGCCATAGAACTGATGATTTAAGACATGCATGAAGTTCATCAGCGGGTGTTGATCGTGGTATAATGGGCAGTGTTTGTCGAAAATCACCAGACAATAAAATGAGTGCGCCACCGAAGATCCGTCTGTTTCCTCTGAAATCTCGCAGTGTACGATCAAGCGCTTCCAATGCTTTCTTGTGAGACATTGTACATTCGTCCCATATGATAATTTGACACGTTTGGAGTACTTTTCCCATTCCAGAGTTTTTGCTGATGTTGCATGTTGGTGCCTCAGTGTTTTGCAAATCCAACGGCAGTTTCAATGCTGAATGCGTTGTTTGGCCACCATCCAAAAGAGTTGCCGCAATTCCAGATGATGCAATAGCCAGTGCAATATTATTTTGTGATCGTATGGTTGCCAAAATTAGTGAAAGAAGAAAAGTATTGCCTGTACCACCGGGCGCATCTATGAAAAACAGTCCACCGCTTTGTTCTGTGATTGCACGCATAATTCTGTCATACGCAATGCGTTGTTCTAGAATCAACTGCGGAAGATTTGTCCTAACGAATGTCCCCAGTTCATCAGAATCATAGTGTGTTTCTCGTTGCAAATCACGTTTAAAAAGTTTGTTTGCAGGTCGGTTTGAAGCAGGCATTCCCAGTTGCACCAGTGCCTAGTTAGCGATTGTCAAACATATGTCTTCAATCAAAATCAATGCTTCATTATACACGTGTGGTGTGAATTGAATGTCCGGATTTTGATTCGCAGCGCGTAAACGATGTAGAATATCTTCACTCATGTAGTCCTTGTATTTTTCCCAAAGATCTTTTGGATTAGATGGAAAGCAGGTTGTTAATATTATGGCAAATAGCGTGCGTATTTGCTGTGGTCTAGCAGTATTCGATGCATCAGCTAGTGCAGTGTCCCAATGTGCATCATTCTCAAGAAGATTTAGTTCTTGGCAAGCTTGGCGATAAGTAGCGCACAGCTGACCGTTGACTGTTCTTAAATCTTGGAAGGATATTGGTCCACGTATATTGATCAGCAGCAATCTTAGATAGAAGCATTCTGTATTGTTCGGATGAACAGTGTACAGACGACCCAATGCATCACTGGAATATAAATTGGTATGTCCTTCAACTTCTTTACCTTGTTTGTGACGTTGAAACTTAATAGTCGATGCATTCCACGTGTAGAATTTCGGTACTTCAGAATAAAGCAAAGTTTTAGCAAAAAGATCATCTTGGCACAATGAGTAAAACGCAGTTAAAGTTGTTGCCGGTGGAACCAATGCTCTTGCACGTACATTATCTGCTGTAAAGTACACGCGCTGTCCATTCTCGAGATGCACCGCCAAGTGTATTACTGTTGGATGTCGTTCATGGATTGGAAATGATAAGATGCGCCATACTGCTTCATTGCTTCTTATGTAGCGTCCAAGTTGGTATTGGTTGATTTCATTGAAAGGTGCAGCTACATTCCCTACTCCGAAGACTTCCATGCTGCTTCCTTTGTTGACATATTTGCAAATGTATTTGATCGACTTCACTGAATTGCAATGCTCAACATTAATGTGTGCTTTGAAGGTCTTTGAAAGCAGTGGTGAATATGGCACAATCCAACGATTATCTACTTCAATATCAATGTTTCGTACTTTCAGAATGACGGATTTGCCACCATCCTCAACTGATCGTCGACGATACAGTGGATATCCGTCATTGCCAGTGATAGTATCAGAAACCAATTTTCTTGGGTATCGTTTCGTGCATTTCCCATCAGACATGCATGATGAATTATTGTTGAATGCGCCACATGGGCCATGGATCATATTTTTGGTGACGATGTCGAATAAGTTTGGATCAATGTGCTTATCTGGTATTTCTGCTGAGATGATTTGATCAATTTGATCTGGCGTAATTCTGTTGATTAACCAAACCAAAATATGTGCATGTGGCAATCCTCTTTTCTGCCATTCAATGGAATACATCCAGCAGCGTGTCTCTCCAAAAACATGATGCTTGATAATAAAATCCATGAAACATTTAAATTTTTGTTTAAATACGCGTGCGGTAATGTCATGGCGGTCCGAAGATGATTGTCCAACTAATAGAAGTTCTTTAATTTCATTCCATGTTGGATTACATGTAAAGGTGACGAACAAATCTGGACGACCATATGCGCGAACGTATGTCATCGCATCTTGTGCGTATTCATGCATGTGCCGTGGACTCCCCGTGAATGTAGACGGTAATATGGCCATTCTTCCCAATTCGTTTGGATTGACGTTACCATCATTAACGATTGCGTCTCGTAAATGGATGTACTGTTCAGAACGCAACTCGGTTTGATTCAATCGAATATATAATAGCCGTTCGGTTTCAATCTTCGCGTACATGTCGACATATATATTGATGGAACAATTGTCTACATTTCAGAATGTGGTTCTCAGCGTTTTAACGAATCATCAATCGATACGAATAATAATTCATGGCCCTGACTTTCTTATTCGTTCCCTCACCTGTTTGTGGATTTATCATTTTGATGTTAAAATGATATCCATCATCTCCTCGTCAAAACAGAATCGGATACTGCAATCCGTCGTATGAGCGATGAGTTTCGGAGACTCGCTGAATGTCACCACTTCTGCGATGAAGAATTATGTCGCGCGATTCAAATTCTTCGCCAACTATAACGATCGCCACTTCATCGATTGTTGGTGCATTGAACTGTCTCTCGTGTTGGCCAACGGGTCTTTTGTCTGCTCGAATCACAACTGCATAGTCATCGGCTGGCATTCGTTGAATGGCGGTTTTAAACAACCGAACTAATTCATTGTGTTGATCGAAAAGGCCTTGTAACGCACCCACAATTTCTCGTCTAGTGCCCGCATTATAATGACATCGTTGTTCAATTTGTTCATCACTGTTTGCCATAAAATAAATTTGAAGGAACTTGTGATCTGCGTCCGGCAATGGTAGAAGCGATCCGGCATGATGATAAATTTGCCCTTGAACTCTGAATGTCAGCATGTAATTTTCGCGCACGATGTTCGTTGCACCGAACGATGTCATTTGGAAGCATGAATTGTACTTGCGAATGTTTTCCAAGAAATGCTTCGACACACATGTTACACCAGAAAGAAACGTTGACAGTGTTGTTCGGGTGGTGAATGTAATTCTGGTAGCTTAACTTTTCCACTGGCGCAGCACATTCCACGTGTTTCATTTTTAAATTTGAGGGCACTACAATACATTCAAATTTTATCCATTTTTCCAATGACGACATTTGGATGAAGACTGTAATCATTATTACTATCATAATGGAATGCACTAAGATTCAAATCAGCGTGCAGTGTTCGTCTTGATCGAGCAGTGCTTATTCGAACATTTTGCAGCCTTCTTTCCCATAATTCAGTTCTCTCAGAAGAACGGAGCTGATTAGTACGTATTCTATCAGTTTCTAATCTTACTTCTCGTTGGTCAGACGATTCAGACGAACGGGTCTCAGTGGCGTCTACTCGAAGATTTTCCAGCCTTAATGCTCGTTACTCGTCTGATTCTGAGGCTCGTAATGCTCTTCTCTTTCGTGCTTGAGGTGTAGATCGGCCAATTGCTCGTCGCCTTGGAGGCATAATTATACAGGAACGACGTGATGCTTTTGAATTTATAAAACATCGAAAAGTCGCAGATGGTATAAGATGCTAATAAGAAAAATCCGCACAGCAAATGCGTTCGGAATGTCAATCAGCAGTCAAATCCGTCACATACACATTCGATGATCTTCGTAAATTCACTGTAGAAAATGAATATAATCAGCTCACGGAAACTACAAATATTCAATCCGATTGAAGTATGTATCTAAATTAATTCAGCTTACGATGAAATGCACAAAATTATTCGAAAAACTCTCTCAAATATAAAAAAACGCACAATATTGTCTGTTTAATGTAAGCTAGATATGAATTTCACACCCTACACAAATTCTTATGTCACTCTCGACTCGAAATGTCATCTATCGTTCGCTACATTTGTTTCAATTCCTATTAGCATGAACTGTAACGACAATATATGAAATTCATTAGAATGACATCTTCACATAATCAAATACATAGTTTACGATTCTAGAAAAGACATACAGGTAAACAATCATTTTTATAGAGATAGAGAAGAGAAGAGAAGGGAATAAGAGATAGAGAAGAAAAAGAAAAGAGAGAAAGAGAGAGAGAGAAGAGAAGAAGAGATAGAGAAGAAGAGAAAAAGAAGAGAAGAAGAGATAGAGAAGAAAAAAAAGTTTATAGTTTTATTTTACTTATCGCACCAAAAATATATTTTGAGAAATTTTATTTATACGAATTCGTATAGATATCTATTAAAATCAGTAATGAACTTGATACATGGAAGCGCCATCTGGTGGTAACTTCCATTAATACGAATATAATTTTCGTTTCCTCTGTATAAAAATACATGGTCATAATGATTTTCATGACAATCGGTTGGACGGGGCAGAAGTTGCTACTCTGCAGCGCCACCTGGTGGCGAGTGGCATCAATGAGCATATTATACAAACCTTCTCCGTGGAAAAATTCATATATATACCAATTTTCATAAGAATCGGTACAGTAGTTTTTGAGTTCATCGATGACATACATACAAACCTTCATTTATATATATATATATATATATATATATATATATATATATATATATATATATATATATATATATATATATATATATATATATATATATATTATATATATATATATTTTGTTAGACATTTAAAAAAATCGGATCCAAATTTTTATGATCTCCTTGTATTTTTTCCAATCCCGTTCCATGATCTCAATGAAAGTAAGCACACCGATTCGAACCCGATCTTTTTGAGTTTCGTGATTTGAGGTTGGCAGCAACTGCCATGCAAATCGAGCTAGTATTTAAACTCGGCTCATGTTAGTTTTTAAAAAGGAAGGAGAAACGGAAATATAAGAAGTATGTGAGTGTTTTAACTCTAAGAGGGAGAAAGGCTGGTTGGCAATGCAACTGCAGGTTGCATCACCATTTTAGATTAGAAATTAATTTTACAATATTAGAAGACGGTTCGAATCGGATGTCTCTGGTAATGTTGCTTTTTGGATTTATTGATTTTATCGCTCCAGTAACGAGCGTAGTGACTTTATGATTGATTATTAAAGGCCAATTTTAAGAAACTGTTTCGTATTCATGCCTCCTCGACACATAAATTTCACTGCTAGCTTTGCAAAATTTAAATTAGCTTACCAATAAGTGTAACAAATTTGGTTACGGGCCCAGTCCATGTACTGTGTCGAGGCAGGCTAAGCAGTTGAACCATTCCATGAACTTTGTCTATTTAAATACTGTTCCAGTCTAGAACTATTTTTTATGAACTCTGTTGCTAGTACGCTAAATCGAGTAACGGGTATGGAGTTTAACAACCAGATATCAGTGTTGACTCCAAATAACTGGAACACGTGGAAGCATGATATGCAAGTACTCTTAATGCATTATGGTTGCTGGCAGTTTATAATACAGACCAAGCCAGAGCAACCTGATGAAGAGGCAACATACAAGGAAAAATTAGATCTACAACTTCGCAAGGATAGATGTTATACGTTGATCTATACTAACATCAGTTCAGATTTGAAAAATCTGATAAAGGAAACAACTGACGGAGTAGCGGCATGGAAGATATTAAAAGATCACTTCGAACCAGTCACAAGAGCAAGGGTAATTCAACTATTAGATCAATTTTTTGGAACAAAATACCAACCAGGGAAGATGTTGGAATCTTCATATCTCGTGTAAAGACAGCGGCAACAAGACTACAAGAAGCGGGTCATAAATTGACGACCTGTACATAGGATTTCAATTAATAAGGTGGCTTCCTCAGGAATTCCAGTCTACCGTGCAACAAATCTACAGATGGAAAGAAGAGGACTTCAGAGTTGTCAAAATTGAAGCAGAGCTGATATTAGAAGCCAATCGTCTTCAGTTGATGAAACAAGATTTGGAGAAAGCGGAGAATGCTTACTTGAGCAGTTTCACTTCGAATAAGTCGAAGACGTTACCTGGTACTACGGCTGCAGTTCATGGAGATCAAATGGCAAGAATGATTACCAAAAGAAAGGTGGTAAGGTATTTAACTGTAAAACTATTAAAAATGTTAAACAATCTATTAAGACTATAGGCCCGTGTTATGTATGTAATAAGTACGGACATCTTAAAGTAAACTGTAAAGAGAAAAAGTCTCTACAAAAATCTCCTTCAACTGTAAATGAAACTTTTAACACAGAGTTTGATAAAAGTGATAAAGGTGTTTGGGTAATAGATACTGCTGCCACGAGTCATTTTTGTAATGACAAGAGTTTATTTTTAGATCTTAAACCGATAACTAACATGAAAATGTCGTTAGCAACGGAGGATAAAAGTTGTCCCGTAGAAGGAATCGGTACACTTAGATTTCGGGTAAAATATAAGGGGAGTTTTCATGAAATAACTTTGACTGATGTATTATTTAATCCTAAGTTGAGGAGAAATTTATTATCCGGTTCCAGATTAGAAAGTAAAGGTGCGCATTTTGTGGGTACTAAAGGTAAAATTAATGTTTTTAATAAAGACTGGATAAAATTGTTCTCGGCGACACGCCATGAACATTTGTATTTTTTTAAGCCAGAACATTATATTATACCAAAGAGTAAAGAAATTAGTTTTTAGTGACGTAACCGCTAAAACAAAAAACGGATCAATAGAAATATGGCATCAACGCTTTTGTCATGTTAATAACGATTACTTGGTAAAAACTAGTAAAAATGATAGTGTAAAAGGTCTCCCACGCTTAAATGATAATGATAAGACTCATTGTATACCGTGTAAATTAGCAAAGTCCAAGAGAGTTTCATTCAAAAGACGGGGGCCGTAAGATCAAAACGTCCATTGGAATTGTTGCATATGGACCTCTGTGGTCCAATGCCAACTGAAAGCCAAGGCGGTAATAAATATTTCTTGAGTATAATTGACGATTATTCAAGAAAGGTGACTGTATTTCCCATCCGAAATAAATCTGACGTATTTCATACGTTTATAAGATTTCAGAAACGAGCAGAACGTTTTCTAAGTAAAAAAAGGTAATAGCAGTTAGAACTGATGGCGGACTAGAATTTTGTAATAAGGATATGGATAATTTCTTGACAGAACTGGGTATAAAGCATGAGGTAACAAATTCATATACGCCAGAAATGAATGGGGTCGCGGAGAGATTCAATTTAACCGCTCTAGATGGCATCAAAACATTGCTTAAGTCTAGTGAAGTTCCTCATAAGTTTTGGGGAGAAGCATTACTTTGTTTCACTTATGCGTGGAATCGAATTTGTCACAAAGACAGTAACAAAACGCCTTTCGAAAAATATTCAGGTAGAAAACCATCGGTATTGCATCTAAAACCTTTTGGATGTTTGGCATACGCTGGTGTGCCAAAACAAATTAGAAAAAAATTCGATATGCGTGCGAAAATGGGAATTATGATGGGATACGCACAACGTACTAAGGGTTATAGAATATGGTTGATAGATGAAAATAAATTAGTCGAGATTATTAATGTAAGATTCGATGAAAATAAGAGGGGAATTAATTTTAGACAAAAGTTAATAGTAACCTTGGATATAATTTAAACCTTCCTGATTATTATGATGATGAAGATGATTTTGATAGAGTAAAAGATTCATTAACGAGTCGTTTAGTTTCAAAGACAAGTACGGAAACGCCCTCAACATCTGAAAAACCAGATGTATCTTCCGATAATCATAGCTTGATCCCATGTACAGAGGTTAAGTGGATTCGAAATATAGGTAGGAAAGTAACTGGATCTAACGTATATTATAGTATAGAAGGGGAAGCAGCCCGATTGAAATCTTTTAACGAAATAGAGAGATACTGTAAGAGGCATAATATTAAGTATGATCCTAGTTTATTTAATTTTAGAAAAGACAATACCGAATCCCAGGGATTTTCAGATTTGTCAGAGCAACAAGAAGCTCTTATGGTTGAAGTAACTATTCCTATTTGTTGCAAACAGGCGATAAGATCCAGAGACGCATCTAAATGGCATGATGCAATGGATAAATAAATTAACGTAATGAAGGAACGTAAAGTTTGGGATTTAGTTGATCATCCGGATAATATAAAAATTTTAGAAAACCGTTGGGTTTATACCATTAAATATGATGAAAATAATAAAATTGTTAGATACAAGGCCCGCTTAGTTGCGCGAGGTAACACACAATTACGAGGCGAGTCATTTGACGAGGTATTTCAAGAATACAAATTAGAACTTTCAAAAGTTAAATCATTAAAACTAAGATGTTATTCAGACTCGGATTTTGCTACAAATAGGGATGATTGAGTGTCAATGGGAGGGTTCATAGCTTTTATAGACGAAACTCCAATTTCATCGCGAACTTTCAAGCAAAAATCCGTTAGTCTGTCGACCATGGAAGCTGAGTATGTTAGTTTAACAGAAGCAGCTAAGGAATTCATTTGGCTAAAGAATGTAATTGATAATAAAAGTTTAAATTTGGAATTAAGTGAAAATGTAATGTTTTGTGATAATCAAGCTGCTATAAGTTTTTCAAAGTCACCGGTAGAAAATTGTAGAACAAAACATATCGATGTTCGTTATCATTTTCTAAGGAATTTGATATACGGCAAGGTTTTCCAAATTAAATATATAGGTACCAAAAATAATTTGGCGGACATTTTTACCAAACCCATGGTAAAGGAAAAATTGTTAGAATTTTGTAGAAAATTATTTCTTTTAGAGAATAAGACTTTGTTTCTTTAAGATTAAAATATTAGTTTGTTTATTACAATAAAGATTGTGAATAAAATGTATTTTTGTGTTAAATTGTATAACATGTGATTAAAATTAATTTACTGATTTGTAAGAGATAATGGTGCGAGATTGGAAAAAGGGGGCCGATTGTTAGACATTTAAAAAAATCGGATCCAAATTTTTATGATCTCCTTGTATTTTTCCAATCCCGTTCCATGATCTCAATGAAAGTAAGCACACCGATTCGAACCCGATCTTTTTGAGTTTCGTGATTTGAGGTTGGCAGCAACTGCCATGCAAATCGAGCTAGTATTTAAACTCGGCTCATGTTAGTTTTTAAAAAGGAAGGAGAAACGGAAATATAAGAAGTATGTGAGTGTTTTAACTCTAAGAGGGAGAAAGGCTGGTTGGCAATGCAACTGCAGGTTGCATCACCATTTTAGATTAGAAATTAATTTTACAATATTAGAAGACGGTTCGAATCGGATGTCTCTGGTAATGTTGCTTTTTGGATTTATTGATTTTATCGCTCCAGTAACGAGCGTAGTGACTTTATGATTGATTATTAAAGGCCAATTTTAAGAAACTGTTTCGTCTTCATGCCTCCTCGACACATAAATTTCACTGCTAGCTTTGCAAAATTTAAATTAGCTTACCAATAAGTGTAACAATATATATATATATGTAAAAGTATTCATTTTTATTCGTATTTTTTTTTCAAAACCACGGTACTGAATATAGTCAGCCATCTTAAAGTGAAATTTATGTTCACTTATTGAAATCCTCTTAATATTGGACAAAATCTTTTAATCTGAAAGATAAGTTATAAATCTAGGATATTCAAACTATTCTGTCTAACTTCCTTTTTTCCTCCTATCTTTATACAATACAAATTGTTGGTTTTTTTTTAAAAAAAAACAACTTTGAAATATCAAATTCTTACTGAATTAGTTAAACAGAAAGAAGGAAAAAAAAGATGCTCTTAAGTATTTTTCGTTGCATCCAACATAAAAAAACCTAACCGAAAAAAAGGAAGAAAAAACCCTCTGAAATATCAAATTCTTACTAAATTAGTTAAACAGAAAGAAAAAAAGATATGCTCTAAAGCATTTTTCGTTGCCTCCAGCATAAAAAAACTAACCTCCTCACCTTCTTAACTATTTCCTAACTCCTTCATCTATTTACTCTCATTATTCTGAAAATATTATAGCCATACTAGCAGGGTAATGGAAGAGGTCGTAAACACGGTTATTTCTTAGAACCGCTATTGTGGCAACAAAGTGGTATTACTTATTAGCATAAAACGCTTCTTACCTCCAGATGCTGTGAGCGTAGCAAATACGTATTCTGCCTCCGTGGAGTCTGCGTCATTATGGGCAGCCATTAAAAGATCGTACCACGTGCCTGGATTGAGATCGCTAAGTGTAACTGTTGCTTGAGCTGGGGCAATGTTCGAAGACTGTAAGATCCATTCTTTTTGCAGTTTAGGCTTGTACCGAATCTCAAAATACAGAATAGGACACCCTCCATCATTCCAGGATGAAAGACGAACAACCACAAATGTTGAATTAATAGCAAGGAGAGCTGTTTTGTCTGGGGCTTGTGGAGCTGTTTGGAATATATTAAGAACATATTTTTAAAAAAAATCTAATGCATTAATTGCTCAATTATAATAAATGTATCGTAACTCATAATAAAGGGTGTTTTTTTAGAGGTACAGAACTTTAAATTGCAATAAAACAACGATGTATTATTCGATTGACATGAATTTTTTTTATTCAAAAGATAATCTTATGGCATTACATTTTAAATATGATTTCCGGCATAGGACTGCCACGGCTGGCTCGGATGTAGTCCAATCTGGACGTCCAATTTTTGATGACTTTTTCCAACATATGTGGCAGTTTATCGGCAATAACACGGCGAATGTTGTCTTCCAAATGGTCAAGCGTTTGTGGCTTATCCGCATAGACCAATAACTTTACATAGCCCCACAGAAAATAGTCTAGCGGTGTTAAATAACAAGATCTTGGAGGTCAATTCACAGGTCCAAAACGGGAAATTAGGCGGTCACCAAACAAGACTTTCAATAAATCGATTGTGGCACGAGCTGTGTGACATGTTGCGCCGTCTTGTTGGAACCACAGCTCCTGGACATCATGATTGTTCAATTCAGGAACGAAAAAGTTAGTAATCATGGCTCTATACCGATCACCATTGACTGTAACGTTGTGGCCTTCATCGTTTTTGAAGAAGGATTCCACCAGCCCATAAAGCGCACCAAACAGTCAGTTTTTCTGGATGTAACGGTGTTTCGACATACATTTGTGGATTAGCTTCACTCCAAATGCGGCAGTTTTGTTTGTTGACGTAGCCATTAAACCAGGTGTGCGCTTCACCGCTAAACAAAATTCGCTTATGAAAATCGGGAACAACGGCAATCTCGTTTTGGGCCCATTCGACGAATCTACGCCTTGCTTGATCATATTTAAAATGTAATGCCACAAGATTATTTTCGAATAAAAAAAATTCATGTCAATCGAATAATACATCGTTGTTTTATTGCAATTTAAAGTTCTATACCTCTAAAAAAACACCCTTTATAACGATAAGGACTGTTTCAATTTATAATAATAATGAATTTAAGCGAGTAATGCCAGACTTTACGACAACCATAAGTTTTTAATGTAACTATGACATTAGTATTATGCAATAATAACAAGTATTATGCAATATGCATCGCGACAGTGAGTATTATTCACCTTTAAAGACGTTTAAATTATACATATGCATTTTAACTTTAAAGTGTAGAATCTTATAAATGATAGAGGAAAGAGAAACAAAAAATTTATAATAGAAATATCAGCTGTGAGTACTTGAGCTCTCACATAATATAGCGGTCTAGCGAAATATAAAAGAAAAAAATCCGGGAATATTTAAATTTTGATGTGTTGCAAAGTGCTGAAAAGAGTCAAATATTTATTTCCCCAGCTCTGAATTTAAAATTGAAAAATTAGCAAAGTAAACCAATATTTTGTATCTGTTTTCCAAGAGTTTTTGATTTTTATCTAAGAAACTAATCCCAAATGAGATCTATATTTTTTTTAAAAAATGCGGCAAATAAGATCCAATAAAAATAAGTCTACAACTAATAGCTTTGGAATTCAATTTTGTGTAATGAAGTGATGTCAAACTTGATTAACAAGACAGGAAATCCAATACTGTCGAGTACATAAATTGTATTCCAATAATTTCGAAAATATTAACATAAGTCCAGTATATGAGTAATTAAAAATTTATGCTTTCTATTTATTTTTTGTACAACATATAATTATTGATTCCATATAACTATTGATTATCGTGTACTGCATAACCATAAACAATACACGACTTATTGCAAAATTATTATTACATACAAGTACGAGAATTTTTTAATTCTAAAACAGATATAACCCACATTTAATTTGATTATTACAGAATGCAACTTTAAATTACTTTATTTTTTTTTATTTTTAACAGAAAGTAATTTATATACTCTTCAGCTTCCTGCTTCTAAAATTTTGAATATATTAGTACAGCAATTTCAATATAAATAAAAAGCATTACAACTCGATAATTTTAATGTTCTTACGTCTTCCGGAATAATCTATCAAAATATTCTAACAATAAAATTGGAATATTGTACGCAAAAAAATACTATTTATTTCAACTTTAATTTTATCTGTTTTCGTAATTAAGCATGCTTTACTCATTTTGCATGATAACGAAATTATGATAAAATTATTAATGCCTATATTTTTAGGAGCAACTTAAAACGTCGAGTTTTAATTTATAAGACATGTTTGTTCAGTAGTTTTATTTCATTTTAGTACATTAACTATTAATAACTCAGTGCTGCTACAGAAAGTCTGAGAATCTTTAAAAAAAAATAATCAACCTTTGAGTAACAAAAAAAAATATTGAATATTGAAAAAGTAAAAAATATGTAAAATAAAAAGGGAAAATATAAGACTCATATAAAGAAACGAATATGAATACTATTGTGTGAAAAGACATTGATTAAAGTATAAATCATCGGTATGTGACATAGAAATCAGTAGATGATGAATATAAAAGTGTAAATGAATAAAAACCGTTTTGTCTCAAATATAAGCAACACATATCGGAAAAATTCGGCGTATAACACGCACATGTGCTTTCAAGTTCCAATTTTTAGTTTTGAGTTATATTCACCTTATAATGCGCACTCCTCCTTTTTTTTACGAAGAAAACTGAAATATACTTGAACAATGCACTTTTAATTCGAAGTCATTTATATTCGAGATATTATTCCAAGCTTTAGGGGAAAAAATAGTATACTTCTAGAACTACATGCGTTTACGTTCATAAGGAATGACATTTCCTTTAAAGAAACAGTATTCTGATATTTGTAGAAGTCTAATTTTTTTTCTACGCTCAACTATTTAATTTTTGAAGATCTCATTTTTATACCCGGTAAATAACGCTTACTCTTAAATTTCGCTTTTATTTTTTGTGTTAAAAAATGCGAGCTATACATCAGATTTTACGGTAATAAATTTATTAAAGTAACCTTTGAGTATTCACACAATAATACACTACTAGACAATTGCTAAGGACGGATCACAAATTCCTATGTAGCATAATATTAAGCGAGACATGAGGCCTAGTAGGATAAAATATAGTTGCCACACTGTTCAGACATTAGAATAAAGAATATGTATTGTTCTGGAAAGTACAAAAGCTGTGAAACATCCGAAAGAAAAAAAAATGTTCATTTAATCTGCGTACAGAGAAATGGAACAATGCATCTAAAAGTCAGCAGGCACCTTAAAGAAAGGTATCAGTACGGGATATGTAGACCACGGAGTGTGATGCAACATTCCACACGTCGTACCATGCTTTGCACAACATTATCCAGCAGCTGTTGAGGCAATTTATCCCATTCCTCTGTGAGTGCACGGATGAGGGTGTTCTTGTTTGTCGGAGGATAGTTTCGACCAGCGACTTGCCTCCCCAAAGCATCCCTATCATTTTCAATGGGGTTTAGATCTGGTTAACGCGCTGGCCATACGAGACGTTGAATACCCTCACTGCTTAGACAATCCTGAACAGCGAGTGTTCGATGACATGTTGCGTTGTCGTCCATAAAAACAAATTTATCACCGACAGCACCACGGAAAAGACGAACATGAGGAAGTAGAACTTCATCAATGTATCGTTGGCCCGTCATAGTCCCATTCGCAACCAAAGTAGGCGCGTGCGGCCATTGATCATGATGCCGGCCTACACCATGATACTGCATGTCGGATATCGGTCCTTTTCCTGGATATTTTCTGGACGATATGCAGTACCACTCTCGCACCAGATCAGTTGGCGTCTACAATCCGATGACAGACTGAACCTACTCTCATCTGAAAATAGTACGCATGCCCAGTCCTGCTCAGTCCAATTGTGATGCTCACGACACCATTGCACATGGGCAGTACGATGCTGTCTGGTCAATAGGACACACACAACAGGTCTGCGTGCGTATAGTCCTCCTCCCCTCAAACGTCTGGCAACAGTTTTTCGGGAGATCTGCTTTCCTGAGGCAGCAAGAAACTGATTTGCCACCTGCTGAGCTGTGGTGCGCCTGTTCCTTTTTGCTGATATATAGGACGATATATCTGTCTTCTGCAGGCGTCGTACTTCTAACACGACCTCCCCCGTGCCGTCTACTACACATTCCAGTAGTTTTAAATGACTTCCACAGCCGTGAAACAACGCTGTGAGCGATGTCGAACTCCCTGGCAACATCTGTTATTTTTCGCCCTTCTTCGATCTTTCCAATAATTCGGCCACGCATAAAATAATCTATGTGATGTCGGGAAGACATGCCAAAAATTTTAAGTTCGTCTATTAAATCTTTCCTGTAAAACTTTGACTTGAAACAACAACTGTCCACACGCGTCAAAACCTTTAAAGCTCTTATGAACGCTATCACGTGATGAACAGACGTGGGAACAAAATTTGCATACTCATACTTCTTACTAATATCCCGCACTTATTCTAATTTTCCACATTTTGCTTCCTTTCATTTTGTGGTTGCTAAGGATGATAGTGTTATCCGTCCTTAGCAATTGTCCAGCAGTGTATACCATTTTACAAATATATTGTAATTAAAATATCAAATAACTGATTAGGAATAATATTTTTAATATAGATAGTTTTTGTTTAATGCATTCTAAATTTTTTTATTCATTCATATTGTATGTATAATTTTAACTGAGTGATATTAATTCAAAAATCAAGGAAATGTTTAATTTAAAAGCATTGTAATAAATTTTAATGATTAAAACGTATCCTTATTTTCTGAAAAAAATTGTTTTTTTCAATAGCTTTATTTTGTTATACTATTATTATAATTTACTTATTTTATTTTTCTCAAAGACTTGTTAATTTAATTCTTGGAAAACTGTCAAATAGCACATTTTTATACGCTTCACCCAATAAGAAGAGTGAAAAAAAAGTAAAACCGTATAAAACTAGGCTTTTTTTTATTCCCTTATTAAAACTAAATCTTGTCTAACAAGAAATATTTGACAATGTTGTAGTTTAAATACTTTCATGCAATTAAAAAATAAACTGCACACAAATGTATATAATAGACCTTTTTACATATAAAGAAACCATGTAAACCCAAAAAGCTTTACATGCTCAACTAAGGAATATTTTTTCCCTTTAAATGAAAACAATGCGTTTTAATCAAATTTTTAATGTAAAATTTCCTTAATTTAAATATTCTTACTAGCAAGTAACAGAAAAAAGAATTTTGTAAGACAATTCCATCTTAGGTCGACAAAAATTTTTTTAATTTAGTTACTTTTTATTAAATAATTACAATTAATATAAATATGTGTATGCATGTCACACAATCGCAATATTAAGTGGCAAAATAGATAGCAATTCTCCTTGCAAATTTCCATTTTCATTTCTATAAAGGGTGTCAAACCATTATTTTTGTTTGTTACTATTTATTCATTAATTAAATTTAATTATTCCAATAAAATAGTATTGTAAAAATAAGTTGCATTCTAAAAAGTTCGGCTATTCCAAATGGGATTTGAACCCACGACCTTTGGATCAGAAGTCCAACGCGCTGTCTAGAAAGTGTTACATGGACACAACAAGGGATTTTCCTTTTTATATATGTTGATGGACTATTTTTATTACTATTTATTCATTAATTAAATAGAACTAATGAATACACATTTGAAAAAAGTGTATTAACATCAAGTGTCATCCTCTACAAGTTTTAAAAAATGTATTTGAACTTGAGTGGATGAATAAAAAGTATTTTATCAACGATTGAAAATTTGAGCAAGAAATTTTTATATATATATATATATATATATATATATATATATATATATATATATATATATATATATATATATATATATATATATATATATATATATATATATATATATGTGTGTGTGTGTGTGTGTGTGTTTGTGTGTGTGTAATTCATGTATAATAAACAAAATAGCATACCAAAGTGAAAAAGTTGTTTAACCTACAAGGCCAAACAGGAAAGAAATTGGAGTTCAAGAGACATAACAAATGAAGATTCAAAAAGAGTCTTTGGACAAAGATGGAGACCTATTATGATTTCTAAAGCTGTCGTGGAATTAATTAGGCCAGCGATTTAGGGTTAAGCCGCTTTATGGTAACAACCTTCCCCGTCCAGCAGAAATTTTCGACATAATAGAAAAAAACCAGAGCCATGTTGAAAAGTTAAGCCTATTTCCAACACACGTGTATGATAAACCAGAGAGTAAAGTAAAATGAAATTATGAAGAAAGAACGATAATGTTTCTATCATAGTGAGGAATATTAAGAAAAAAAATTCTATAGAAAAAAATTAGGATAAAAACTTGCATGATAACATAAACATAAAGATATGTGAGGACTAAGCATCTTTTGCAGAAATCCCGCACTAAATTATATAGAGAGAAGAGAGGGGGAGGGGGAGTGTGTGTGAACTAAGAGTAGAAATTGAAAAAAATGGAAGTGAATGTTCTTGTTTCTCTGAATAAGTTATTTTCCCCAAATATAATATAACTTCTCTGCAAATGTTAATATTAAGAGATTTCTTTTAATGTTTCATAATAATGTAAAAATTATTATATTACATTCAGCAAAACCATGGGATAATTTTTGGTTTACAAAAAATTCATGATAGTGCAGGGTCTCTAACTTTGGTAAATTATGAGTGGTAATTCCCTCTATTTAAAGTAACAAATTTAAGTTTAAAAGTATGAAATTTATATTAAAAAATTTTATTTTTATTATAAAAAATACATTTAAAAAATAGGCATGTTAGAAATAATAAAGAAAAAAAATTTACTGCACTTTGAAGAAAATTTTGAGTTTTCTTTTTTTTTCTTTCGAGTTGAACACAAAAATATCGCAAAAGCAGAAATAGGTTACATAACTACTTATTCTAATTTTCAGTTTCTTTTTTTACGGAATACGTTCATTTTTCTACAATAAAAAAGTTTTGAAATACTTGTACAGCACTAGATTAAATCCTTCAAGAATTAAAAAAAATATGAACAAAACTGAATTCATTTCTTCATTAACAAACAAAAAGACGAAACACAAATATAAACAATTTAGTCTCCCGCCTTGTGTTAAGCACCGCTAGCCTTATCTGCGACCGATTCACTTACACGCCCGAAGGTGCCATTGGTCAGCATATATCTCATCTAACCACAGATCGATTGCTTTGTATCAGCGCGATTGGTCATTATACCCACTGACCACGGAGCCGGCTAGCGAGCAGGAAGATTACGTTTCACATCATGTACCAATACCCAAGAAAGGATCACCGTTGATTCTAATGCCCTCACATTACTCTTGAGGTAACACGGAACTGCGGCCCCTTGGCCGCTGTCCTTTGTTTTCCGAACCATTCTTCTTCTTTTATCCGGTCGACCTGTTTGTTTTTAGATTTATTTCGTCCGGTTTTCTTTCGCCCTTAACACCCAACACGTTCAGAGCTGAAGTGGGATGAGATAGAAGCCCCCAGAGGAAGGATAAAAGCCAAAAAACAACTTAATAATTGACGCCAACTGCATTTGGCGAAAGCAAACAAGACAATTTGTAACCCGAAACATTTCGATAGTTCTCACTCAGAATTGCAATAGGTGTCGTCCAGTGCGACAACCACGCAGTCGATATGTAACTTCTCTTGTTCCATAATATCATATAGATATATCTATAAAAGAAGAAACAGCTATGGCGTGTATTTTTGTGTCTGTTTATTTATATGAATCTTTCTTTGCCGAGGGATTTGTCGAATCGTTTCGGTGTTAGTGTAGAGAATTTTGATTCGATTTGGGAGAGGGGGACAATGGTCAGATTGCAACACATTGTAAGTTTGTATTCATCTCGCGCCCTTCGATGTTATAATCTATGACAGAAAATACCATCAAATTCGAATGTTAAAATTCAAAAGGTTATAGAATTTCAAAATCAATTTATTAGAAAATATAGCTTAGGAATTCTGATAAAGCTTCAAAAACAGTGCATAAATAATAAAATTTCAACTGCATACACACACATATATATAGGTGTGTATGTGTGTGCGTCTGTGCGTGTTACATACATACATATACATACACATTATCATTGATTAAGCATTAATAAAATAACAGAAATAATTAATCAGTTTGCATTAATTTCATTTTTAAGTTATAATACAATAGATAATAGGATACGATTTATATTTTTATTCTAAACGTAATTGTATAACTTTCCGATCTTCTCGACTTATGACCTTAAATCTCATTCCGAACCTTCCGATTACCTTGTGCA
Source organism: Trichonephila clavipes (assembly GCA_019973935.1). NCBI lineage: Eukaryota > Metazoa > Arthropoda > Arachnida > Araneae > Nephilidae > Trichonephila > Trichonephila clavipes. Next base: position 11,148 of record BMAU01019643.1, on the reverse strand, counting down.
TGCATGTATGTGTGTATTCACACGTATAATATACAAACACACATGTATATGTATACCATAAGCCACACTTTTTTCAAGCTTAATGCTTCTGAAAATTAGGGACAACTTTTACTAAAGTCAGAAAAATTCGTTGGATGGGGGAAATTGAACACAATATTCTGATGGTTAGAGCTATTACAGGTTAATGTGTGTCTTAAAAGTTTTTAATACTGACAAAATAAATTAATACTAACAACTTTTAATGGTTCTCATTTAATTTTTTTTAAAAAAAATTCTTAAATATCGAATGTTAGTAAGCCATTTTGCACCATTTTCTTAAATTTCTTCTCATAAGCAAGTTAGGAATTTGGCGGGCGGCTTAGTTTCGAATAAATACCACATATACAAAATCAGAAAATTTTGTGGGTGACTTAATAAAGAGATTGAAATTTAATTTAATTGAAATGAAACATAGTTACAAATATAGCCACCAGAGATTCTATATTGTTCAATATGTGTTCTACTTAGCCCTGGGGTTCTATGAGGCATACCCACAGGTTCCACTAATCAAAATAAATATTCAAAAACAAAATTATAAAAATGCATAAATATATTCATATTATCTATAAAATTAAAACAACTGGAGCAAAAGTTTATGTTACTAATGAGTAAACTACAATAATATTATATTAAAAAAATTAATAATAAACACAAGAACAATACTTTTTAAAATTGTCCTTGCCTAAATAACTATAACATGTGGTGTACTTTAAATATTCTATTGATGTACACGATGATTCGCAACCAGACTGACAACCTTGTAGGATGTGTAAGAGGTACAGAGACGACTCGAACTCAAAGGAATGCTGGGTCGTAAATGCCATAGTAACGAGCTATGATACAAAAAAGGTTAGAAAAATAACATAAACACATTATCGCGACAGAAACATTTAATTGAAAGGTTGTGCTGTTATAAATGTTCGAAATTACAGCCAGAAGTCATGTGGCAGGCAGTTCTTTGATGACTTTCAAATCAATTTAAGTGGCCTCAATTTCTCATTTGGACGTTACAATTAATACTCGACTGCCAGAATTTGGGAGCCGCAAACATCCGCCCTCAATGATATACGATCCATTCTCTTCGTTGACAGTGACGTTAGGCGCGGAATTTCAGCATCATTTTTCATGGGTGACAGCGGCGCACACCAGAGAGGGGTCCACGGGTTCGGACCCTTTCCCCCTTCATAACCTTTGATTTCGTTTTTATCGATTGATAATAATCCTATGTATGTAGTACGTAAACTTTAATTATTTATTATTACCAATTTATTTTATTATTTGATGTTAATTACTAATTCAATAATTTTTATTGTTTTTGTTCCCAAAATCAACAAAATTAAAAGAATATGTTGGGCAACGTATTGATGTATGATACGAGAATGGAGAACATTCAACCCTGGAGTCTTTGAAAATGTTTGTATGCGCCACAGAGGGGCAATATCCATCGCAGGTAGAGAACGATATTATTCTAGCTCTACAAACACATGTCGATACCTTGATCATACAATACGATGAAGCTTCTCCACAGAATGCACAATGGGTTAAGGTTGTTCTAAAAAGATATTTTGCTGAAAAATAAGTCTATCGGCCCTTTCCTAAAGTGTGATTTCATTTTCCTTGAACCCCTCTCCAAACCATGCAATTGAGGCTGTCCCACTTCCAAACGGATTTCCAGTTAAGTATCCAATTACTTTCCACAGGGACTCTCTAACGCGAATGCGCAACAACTCTGTTTCTCAAGACAAAGTGCCCAAAATAAGATAACTTCCCCGCCCATAAAAATCTTGATAAACTGGACAATATTCTCGCGAGAATTCTACTGATTCCCACATCAAATAACACCCGAGAAGGAGGGGACAAGGAATCAATGTGTCTGAATGGGGATTTCGGTCATCTCAATGTGGATGAGATTCTTAGTCACTTATTTTCAATGAAGGTGTATGTTAACAGACTCTTCTTTCATGTATGAAAGTTTCAGAGAGAAAATAGACAGAAAACTTTTAAATACTAGTCATCTCATTTTTGGTTGCATACATTTAATTAAAACATCATTTTTTAAATTATAAAAACAATGAAATTGTTTTAACGTCAAATTGTTTATATATATATATATATATATATATATATATATATATATATATATATATATATATATATACATATGTTGTATATATATATATATATATATATACATATATATATATATAAAGTTAACTTCACCCAGTTATTCCACGTAAGATACAGGCAAAGTATGAAATCACATTCTAAAATGTAAAATTAATAAATTTGGTTAATAACTTTATAAATATGTCAAGGAACCAAGTCCTCATTTTGTGTGGTGTGTAAGTTTGGAGAGTTTGGGTCTACTTAGAAAGGAATCAAAAAATCGTGACCGCATTTAAAATTATTAGTTCCATTGTCAGTATCCCCCCTCTTTCAACTCTTCGAAATGTGACATTAGTAAATAAAAAAAAAAATTAAATCATGAATGGGATGTCTGTGATTATTCGGATAAATTTCTTTACAATCAAGGGGAAATAATTGAGGGATTTTTTTTTAAAATTTATTTATTTTCCTATTAATATCACCTGACATCCCGGAACAAACTTTTAGAATTGTAAAAACTTTGAAACTAAGGTCTTTTGAGATTATCATTTTCATATGGAGAAAATCCTCCTCATCAATTTAATAAAAAAATTCACTAGAAATATAAAAGATCTTGATATTAGTACATGATATATTTGATAACCTTGGAGAATTCAAATATATCTAATTAAACTCGTTGATTCCATTGATGAAACTATTTGCTCATATATACTTTAATATATTTTTTCCTTTTTTCTTTATTCAAAATATGTTAACAGATATATGAACAAATATTTTATTTTATTTAACCACTTCAGTACCAGCGAAAGGAGAAAGAAACGTTTCCACCAAACCGCACGTTCTGAGAGTGCTACGCACGCGGGATTGGCGAATTTCACGCTAAACCCTAATTGCGTTTATAAAATTTTAATGCAATCAAACACACTAAAATTTACAATTTACTATCATTGATATCTGAACATACAGTATAAAATTTTTCGTTGTATTTAAAAAATTGTTTAAAAAATATTTTTATTTTAATAAAAAGTACTCTTTTTACTTTCTTTTTCATACATAAATGATTAAATAAAATAAAATAACTCTCCCTCTCTCTATATCAAACAATCCCAAACGACCAAATTCTGTGGTATTCTGCATAAGAAACTTGTTTAGTCTTGAACTGATACAAATATTTTTAAATAACAGCCATCTATTATATATATTTTTAAATTTTAATTAGTCTTTATAGTTTTTTTCTTAATTATCATATATTAGTACTGATTTTGCTGTTATTACAGTTCGTATCGGTGGTCAGACAGTGTTTTTGCAAAAAGCATAAATGGAAAAATGTTTAGCAATCTATTTAGTGTCACTTAGATTAGAAAATGTATTTAAAATTGTTTTAATAATATTATCACTATAAAAAATTATTTATGCAATATTTTGACAAAAAATAATAACACAAAATGGTACTTTCAAAATATTCATACTCCATTTTAATGAAATAACTTTTATATAATAATATTTTGCCTGTATACTGTAATGGAACCTATCATACAATTCTTTCTCAGCTAAGAACATTTTAAATATATAATTTATAAGTATATTATTTGCTCCCACGTTTGACAACAGAGGGGAGAGAGACATTAGAAAAAAGCACGCGCAAATAATTATTTCGATTGGTTGTAACTCAGAAAATAATGTGAATTTTTCAAAAAAAAAATTCAAGACTCTCAAGAAGAAAGAGGGGGTCTTTATATAAAACAGAGCATATTGTATTTTTAGAAGCATTTTTTATAAAGGAAGAGAACATTTTTAAAAAACATTCTAATTTAATATTTATTTTTGCCAAAATATTCTATTTAAACAATTTTTGTCAAAATGTCCTTAAAATAATTTCATAATAATCTCAATTTCTGATAAGTAATTTAAACTGTCATGAAATATTCATTTATGCCTTAAAAATCACGGTTCGAACGTATCAGGCACCTTAAGACGACAACTCTGATTGCGATAATAACGTGAAAAGAGAAGACATCGCTTACTCTTACAGATTCATTTTTAATTCAGTAAGAACAAACATTTATATTTTCGTTAAAAATGAGCATATCGCGTTTGTTTAAGAATATGTGCTTTTAAGCGATTTTTGAGAATAAAAAATATTGTTGTAACACTGAGGCTTCTAAACAAAAATGAAATAAATACTGGAAACTATTATTATAAATGATACGACGCCCAACTAAACTGTAAGAGCTTTCAGCTTAGTCAAAATGTTAAACAGAATGACTTGTTGGGAAAAAAGGCTTATAACTTGTATAAATCTTTAATATGTATATTATATTTTGCAATATATATATTTTTACAATTATAGTATTTTTACGACATCTCATGGCTTGCCAAATCAAGTGATTATAATAGGGGTGTGGAATTGTGGCTTAGAAATCTGAAAACAAACAGGTAAATATAATTTTGCAGACTGTGTTTGTTCCTTTACTATTACTGTATTTGTTATTTCGGCAGACCATTTTATGCATATAAAAGAATTTTATTAATGATATTTGTATGAAAAGGATTAAATAAGTAAAATAAAAATATTTTTACTAACTGAAATAGGTTTATGATAAAATCACAGTTATATGGAACTGAAAACGCTGATATTTTTTAAGATACATTTACAACTAGTTCTAACGAATTTCGAGAATTTTTTTTTTTAAAATAAAAACAGATAATCTGGAATTAAGTAATTCCAAATAACTTAACTAAAGAATGACATCGATCTCACTTTTTTTTTCTTTCTTTCCCTTACTGAATGACAAGCAATCACAAAAAATGTAGGTTTGAGCCAATTTGCAGTGTTTTGTAATCTTTTGCAAGACATTTGTAGGTATTACTAGGCGTGTCTTCGTTGACGTACTATTACGGTCATTTGTGGTCCATATGGATTCTGAGTTAGGAACATGACTCCGTTAATCCTGCGCTGTTGAGTCATGTTTGAATGCGCGATCATCATCTGTTGATGATTAAATAACCGTAGGGAGAGGGTTTAAATTTGATAGTGGAGAATTCGAAGAATATATCGGTGGTGACAAACTAATCATAGATTATTTAACTAATAAACAAGGTCATTGATGTTTAATAGACATTTCTCGAAATTTTTTTATATCTGTTTCTTTTAATTTTTCCCTCATGGTTCGTTATTTTTCTTTTTTCATCAATCTTAGCTTCACTTGAATGCACAAGAAGTTTTCGATATCTTGCAATATCGGGTTGCAGTGATAAATTTTTTTTTCGCTATTTAACGTGAAGTAAAAAAAAATCATGTAATAGATGTTGATTATAAATTAAATGAAAACCTTTTAGGAATTGTTTTTTTTTTCCAATTCGCAATAACAAATATACTGAAAAAAAGTGTAATCTCTTCTTATTAAATATATTCTATCCATATCGCAAATTTCAACAAATGTAAACATAATTGTTTGATGGATCAATATGTAAATTATTATAAAGCTCAGAAAAGATTAAAAGAATTTATTTCGAGAAAGTTGTTTTTATAAGAAGCAATGAAAAATAAAGCAGTAATTCTTTATGCTTTAAAAAAAGCTTGGACATACTTCTTATATTTCCGTTTCTCCTTCCTTTTTTTTCAGCTTAACATGAGGCCGAGTTTAAAGCCCTTTAGCTCGATTTGCATGGCAGTTGCTGCCAACCTCCAAATCACGAAACTCAAAGATCGGGTTCGAATCGGTGTGCTTACTTTCATTGAGATCATGGAACGGGATTGGAAAAACAACACAAGGGGAGATCATAAAAATTTGTGGATCCAGAATTTTTTTAAATGTCTTTAAATCCTGACCCATACCTTTTCCATATAAACATTATCTCTTTACAAATCAGTAAATTTTAATCTATACAATCATATGTTATACAATTTAACACAAAAAATACACATTTTATTCACAATCTTTATTTACCAATAAACAAATTAATATTTTAATCTTAAAGGAAACAAAGTCTTATTCTCTAAAAAGAAATAATTTTCTACAAAATTGTAACAATTTTTCCTTTTACCATAGGTTTGATAAAAATGTCCGCCAAAACTATTTTTGGTACCTATATATTTAATTTGGAAAACCTTGTCGTATAATATGTGTAAATTCCTTAGAAAATGATAACGAACATCGATATGTTTTGTTCTACAATTTTCTACCGGTGACTTTTCGAAGAAACTTACTTAGCGACTTGATTATCTAAAACATTACATTTTGACTTACAATTCCAAAAAATTTAAACTTTTATTATTATTGTTACGTTCTTTAGCTTCAAATGAATTCATAGCTGCTTCTGTTAAGTAACACCTTACTCAGCTTCCATGGTCGACAGACTAACGGATTTTTGCTTTGAAGGTTCGCGATGAAAATGGAGTTTCGTCTATACAAAAGTTATGAACCCTCCATCAACACTCGATCGCGAAAGCCCCTATTTGGCTTGGCAAAATCTGAGTCTGAGAGACTAACATCACCCAGCTTTAATGATTTGCTTTTTAAAGTTCCAATTTGTATTTTTGAAATACCTCGTCGTCAAACTGACTCACCTCGTAATTGTGTGTTACCTCGCGCAGCCAAGCGGGCCTTGTATCCAACAATTATTCCCATTTTCTGTCATATTTATGGTATAAACCAACGGTTTTCTAAAATTTTATATTATCCGGATGATCAACTAAATCCCAAACTTTACGTTCCTTCATTACGCATTGGTTTCTTTATCCATTGCATCATGCCATTTAGATGCGTCTCTGGATCTTATCGCCTGTTTGTAACAGTTAGGAATAGTTACTTCAAGCTTCATAAGAGCTTTGTTGCTACCGACAAATCTAATCCACAGGATTCGGCATTATTTTTCTAAAGTCAAATAAACTAGGATCATACTCAATATTATACCTCTTACAGTATCTCTCCTATTTCGTTAAGATTTCCAATCAGGTTTTTGCTTCCCCTTCTATACTATAATATATGATTCAGATCCAGTTACTTTCCCTACCTGAATCGAATCCACTTAACCTCATACATGGGATCAGCTATATGATTATCGGGAAATCACTTCCTGGTTTTCAGATATTTTGAGGGCAGCGTTTCCGTACTTATTAACTGAAACTAAACAGCTCGTTATTGAATCTTTTACTCTATCAGAATCATCCTCATCTCATAATAATCAAGGAAGGTTTAAAAAATTATATCCAAAGGATTACTATTTACTTTTTGTCTAAGGTCAGAACCCTCTTATTTTCATCTAGATCTTACATTAATAGTCTTCTGACTAATTTATTTTCATCTATCAGGCACTATTCTATAACCCTTGGTACGTTGTGCGTATCCCATCATAATTCTATTTTCACTTTTGCATATCGAATTTTTTCTAATTTGTTTTGGCACACCAGCGGCCTATGCTATGAACATCAAAAGGTTTTTAGATGCAATACCGATGGTTTTTCTACCTGAATATTTTTCGAAAGGCGTTTGTTACTGTCTTTGTGACAAATTCGATTCCTCGCATAAGTAAAACAAAGTGATGCTTCTCCCCCAAAACTTATGGTTAACTTCACTAGACTTAAGCAATGTTTTTGATGCTGCATCTAGAGCGGTTAAATTGAATCTCTCCGACCCATTCATTTCTGGCGTATATGGTTGTTACCTCGTAAGCGCTAATCCAGTTCTGTCAAAAGGTATCCATATCCTTATTACAGATTTACAGTCATCACATCGAAGTTCAACTGCTATTACCTTTTAATTGTAGAAAACGTTCTGCTCGTTTCACACAGAGAAATCTTATAAACGTATGAAATACGTCAGATTTATTTCGGATGGAAATACAGTCACCATTTCTTGAATAATCGTCAATTATACTCAAAATATTTATTACCACCTTGGCTTTCAGTTGGCATTGGACCACAGGGTCCATATGCAACAATTCCAATGGACGTTTTGATCTTCCGGCCCCCGTCTTTGAATGAAACTCTCTTGGACTTTGCTAATTTACGGTATACAAATGAGTCTTACATTTATCATTTCAGCATTGGGAGACCGCCTACACTAATCATTTTTTACTAGTTTTACCAAGTAATCGTTATTAACATGACAAAAGCGTTGATGCAACAACTTCTATTGATCCGTTTTTGTTTTGCTTGGTTACATCACTAAAAATAACTAATTTCTTTACTCTTTGGTATAATATAATGATCCGGCAAAAAATACAAAATTTTCATAGCGTGTCGCCGAAAACAATTTATCCGTCTTTATTAAAACATGAAATTTTACCTTTAGTACCCACAAAATGCGCACCTTTACTTTCTAATCTGGAACCGGATAATAGAACTGCTCCTCAACTTGGGATTAAATAATACATCAGTCAAAGAGTTGACTCACATGAAAGCTCCCTTATGTTTTACCCGAAATCTAAGTGTACCGATTCATTTCTGCAGTTATTTATCGCCGTGATAACGACTTATTTTCATGTTAGTTATTCGGCTTTTACATAAAAGATCTAAAAGATAAATGCGCGTAAATTTTTAAAGAAATGACTTCATTAAACGCTGAAAATTTCTATTTGACACTTATCGCGAAGTTTTCCTCGATAAGATACGGCTGGTTGCGAGTTGTTTATCTAGTTCTAAAAAGACTACATTCAGCTTCACAAAATCTTAAATTTATATTAAACTCTGTGTTAAAAGTTTCATTTACATTTGAAGGAGATTTTTGTAGAGACTTTTCTCTTTTTGGTTACCCAGATGTCGTATTTACCATACATATTTACCGGACCCCTACCAGTATCTTAATAGTGTTGTGACACAATAGTTTGGGATTACGTACATTGCTACCACTTTACGCGGTAATCATTATTTTCATTTACAGTTCTTTCCATCGTGAAGCACCACGAAGCAGTGGCGCTTTTTAAGACAAACGTCATTCAGAGGCTGCTCCAATAAGCTTTCTCAAATCTGTTTCATCGAGGAAACTGAGAAGATTGAGCGTATATCGGCGCTCCATAGTTTTTGTTGACGAGTCTCTTCTTACGTCTTTGTGGAATTTGCATTGCGCGATAAACGGAATTCTGAGGGAAGAAGCCACCTTGTAATTGAAATCTATGTACAGATAAGATCGATTTATGTTTCCCGCCACTTGCTGTCTGTTGCCGCTGTCTTACACGAGATGAAAGATTCCGGCGCTTTTTCCCTGGTTTATTGACCCACTGTTCAAAGAGTGATGCAATGGATTGATTTTTTCCTTTGCTTCTTTTAATGTTTCGGAAGACCAGATCTTGACTAATATTTCCGACCAGCACCCTTCCGTCGATTGATCGAAAACGTCTGGACTGATGTTATCAGCGTCTCCAACTCTGTCTTTGAGATCTGTTTTTCGCTTGTATCGCCGCTTTCCAACAAATCGAGATTTGCTCACAACTGAAGGCGTCTTTTTGTATAACTGCCGGCAAGCGCGATACGGCAAAACTGCACCAACCGCATTGTTCAGCAAACTGAGTCTTAACGATCTCATTATTGAAACTTCTATCCGCGCCTGACCGCTTTCGATTATGTCTCTTAACAAGGGATTCGTAAAAAAAGTTCTAGACTGGAACAGTATTTAAATAGACAAAGTTCATGGCCTGGTTCAACTGCTTACAGCCTGCCTCGACACAGTACATGGCCTGGGCCCATAACCAAATTTGTTACACTTATTGGTAAACTAATTTAAAATTTTACAAAGCTGTAGTGAGTATGTGTCGAGTAAACTGAGCATGAGAAGACGAAAAAACAGTTTCTTAAGATTGATGCTTTAATAATCAATCATAAAGTCACTGCGCTCGTTACTGGAACGATAAAAAAATAAGTTCAAAGAAACTGAGTGCAAGAAGCATCGATTCAGACCGTCTTCTAATATTGTTAAATTAATTTCCCCAATCTAAAATGGTGATGCAACCTGCGGTGCATTGCCAACCAGTTGTTCTCTCCTGTAAGGGAGTTAAACCACTCTAACATACTTCTTATATTTCCATTTCTCCTTCCTTTTTTAAAACTAACATGAGCCGAGTTTTAAATACTGGCTCATTTGCGGCGGTTGCTACCAACCTCAAATCACGAAACTCAAAAGATCGAGTTCGAATCGGTGTGCTTACTTTCATTGAGATCATGGAACGAGATTGGAAAAACAACACAAAGGAGATCATAAAAATTTGGATCCGATTTTTTTAAATGTCTAACAATTTTTTCATATTCTTTCAATCTTTACACATTTCCCAATTTTGGTTATTTCCTTTTCGACGAGCTTTTTTTTTTAAAACAGGAACCTAATCTGCTGATTTAAGACTGCCGTATTTAGCTGCACTTGTTAAAAATAAACTAAAATAAGTAGTAAATCAGAATTTACAAAAATTTTTTACCTAGCAATTCCTTTTACGTCATTAATTTGAATAATATACGATTTAGTCAATATATTTCCATAATTGGGCGATTTAATTTTATCAATTTAGCAAAAAAAGATATTTTTCTTACCACAAAGTAGATTTCTGTTTATTAATCTGTCCAATCACTCAAAATTAATTTCTTCTAATGCTAAGGGCCAGATGTTCTATCAAACTATGCTCTCAAATCCTTAATTTGATGAAATAACAGCATTTTAAGAAATTTTTTATTTGCATTTCTCTCGGGTTTGAAACTTATCAGTATTCTGATTGTACGAAATTCACTCCAGTAAGGTTGCTTATTCGGCTGCCTTTTTCCCAGTCTTCTAAAAATACAAATATCTTTATTGTTCGTTTTGTTTTTGCTGATTTCAATTAAATCTCTGTTACTTTGTTCAGCTTGCTAATGAAAGTAAATTATTGTAAAATTATTCATTAATAATACAGAAATTAAAATTTTTGCTATGAAGTGATAAGAGATAAAGTTACACTGAATCACGGGAATTTGCTAATCACAGCATCCTTTATTGCCTAAGCAATCCTTTTAAATTAGTTGGCCAAGGCAATGCGTAA